>JARJCV010000582.1:0-19927 GCA_029281435.1 Mycena haematopus
TAGGTGCTGATGAACATCAATCTGTACAAAGTAGACGACCAAAACTACTTGGTCGACTTCCAGCACAAAAAGTCGTATCGAGCCTCGACTTGGCCAGATGCTGGGAAATTCGATCCCGCACCACGCGAGGGTGGGCCTGGTGAAGACGAGTCGATGACTGGTTCGTCTGGGCGCTCGTTGATTGAAAACGGGCTACCTGCGGACGAAACGGTGATGTCGCCGTTTGTGTTCATGGATCTGGCGACACGGCTTATCCTGGAGTTGGCTGGCCAGTAGTGTATAGGTAGACTCGAGGAAGGAGCAGTGCTTTGTTGTATGCATATTAACACCTGTATTTCTTAAATCTAACCGAGCTGCATTGTATCGTCAGTTGAGCTGAATATTTTCTTCGGTGGCAGTGCCTCTGTACTTGGCTTTCACTGTCAACATCGCTCGCATGGCGGTATTCTCTGACCTGCCTCCTGAACTACTTCTTCACATAACTGTGTCTTTTTTGACTCGGGAGACAAAGCTTGACCCACTCTACTGTCTGAAAGAATACATTCCCCGAGGCCCAGAGCTCGTTCCCGACCTCCCTTCGATTAACGCCCTCTGTCAGACGAGCGGCGTTTCCCATCGGACTCTAGATCAAACTCTTTACAACCTTTGCGCGAGTGTCGACGCTCTCGGAAAGCTTGCCCTCCTTTTTGCCGTCCAACATGAGCTGGAAAGCACCGTTGACAGACTTGTCGCAGCCGGAGCCAGTCTTGACGGTCAGTTTACCTTGAAGTACTGCCTTGGTGGTCTTCTCCACATCGCAGCCTCCCTGGGCCTTCGGTCGATGGTGGTGAAACTATTGGGGATGTATGGGGAACAGATGACGACACGCGTGTACGCACCGAGTCCCACCCCCAGCCGATGGACACCTTTGCATTGTGCAGCAAACTTCGGACATACGGAGATTGTCAGACTCCTGGCTCCTATTCCTATTCCTCAGCCTGCTATATCGCCATTCTTGTCCCGCACACACTACCTGAGCGTCGCCCTCAATGTAGCGGTGCGGGCGGGGCATATGGAAATATCACGATATCTGATATCGGAGGGCGCAGACGTCAACTTTTTCGATAGGGAATTTGTGGGCGGCACTGCACTTTCAGATGCTGTAAGCGCCAAAGACCCTGCGCTAGCGCTGTTCCTCCTCGCTTCGGGCGCCGACCCGAATCTCCACAATCATGACGCAGTTATTCCTTTATTTACCGCTGTTCGGCGTCAAAATATGGCTATTGTACGGGCGCTGGTCGACAGTGGGGCTAACATCCATGTCCAGTCCCACGGGCTCCACAATGTGCTCTCGCATTGTACCAGCATCGAGCTGCTCCGCTTCTTCCTTGAACGCGGAGTAGACCCAAATAGCGAATCCACCGGAGGAACCACGGCCCTCCATGATGCCTGCACGATGAAAGAAAGGAGCAGGCTAGGTATGCGAGGGCTTCTGTTGAACTCCTTTGTCAGTTCGGAGCAGCACCAGACAAAACCAACCGAGCGGAGAAACACCTGTCGATTTGGCAATGAAGAACGGATTATCGACCTTGTGGAGATTCTAGAACCTCTAGTACAAGGCCCTGATCTCCGCCTCAAAATTGCAGCTTGGTGGAGAGAAAGAGAAGAACCGACCAAGCCATGAATTTTCTGCCTGTGTGCCTCTGCATGATTTCGGCTTTGACATGTGCAAATTTGACGAAGAGTGGATACAGCTAACTAGATTCCACTTCCAGGCCCGCACAACTCTCCTCCAATCCCGCGCAGCGTCTCCAGGCTCTCATGGAATAGGAACGAAACTGCGGCACGCAAGTCGGAATAAGTAATAAGTATCGCGATAGGGTAAATAAAGGCGATACATTATTAGACGCGAGATGTATGCCATGAAATTGGATTACTCCAGTTTACACGATTGCATATAAACTTCCTCTGAGATTCGGAGATGCGGCGCAGTATAACTTGTAAGTACTTCAAATTGTATCCCACGTTGCTTTCAGTTGTTCTCGAAGCTTGTCGGCGCTCTCTAAATTGCATTTAGACAAGGCTAACACAGCCATTCTAAGACTCACCCCAGTAATCTTCATCGTAACCGTCTTCACTGTCGTCGTCCTCATTATCTCCATAGTATTGCACCGCAGCCTTGCCGAGCTGCCAGTAGTACAGAAATCCCGGGCCGTCAGCCCAGATCGCTTTCATGTACGGATATTTTGATACGAGAGCATCTTTCAGCATGGGTAGTTCCGGCGGCCCAAAGTCCAAATGAGTTTTATCGTCTTCGTATTCCCAGTGAATAGCGAATTTCTGGAAGCATGCGGGCAAGGGCAATTCCTCAGTAAGCTCCCTGAAGAAAGTGAATGCCTGCGGACATGTGAGGGAGTAGACGAGAACAATTGCATGAACGCACCTCCCATGAAGCGTCTTCGGCAGAGTACTCGTCTTCTGTCCATGGTAAGATCATGATTTTGATGCTAAGATTGGTGAGATACGGAAAAAAACCACAGAGGTCACGAAGATTTCCATGGTCGAAGTCGGAGAAATTAATGTCAAGGGAAGTGACATGGTTCAGCGCATTAATCGACCGCAATTTAGCGAGCTGGTCGTCCGGTTTTCTCACCACAGGAAGAATGAGACGACGCAAGGAGGGTATTGGGAGGAGTATGTCCAAAAGATCGTCTGGACCTTCATATTGTTTGAGTAAAGTCAATAGGCTAAGTGGCGTGCGATCTCTCCAGCCGCCATCGAAACCTGTAGGTGTTTGATGGTATTGAATGGTCAAGACTTCCGTCGCAGGAAAGTTGGCGAGAGCCCGAAGATTTGCGAACAGCACGGATGCCTCGCCCATCTGGAGCTCCAAATGTGTCACACACGGAAAAGGATCTCCGGACAAGAGTTGGGCAAACAACCATTCGTCCGACGATGTGGAGAAATGACGGAGCTTGCTGCGGCGCAAGAAGGGGAACCAATGCTGGGGGCTTCCCGAACCACCGTGGTAAGTGAATTTGGAGATTTCGAGGAGAGGAAGTGTTTCCAGGTCAGAGTCGATAGCTGGTTTGCCGAGTTGGGATAATATGACTTCTAAGTGGGTCAAATTGGGAAGCCGGCGAAGGTTTCGCAAAAAAGTTGGATTGTAATCGACCCCGAGGATGGTGAGACGACGAAGGTTCGTGAAATGATGGAACGAGTCGAAAAATTCATCCAGCACAAGCCACGACTTATGGATGCTTTGCCATTGGCGTGTGACGACGCGACACAGGTGGACGAAAGGTGCAATTTCTGATGAGGTCCAGAACTGAAGTCGCCGAGAAGCATAAGTCGAATGATAGACAACACTACCACGGCGGTCCGTGATCCACGCAAGGTCGAATTCGCGGAAGAGGAAAGGAAGGGAGATTACTCGAAACCGTTTCTGACTTAGATGCACCTGCAGGAGGGCGCATTGAGGCAGGTACTGAAATATCTCAGTCCAGATTTCATGCGGAACGGCGTCTGAGTTGTGCATCGATAAATACCGTTCACTGGACGGGAAGCGCGCGTCAGCCAAGCAAGTAGCTGAATGCACGCGTCCAAGGTCAAACCTTCGCTCAATGGAAGCCTGTGTTCAGATTTGCGAAGAGAGGATGTAAACGCAGAATGGGAAGCAGTGGAGGGCTAATATGGGTTCGGTAAGTTAGTTACGAGTGACAAGTCACTCCTCTTCGCCTCGTCTGACGCCTGAATTTGTCGAGTGGGTCAATTTGAAGGCTTTCTTGCGGGCGCATTCGCGTTCAATATTTTCAATATTTATCTTCTAGCACATTCGATCGTCGGAAACACTCGCAACGTCCAATTCCGTCAACCTGAGACTTTGTGGAGTCACTCACCACTTTCCGAGAAACATGCAAATGGCCATTCCGCGGTGGAAAGCAGCGCTTGAAAAGGCACTCGCGGCGCACTCAAAGTCAACCGGTAGGACAATCTGTATGAACAGGACAATGGCGGTGACCTCAGATGGCTTATAACAGTGATCCAACTGGCGTCTATCGATCCGTCGACCCCGGTTCCTCACGTTCGCTCGCTCGTGTTCCGGGGCTTCGTCTCCCCCACAGAGAATCCCGCTCATCCTCTACTGCTTGCCACGACTGGTTAGTTCGTAATGGAACTGCGCTTGTACGCATTATTTAACGAGGTACCAAGATATCCGAACCCCGAAAACGGCGCAGATGATTGCAAACCCGCACGTCCAGGTCGTCTGGTGGATCGAAGGCAGCCAGGAGCAATACCGCATTGCGGGCAGGGCGCACATCGTTCCTGCGCCAGGGCACGCTTTGCACAAGCACTTCCTGCACACAATAGGACCTCTCAGCGAGGGCGGAAAGTATGATTGGGAGGTAAAGAGAATTGAAGTATTCAAAAGCATGAGTCCGATGATGAAGGCGAGCTGGTGCCGACCCACGCCGGGCAGTCGAATCGAAGGCGGAGAGGACGAAGCCAAGAAATGGCCGACTGAGCTCGAAGAACCCAAACCGGGAGACGCAGAGGGCAAGCGGCTATGGGAGATGTCGCTTTCGAACTTCTCTCTGGTCGTTATCGAGCCCCAGGACGTCGACTACGTGGAACTGCACCCTATTCCGAATCGGCGAACTAGGTTCTGGAGATCGAGCGGAGGTGTTTGGAACGAGGAAGCATTGGTACCCTGATCTTCCTCGTCCAGTCTCCTTCTGTTCTGTACCTCTGTACCACTTGGAACTGCTGCTCAGGCATCTGTAATACACGAAGTACATACATATATTTTGTTTTCTATTCCAACAACAGGTTTTGTAGCTGTACACAGAACAATTTTGTAGTCAAAACACAGCAGGAAATAAATCAGAGCGAGGCAATAGCGATGGTTATAAAGATATGGTGTCCCAGATCCGCCCCGTGTTTTTCCGGTCGAAGACTCTGGTCGTGTAGGTGGTTGTGGTCATGCTTTGACCTTCTTCCCGTTGGTTTCCGAGTCGGCGTCGTCCTCGGGCGCAACGTCCTCGATTCCGCGCTTCTTGGACGTGGTGGCGGGTGCCTGAGTACTGGAGGGCTCTTCGTATTCGTCGTCGTCGTCTTCATCTTCCTCCTCTTCCTCCTCCTCGACCGTAGCCGACGTTTTGGGCTATTTAAATCTGAGAATATACGCAGATAATATCACGGAGACCCACGTTCGCCAGCAAGAGCGCGGTCAAGCCCGACTGTGACTGCAGCAGAAGAAAAGACGGTTAGGTTCATGCAAAGACATTGGTCAGGCTTACTGGTTGAGCTCCCTCTTCGTCATCTTCGTCCTATGCACTTGTAAGCCCACTGTCTCTGCGAGGATCTCGAACACCAACCTCGCCCGCATCCTCCTCATCGTATTCACCGTAGTCGTCACTCTCCTCACCCTCTTCGTCTCCATTCTTGTTCTCGTCCTCATCAGCAGCCTCCACTTCCTCCGCCGGGTCGGCTACTGGTTCATCGTCGAGAGGACTGGCGGACATTGGTCTTTCCAACAAGGATATCTAGGATGGGGATCCCTGGCGGCGGGTCAACTTGGGCTCAACGCGAGCGCTGGCAACGGCTTTTGAGTGGACCCGAAACCGTTTCTGACCGATTACAGCATCGAACTTTGTTTCCTTTCTGAGTTTTCCCGCGTCTGTTCGTCGGCACACTCCGAGTCGTGGACGGTTTTTATAGAGAATCTCAAGTAGTCATCGATGTGGGTGGAGGGCGCGACGAAGTACGGATCAAAATTGATCAAACATATCCTACACTCTTGGAATTGCCAATAAGTTAGCCACTGACTAGCGCATTCATCCTTCAGTCGACATATACTCCGGTGGAGCTGCCATCGTCAGTTCCGCCTCCAGTCTTAGCATGGCCCGCACTCTTTCAAGCTCCTGTATCCGCGCATACAGCGCTTCTATACGCCGCTCGGCAACTCCGACCTGCCCTCCTGGTACGGCTCCGAGTCGCTGCGGCGAAGCCCGCTTCTCCAACACACTGATCTCCTCCTGGGCCATATCCATCTCACTCGCGAGTTGTTCCTGACGAGCCGCAGCAGACGACCCGCTGCTGGACGTCGGCGAATACGGGACCGCGTCAATAATAGAGGCTTGACAACTCGCAAGTTGCTCCTCAGGCTCTATTGTCGTAGTCGGGAGGACAGCCAGTGTGTCCCTCAGCGAGACACCTGGCGACATCGGCGGGGTTATCTGGAGCTGCGGTATTACAAGCTCCAGACGATCGAGCGGATCTCTTTCCACATTGGCAGGCTCGGACGACGAGACTGGCCTACTTGTGGTCAACCCCTTCTCCAGGGCTACATCTACGAAGCTGCTTCTCGCCGAAACAAAGCGGTCGGGGAAGAACGAGGCCTCGCTTGCGGTGCTTTCAGGCCGCTGCCGTTGCCGCTGCCGACGTCTGAAAACGACGAATGCAACAATAGCCGCAATTAGCAGCAGCAACACCAAAGAAACCGTGACGCCAACGATTAATGCTGTATTTGTATTTCGTTTTCGCCCACATCTATATGGACAGGGTTCGGTGATAGGCAGGAGGACGGAAGACGGAAACCAACGTACGCGGAAGAAACCGGAGCCATGGTCGGTATCATTGGGACTAGCGTAACAACGGTGCTGGTCACCGGAAACGAACTCGTCACGATATGCGAATCCGAGGTGTATGTGGACTCGGAATAGGTCGTGAACAGGATTGTGCTTGAGCTGAGCATTGCAGGAGCGGAGGCGCCAATCCGAACGCTGGGAAAGCATATGAACGTCGGCGCGATGGAAAAAGTATCTGAACTAACCCATAGATAGTTGTTGTGGAAGAGTCGCCCTCATAGTCCATGGTCGTCGTCGAAGAATCATCCATGGAGGGTTCGAAGCCCATAGTTGCTGTCGAAGAATCGTCCATAGAGTTAGATTCAAAGTGCATCGAATCGGAGCTTCCGCTCTCCATCGAGCCGTCGATGGAGCTGGGGCATGTGAGGAGGGTATACATTGGTGAAAAATGGAGGCACGTACTCGCTGTGCGTCATAACTAATGGGGGATCCATGTATGCATAGTCGTCACCAGTCCACTCCGTAGGCATCGCGTTCCATGCGGTGGTCCCCATTACGGCGGAGGTTTCGTGCGGCTGCATTACAGCGGGCGGACGATTCGGAGTGTTGGCCTCGGGAACGGTTTCTGGCTCTGACGGACTCGAATTTTCTTGCGGCTGCATGACATAGGGAGTCGGAGCTACAGTGAATGAGGTTAGAGAAGTCGTTGTTGTCGTTGTTGCCTGTTGACTTTGTTGCGAAGGACTCGAACTCGTATGTGAAAGGGAGCTGGTCCTCGATGTTGAACTCGATGATTGTAAAGTCGAGGACGTGTATCTCGATGCCGAACTCGTGTATGAAAGGGAGCTGGTGGTCCCCGAGGAGACCAAATATGTTGAACTCGATGATTGTAACGTCGAGGACGTGAATCTCGATGCCGAACTCGTGTGTGAAAGGGAGCCGGTCCCCGAGGAGACCAAGTATATCGAACTCGATGATTGTAAAGTCGAGGACGTGTATGTCGATGCCGAACTCGTGTATGAAAGGGAGCTTGTGGTCCTCGAGGAGACCAGTTGTGTTGAACTCGATGATCGTAAACTCGAGGGCGTGTATTGCGAGCTCCCAGCCGAGGTAGATCTTGCAAGGGAGGATGTACGGGATGAACTTCGCACCGGCGACGAACTGAGGGGACGGGAATACGAAGCCGAAGCAATATTCAGCTGACCAGAAACCCGAGATGGGCTTCCGATCAGTCCATGACCGCTCTGCTGGGAGGAGGGCGATGACGACACGAGAGCAGAACCCGTTTGCAACGGAAGAGAGGTGGTTATGGAGCCGGGTCGTAAAGAATGCGATACAGAGGAAGGTGCTGCGGCATCTGTCTCTACAGCATTGAGGACTGTTGAGCGCGTCCCGGAATACGTTGCCCGATGCGAACTCGATGGCGTAGATGTAGATGTGCTGTGCGAATGAGCCAATGCCGAGGATTTGACACGCTTGTTCGATGATGTGGAATGATCATGAGCAGACGTGGTCTTCCGGGGCAGATTGGAGGTGTTTGGGCACGAAGAAGTGCAATGTGCAGCCCGACTGCCCGTTTTTGGGTACGGAGCTGCGAGAACCAGCCCTAAAATGAAAAAAAGAATGACACTGGATAGTTTGAGGATTCTCTGCAAAACTCGGCTCACGACGACTAACCATAGATGTCTGCGGACCATCATGCCGCATAAAATAATTAAAAAGGGGAGGCAGAGAAAGAGAAGGAAGAACCGGCCCAACAGGTTGCAGACCGCACTTGGGGCGGTTATATATCTTGTACCAAGCGCTTGGAATAGAAGCATTACCATTAGCTTGGCCAGTGACATCTCTGAGAGATAGATAAACCGTCGGTTTCCATAGACTTGTTGATTGAACAGAAGATCGCAGAGCCTTGAATGGGATATTCACTCGCCCAAGAATAAGCCAGCCGAGACGAGGAGATATGAACGTATATGACCGGCCATGTATCTCAGGTCTTGATGAAGGAGAATGCAGTGGGTTAAAGCACGAACTCCAATGAAATCCCAGGGAATTTTTGCATTCCGTCGACTTGGCAAGAAGATCAGTTGGTTCTACAGAAGATCATGCGCCACGAGATTCGCCCAAGAATAACCACCGGAGACGAGTAGCCGTATGAACCGTTATGGTCTAGGGGCCGTGCAAAAGGGTTGGGAGAAATTGAATCGCTGCAGGGAAATTTTTGAGGGCCAGCTGTTGCCGTCTGGGACCGTGCTCTAGGGCTAAAGCAAGCGCCGCCAACTGCTCCGCCCTCAAGCCCATCCGCGCCGCATCGCGAAACTGACCGAGTCGTTCCCTTCGATCACCGTGAACAACACCTCCAAATGATCTCGTCCCGCCGTGCCAGTCGCAGTGCGAGATGCCGAGGATCGACGCGGCCTTTAACCAGTCCTTGCTCCGCCCAGTTTATCAGCTACTTCACTCTCAACAACCCGCACAGAATAAAGCCGACAGATGGAATCTAAGCTCTTGTGCTCGAGCAGAGTCGTCAATGAGTGCGTCTTTCCTTGTGTCAGTGGCGTATCATGAGTCGCGGCGGGGATGCGCGTCGGTCGCAGGCGACTGCGTGGATCCAACGTTCAAGGAAGAGAGCGAGAAAGAGTAGACGGGAGAGAGAGAAAATCGGGCAAGGTAGGAGCCGATAGTCTTGTCGGATTCCTAGGCAGGTAAAGGGTAGGATGGTAGATATTTGGTAGCACGAGCTCCCAAATTCTAAGAGCCCGTACGGCAACCGGGCACATCTGTGCTGATGGGCACACATTTCCTTATACGGAAGGATCTGTGCTCCTTGCTCTTTTGTGACCTTTGTGTGACTTCTCGTGACACGTCTTTCTACACGATGGAAGCCGAGATCCCAATTGACCCTATCTTTCTTGCCGAAGATGCAGCTGCTCGAGCCGCTGTGGCTTTACGAGTTCCCAAGCCAAAAAAGTCGTCGGCACATTGGACCTCCGCAGATGAAGTCAAGCTGCTCGTCGTCCTCGCCCTGTCTCGGTAACCCAGACGTTCGAGTGTGATCACAATCTTATCAGTGCCACGGATTGATCCGGCGGAGATTGAATAAATGATAAGAAAACGAAGCACAGAGATCACACCCGAACGTCTGGGGCATTTGGTATAGCAACGCCTACCATCCCGTCACACTCCCTTTCCCTTCCTTCTGCCCCCCATTTTTGGTGCTGGAGGCTGCTCATACATACAAATACAGGTCTTTGCATGCACTCTCAGTTTTTTCCTGATTTTTTTCGCTGCTGTTTCGGCCGGTGCGCGCTGTTTAAAATCACAGCTATTTTCAGGGTTTCACGGTGCTGTTCCCTTCCATTTGAGCTCGGACTGCGAGGAAAAATTTCCAGCCCTTTCTTTTAGGCAGAGGTTCATCTTTCATACATGTTTAGCATGTTTGGAGGGCCCCGAGGTATTCACAACACAAGAATGAGGGATAGCGTGACACCCATTGTGTGACGGGATGGTAGGTGTTACGATACCAAATGCCCCAGACGTTATAGTGTGATCTCTGTGCTTCGTTTTCTTATCATTTATGTCAAACATCGGATCATTCCGTGATGGTCCAGATAAGATATCTACAGGGATCCAGCGAGGTCACACTATAACGTCTGGGTTACCGAGACAGTCCTCGCCGGGCATCTGAAGCGGGGGATGGTGTGAACTTCACATCTACTGTCTGGGCTGCCGCTGCTGCCGAAGTCAATACCGGGCTCACGAAAACGGAAGGCATCTCAGTCGTTGCCGGTAACGCGCGTGTCACGCCAATAAGCGAGCGGAGCACAGATCCTTCCGTATAAGGAAATGTGTGCCCATCAGCACAGTTGTGCCCGGTTGCCGTACGGGCTCTAAGGCCCTGTTCGGGATCCCCAATTAAAATCCCATTTCACAATTTTGCCCGCCAAACAGTCCATTTAGTAATTCGGTACATTTCGGAACATAAAAAGATGGAAAAAAGTGTTCGGTAACGACAGTCCATCTAACAACTGTTGTCACGCTCCATTATTGTGTCCTTTTCTTCCTCTCGTCTCTCTCTTCCCTCGCTCGTACCTCTTTGACTCCTCCCTTCCAGATGGGCAGGAAGAAGGAGAACAAGGAGAATGATCCCGGCACAAAAGACAAGAAGCGGGCCCGCTGGAACAAATTGTGCGACTCAGTTTTGATTGCACAGCTCATCGCACAGAAGGCAGCGGGAAACCAGACGGACAATGCAGGCTGGCACTCATCCGCATGGACAGCCTGCGCTACAGACTTGGAGGGCACGGAGCAGCAGAGTGGGGGTGCGATAAAAACAGCAGACGCGTGTCAGACGCGCTGGACCACGGTATGTCATAATTACTTGGTGCTGTAACGTGTTCTTACCTCATTTCTAGCTTAAGTCCCAGTACCAGCAGGTAAAAAAGCTTCGCGAGAAGTCGGGCTGGGGCTGGAACGACCAGGACAAGCACATCGTTGTTGATGATGCTACCTGGGAAGCATATGTGAAGGTGCGTCGTACTGCCTTGTTCAAAGTTCTATCTTACCGAAACTCAATCCAGGTCGATGGCAAGGCTCAGGGGTGGCGCTTCAAGGGCTTCCCCCTCTACGATGAGATGGCACAGCTCGTGGATGGCGCCGTGGCGACCGGTGCAGGCGCATTTAACCCCGGGGAGATTGTCGCGCGGGGAGCATCACCAGACTGGCCCGAGCAGCTCCCTGAGGACGACGAGGACGATTTCCCGCTTGATCCCGTGCTAAAGGGGCCTGCGGGACGTGTCGACCCACCTTCTCAAGCCCCTCAGACCCCGGGATCGTCATCTGTTCTCGACATCTCGATGGACACTTCTGGGTCGGGTGACAACTCAGACGAGGATATTATTGTCGAGGTCTGTATCTACCTATTCATTCCATTCAGTATTATTTATATATCTACATCTAGTCATCATCTGTCTCACGCAAACGCGTCCGTGCGATGTCCGACCCGCCTACCTCCAAACGCCGCCGCACTGATGCCCACAGCCACGGCCGCAAGCCGAGCAACGGGCATGCGCTCATGGCAGTCTCGCAATCACTTGAGGGCATTGCTGCTGCCCTCAAGGCTGAGAGCACTGGACCCAGCTCTCCCCAGCGCAAGACTGCAGCAATCAAGGCCATCATGAAAATGACCGAATTTACCAAAGAAGAGAAGAGTCAGATCCTTCGTCTTATTCGCGCTGACACCGGTATCGCAGACACCTTTCTCGCAATCGAGGAAGTGGATGTCGAGTATCGTGTCGACTACCTACGCAGTGAACTGCAGCCCTAAAATCCTTCGCTCTACCATTGATATAATTCATGTATATTTGTTGTGTTCCCTACCCTCACATCGCTAAAATTACTCTACATGTCATCATACTCGTCCTGATCATCTAATAAATACTGTGCCCACATTTCCTCTGCGATTTTGTCTCTGAATGCCTCTGCGCGCGCTTTCTCTTCCGGTAAGACAAAGTGTCCAAGCTCCTCTTCTGGGAACTGTCTTCTTTCGTCCCCGTCGATGTCGCGAAGTGTGAACGTGGCATTGCGAGGCCCACCATGCCCAGGGCCGTCGTCTGCGAAGTCATCGGGATCATGAAGGCTGATGAAATTATGGAGGGCAGCCAATGCGCAGGGAATTTTTGCCTGTGTCGTTGCAGAGTATTCCGGTGCAACATTCATCAATTTGAATCGCCGCTTTGAGACTCCAAAAATGCGCTCAATGACATTTCGAAGCCTTGCGTGTCGTAAATTGAATAGCTCCTTCGCATTTGCAGGGCTAAAAAGGCTGTCAATCAGATGCAGCAAAAGCGACAGGGAATATACCGCAAATTTCCCGCTCGCCGCCATTCTTGTAAATGGTATCGCACTCCCCGATACGGGACGAGCAGACAGTCGCATACAGGAAAACCTGCATCACCAAGGTAGTAGGTTCCTGGTGTAATTGCGAAACCCTTCTGACGAGCATCCTGGAATACTCTGCCGTCGGCCGCACTACCCTCCCATCCAGTGAGTAGATAACAGAAACGCAAATTGAATCGGCATGCAGCGAAAATATTCTGGGCTATGCGCCCCTTGCGGCTGCGGTATCGGCTCATATCGGCCACCGCGACAAAGCCATCCAGTAGAGAACCATCCACTGCACCACGGCAACCCTCGAAGAACGGAAAGTAGTGTCGGTTGTTCCGGATTTCTGGCGGAATCTCGGCTGGGGGCAGTTTGACATATGAAGTGTAAAATGCAGGATTAACAAGCATATTCAAAACCCGGTGGAAGCATCTACAAACAGAAGTTAGAGAGAGATTTACTACGAGAATATAGAGTACTTTGAAATGGTTTCTCCACTGCGCTGGAACCGCTCTTGATGTTCCCGATTCCCTAAACCCGTCACAGCAATGCGGAGGAAGATTGCGACTTGTTCTTCACTCGAGAGGTGTTTAGTTGGTGCGAGCCCAGATTTGAGACAAAGGGCCCGGATTAGCTGCCGGAATACATGACGGTGCATTCCAAATGAACGTCGGAATCGTTCAGGATGTCCTATCAGTGCCAGATGAACTCAGGTGCAATACAGAGGATTTTCTCTACCTTTGAGCAACTCATCAAGCCATAGCTGTCCAGTCTGCCAGGAGGTATGCATGGCTTCCTTCTCTTGTGTGGCACCTGCCATAACAACCGCCGCTGCCGCCGCCGAGACGCTCAAGGCGACAACCTTACGGACCTTTTCTCGATGAATAATATGGACCGGGCGGGTCTTTTTCTTCACTGTTGTAGGACGGGATAGGACCATTATGGATTCTGTTGAGGTGGGAGGCTGATAGTAAGGTCGGGGATGGCAATAGCGCGTTATCAAGATGAAAACGCGATAAACACGCGTCGTTAATTGGTGTGCACAGCTTCCGGTCACATTGTGACTCCACGTGTAGATGGACCCCGGTCTATGATACTCGATTTGGAAGTGTCCATTTAATAACTAATTGGACCTCCATCTAACAATTGGGGATCCCGAACAGGGCCTAAGTGGATATCTTTTGTGTGTGTTTGTGGGGGGTTTGACTGGGCCGGCTTTTGTGAGCTTTCGGGACGCGACGGAATCGGCCGGAAAACGAATCGGACCGGCACGAAGCGCGGCACAGTCAAACCCGTACACAAGGGCTGCAAAGGGACAAGAAAATGAACCCGAAGCAACCCCGAGGAGCGTAAGCTCTAAGAGCGAAGCTCGCGCGAGGGTGAGTGAAGTGGCCCGAGGACCCCAATGAAGCGGAGCGACGAGCCTCATGTAAGATGTAATGAGTAGAATTTAGAGCCCATGTAAACGGTCAATAAATAAACTTTTATATGGTCAAGCGTGTACGACACGTAGCTCGAGCTAATCGTCAATCGCGAGTGAGTCCGCATCTGCCGCAAGACCCTGGTTCTCAGCGAATTCTCGAATGCGTGCGTCCCACGCTCGCGTAACGGCGAGAGGTAGTATGAGTTGTAACCGGCGCCAGTATATCAGGAAGCAGAGTGACGACCACCCCCCAGCTTCATGATAACTTCTGGAGGCACGCCTGCGAGAAGAAGAGCAAGTGCGCCCCCAATGCGATAGCTGTGCCCAAAAACTGCATCGAGCTTGTTTGCCTTGTAGATGGCGTCCGTTGTGGTCAGGAAAAACTTCTTTGTAAGTGGTTTCCAGCCAGATTCTGTGCGGAACGCGAAAAGCGGCGTGTTCGTGGGAGGTGAATGATTGATACGCGTGTGCGCTAGCCAAGCTGAATAAGGACACAGGTCGGCGTCCTCCCCCGAAGTTTCGGTGAGGATCAATTCACCCCCGCGCGTGCCCGTGGTTTTCGTCCAAACTAGATGAATACCGACGACCCTCCTACTGTTGGCGGTCGAATGCGCGACGCGTGTGTTCCGTGTTGTATCATGTTCTTTCGAGAACTTCGCTGCACTGATGATCAACGTCTCGCCCAGCCGACGGCAGCCATGGAAACTCGCGAGCGCACAGGCCCACATTGCTGCTCCCAGCTGTGAATGCACGTCGATGGCGGCGCGTAGGGCACGTAGATGTTCCTTGGTGACAGGTCCCCTCTCAGGCCGCTTGAACTTTGCGCCAGCCTTGTCTGCGTCTGCGGCTTTCCTGAGACTGGGAAGCAGCGTTTCGTCGCCATGCCATTCGAGGCCGTTGTAGGTATGCCAGAGATGCAGACCGTTCAGCCAATTTCGAATGCATTTTCCCGTGCATGTTCCGATGGCGTCAGATACAAAACCGATGAGAAGAGCACGCGATGCCGGTAGCCTCGATTCCTCTGGTATGTCGTTTTCGTCGCACCATTGATGAAACCTCAAGAGCCCTGCGCCGTAGGAGCTTCTTGTGTCCGCGACGTGCGCTTGCGAAAGCCATTCGAAGGCGCGTCTCTGTGTGTCCAGCGATAGTCCCGCAAGATCAAACTCTTTGTGGATTTCGAGCGACTTCGGCGCCGTCCAGAGCAGCATGCGTTGGTCCGCCGGGACGTGTGGACGGAAGGAACTGGAGGCGATATGATTCTTCGCGGTGGGTTTTCGAGCCTTTTTCTGGCGTAACGACAATGCGGCTGCTCTGCGGATGTTTCCCATGTCGGTCTCCGGGTTCCCTGTCCGAGTGAGGGATGAGACACGCGCGTCGTCGTAGCGCATAGGCTGTCTGTCGCGGTTCGATACGCGAGGCTCTCGCAACGTCGGTGATGCTGATCAGTCTCTAGTCGTCTGCTGCGAGGGTCGGTGTGAGGGCCACATGAATTCTTGTAGGCCAAACGTGGGCTCAGTGAAGATGAAAGTCGACGGCGGTTCGAGCCGTGGTGCCCGCGAGAGCAGGGACCCGAACGTGTCAGGTATGTGTGCATCAAGATTGCATCTATTTCAGTTGAATACAGCGATGTTTTACATTCTACACGACATACATGGTCGACGGTAGAGATGAGGCTTCGAAGTCAAGACGAATCCCCGAAGGGTCAAGATTTTTGGCCGATGGCGGGTCTGTGCGAATGAACGGATGGCTGCGGCGATGTGTCAGCGAGGGGAATCTACCCAGCTCGTGTAACGTACGGTGGAGCGACGTGCAACGCGCGTGCGCTACGCGGGTCTATGCAAGTGAAGTTATGTCTGTATCTGCGGCGATGTGTCAGCGAGGGCGAGATCCCCTAGTCGCGTAACGTACGATGGAGCGAGGTGCGGCGCATGAGTGCTATGGAAGCCAAGAGCGCTGACGACGTCGTCCAGGCTGCCCATCAGACTTTTTGAAGATTGTGTCGAACTCTCGCGGTAGTTCGGATGTGCGTCGCAAACGGTTACGAGCGAGTAGCGAGGAAGGAAGTCCGCGCGAAGGTGCGTCTGCGATGTTGTCGGCGGAGGCCACGTATATGATGTTAGGGGTGACGTTGATCCCCGTCAGCACCACATGCGTCCGACGAGCACAAAGGTTAATGCCGACGTTAGGCGATCGCCCCTTTTTGTGGGCTCCGATCGCGCCCTTGTTGTCGGAGTGGATGAGCAGATGGTCGTCGTGATAGCCCAGCTGCTGCAAGAAGAGAGCGCAGAGCTCGATCGCTACTGATTCGAGCCAACATATGTCCGTGCCCGGCTGTTTCCAGCTCGGCTTCAGCTGCAGCGCATGCCAGTGCGGCCCGATGACGATGGCGACGCCCCACGATGTACTCGCGTCAACGAATATGCCGACGTCACGAAGAGGAGGAAGCGGGAACAACTGCCGGTAGAAGGCAGGGTCGAGGAGTTTCTGCTCCCACCAGATGAGCGCTTTCTTGACCGATTTGTTCAGCCATCTCAGCGAGAACTTGTTCTTTTTGAACGAGCTCATGCTGTTCGAGAACATCGCGAGTCGGGACGATCCGCTTAGATAGACGAAGACGATGTAACATAGAGATCCATGTACCTCCTGTAGCTCGAGTAATGTGAACTTTCTGGAGCTGCGTATCCCTCTCAGCATATTCTGTACGCGCGAGAGATATTTCAAGCGTTTCTCCGTCGGGAGAGACACGCGGCGCGTCGTGAAGTCCCACTTTAGGCCCAGGAAGACGGTCGTGTCGAGAAACGCGTCGCCCGTCTTTGTAGGATGCCACGGTATGTCGAGTTCGCGGATCGGATCGAGGATGGATGTGCGATCGTACTTGTATGTGTACGGAGGTCCGCCGGACGCGTCAGGAAAGCGGATGGCGTCACAGTCGTCCTCGTATTTGAGTTCGCGGGCGTGGCCTAGCGTGGCGACCTGCCAGATGTCGACGGCAGCGTTTGCGATCTGACCCGCGTTTCCGCTTGCGGGCCGTGCTCCAAACGGATGACAGTGGTCTAGGAAGAAGGAGCCTTAGTTGTAATATATTGCCTAAATGGCCTGGATGTAGCCAGGGAATGTGATTGCAATATGACTGCACACAGCCAGGGCCCTGGCTACAGCCAACAGCATTGTTATAATGTTGTATTTTAAAAGAACAGCAAAAGCAAGAATGGAACCCAGCACCCTGCAGCAACATAATAAAAGTGGCACATTAAACCACTGTACCAACATGGCTATATAATATATTATACATGATGCCATATCATACAGCATATCATCCCATCACATATCATATCATACATCACATCTTGTATCCCAGCTAGGGTAAGGCTAGCCTTACCCTACCTGGGACTGCTAATACCCACACCTAGGGCAGGCAAGCTGCCCTAGGTCTTTGATCATTGTTTGACACTGCTGATTGTTTGTTTGTATTTGTTTAAACCCAAACCTCTAACCCCCTAACCCTTTTAACTCCCTAACCTCTTAACTATATAAATGTTCCCTAGTCCTAACCACCTAACCCCTAACCCTAACCCTAACCCCCCTAACCCCTAACCACCTAACCCTAACCCTAACCTCCTAACCCCCCACTACAAAGCTGATTCCCTGTTATGTGTGACTTAGTGGACTTAGTAAAATAGCTATGAATGCTGGAAAAACAAGGGACAGCCAGAGGCCTGGCTGTGTGCTGTCATTTTGCAATCACAAACTCTGGCTACAACCAGCAGTGAAGGCAAAATACTACAGCCAGGGGTGGAAGAAGAACTCGTCGAACGAGCATACTAGCCAGGGTTTGTGCGCGGGTAGTACGGGGCATGTTCGATGGAACGACTTTACGTCGAACGCGCAGGCCTGTGTGCCTGGAAGGTGCGGTAGCGACCTGTAAGGTAATGAGTACGGTGTATGTGCGGTACTCAGATGATATGAAGATGAATGAGCGCTGTGCGCTGCTCCTCGGGTATGCTGTACCTCGAAGGAGGGAAGAGGAGATGTAACGATGTGATGATGAGATGTAGCGGCCCGTTGCTAACTCCCGGGCGTATGTGCTACGGGAGATTTCGATGATTCGCGGGCATTCAGAAACCCGGGTGGGATGTGCGATGTATGATGTGATCGCCAAGCGCGAGCGCAGCAGCGCCCGGGCAGAGTCTCGTGGGCAAGACGGCCGCGACGAAACGGGCGATGGGAGCTCTCGGCGAGCTCCCCTCCAGCTGATACTGCCGCCCCGACTCATGAACGTGAACGTTCGTGAGATCGGTCGGTTTTGTCGTATCCCGCCGAAGTACGAGGAAAGAAAAGAAAAACATCAAAATTAATCACTCACAAGCTCGGCCATCTTGGATGGCATGTCAAATCGAGTCGGGAAATCTTCTTTATCTATGTGATCGTTGACAGCTGGGGTGCCGGTAACTGCGTCGCCCTTCGAGAGGTGACGACAAACGCGCTTCTTGGGCTCGAGCCGGGACCTTGGTCTTGTGTCGCGATGATCAGCGGCGAGCAATTAGAACGGTCCCCGGCAGACTCGTTCCATTTCGACTCGAGTGAAAGGACCCGACATACGGCCCTTCGCGATCTCCGTGTCGAGGTAATCGATGATGACGTCCCTATCCTCCAGCGCGGAGCGATGATTTGGTATGATGATCGTCTCCGTGAGCCGGGGTAGTCGACCTAGCGGGAAACCGTGCCGCAAGTGGTGCGTGAGCTGTGGGTAATGCTCGGATAGTTTGTGCTGGGCCAATAGCCGGTCGAATGCGTCGGCGTCGTAAGGCTGGACGACGCGGTCAAGAAGTCTGTCGAGGTCTTCGCTCCCTAGCGCGGGGCGGTCATGGACGAAAGATAACAAGTCTGGATAGATCATTTTAGCATCATGCGTGTGCAGGGGATCATCGTGAAATCCCGTAAATTCGTTCCCAAGAAAGAGGTCCGCATCAAAGCTGCTCCGCCTCCTCGCCCTCAAGGAACTCGTCCTTCAAGGAACTCGTCCTCAAGGCACGAGATTCCCTCCCTGGACTCTTCCGCAGGTGTCGCTGCGGAGAGTGCAGGGTGAGGACCTCCGCAGAGGGAGCAGGTATGAGTACGGGTGGGCGGGTGCCTGCTGTCGCACGGGAGGCCGAGGTTGAAGCGAATACAGATGGATCCGTCTGCGGGGCCGTTCGAGGGCCGCAGTTCCTTGCCGTCGAGCCGCGCGTGATGTGAGGAGCCGTCAAGAAAGGTTTGAGAGGTAGCGGGGTGTTGCTGTGCGGAGTGCGGCTGGGCGCAGATGATGCAGGCGGCGGCGTGGCGGTCCTTGGCCCCGAAAATCATTGTTCTTGCCCTTTTTCTGACGTTTTCCGCCACCGACGTTTCGTCGTCGTTCGCGCCGCGTTTCTGGTTCGCGGGGCCGGCCTGTGGACCTGGGGACGGAGCGGGTGTGTGTCAAGTGCGTGTGTTCCGGATCCGCCGGGTCCGGCGGCCGAGACGGTTCCGACTGGATGCGGGCTTGGCTTCAGCTCGTGCGCTGCGCCGTCAGTACGCCCGAGGCCCGATTTCCGAAGAGGACAAAGACTAGAGGGAGAAGGCAATAGGGAACCAACTAAGTCGATATTCGAACTGAGGCTACTACTTTACAATACTACATATTTATACTAAAGTCAAAATCCGAGAATGATCCGGGAAGTACAATAAAGACAATAAGGGTTGTGAGTCATCCGGAGATGGAGAAGATGTAAGAACAATAAGGACAACCTTTAACAATAAGATCCCAATAGAGTGGCAAAGATTAGAGAGCCGGATCCGCGGGAAGGTCGGCCGGTGGAATTTGCAACCCGGGTCCGGCCGGTCCCGGTACGGGACCTGACAGTATCCCCTCTTAGGGCCGAACCTTGAGGCCCTAAGATTAGATATGGAGTTAGGACTGCGGATCAAAAGAAGTCGACCAAATAAAAAGCGGTTTTAAAACTCCGCTCGGCTAAATCCTCTTGCTCTCGTCACCACATCTCCGCAAAAAAAATGCCCAAACTCCCCACCAAATCCACGG
>JARJCV010000583.1:0-19925 GCA_029281435.1 Mycena haematopus
ACTTCCGCTGACGAGAAAACATCAGCCGCACTAGAGAGAAATAGCGATGTAGCATAAACAACATCTACTGGTTCAGGCCCCTCCCAAAGCCCTTGAAATGCCAAAGCAGGCCTGTAATAAAATGATGCTTGAAGAGCTCATTAGGTATTGGTGCCTGTTGAGGGCCCAGAGCGTTGAGAAGCCTCATAGGCGCATGTAGGTTGTAAGCCGGTGCCTTGGGTATAGATGGTGCACCTGACACTTCAAATCGATAGAACTTGTTGTAACCGTTTTCCTGAAGACACGACTCAGCCGGTGGGTCGCAACTATTCGCAAGGTCTCTGGTACTCACATAGGAAAAGCCAAACTGATAGTCGTCGAACTGATCATGTATGTCGGATCGCATCAGTATGGCATTCCGGTCAATGTCTCCTTTGGCATAGTCTCTCTAGACAGACGCTTGAACGTATGAACTCGTTCCTCGTTCCGTTCAAGTCTATTGGTTACCGCGCCCAGATAAGCGGCGTCCAACGTTATCACAAAATGATGGAGATGCACAACCAAACAACTCATTTATTTTCACGCGTTTTGCACCATTCGACGCAGATTTTAGAGCCGAAATAGTCGATACTATGTTCTCAGAGCATTATATCGACGATTGATTTACCGAGGCTTTTTTCTGAGCAGTTACTACTCGAAAACAGGGTTTCGGCGCTTTCGGCTTTCGTTCGGCCTCAAAGATCATAATTTTCTATATCCACCCCAAATCCTGGCCGAAAATGTTCTGGGATGCATCATAATTGATACTAGACTTACTCTGCACTTCCGCCACCATTTGAGTCTCATTGTGTAGACTTCAACGCGTGAAGTCGCGTCGTTGGGTGGTGCACGTCACGTGCACCACCCGACGTGCAGCACGTGCTGCCTCAAAACGGATGCTTACATAATAACCCTGGACGCCGCTTACTTGGCGCGGTAACCAATAGACTTCCTTTGGCATCCTTCAGGGCATTGTACGCGTCATCATCGAGTAATAGTTTCGCCTAAGTATGATCTGAACCGTCAGATTGTGTAACAAGAGAATCGAATAGAACTCTACATACGTATTCCCAGTATCCGAGCGGATAAATGTGAGCCACTTGCAAGCCCTTGTAATTTGGTCCCCTCGCACGCCGTTGCATCGCTTGTCCACTAACTCGGTATTGACGGTCCCGATTGCGAAACGTCGACTCGGACTCTTGCATCAGGAAAAACCCAAATTGCTATGGGCTGCCACATAGACCTGCATAGACGCTATAGTCATCATAGACGCCATAGCAACGTTGCTATGGCGTCTATGAGTGTCTATGTGGGTCTATGTAACTCCCCATAGAGCCCATAGTAATTTGGCTTTTTCCTGATGCTGCCGACTAACAAAATATGTCCGAGTATGTTTCTCCATGAACGTGCAACACTTACCCTAGCGCTCTTGGGAGTTTTGGTTCCAGTGGGCTTTGTTACTGTGCGCGACTTGATAGGAGTTGATCTGAACGCTGGCCTGACTGTCTTCAAGCCGGATGGAATGAGGTTGAATAAAAGGTATTCGCCTGGCTGAATGAATGTGGTTGATTGACGACTTTCATAGACTCTTGCAATAATGGCGTTTTGAATATCCTGGTGGAAAGAGATCGTGCTGTGATTATTATTGGGTGTAAGGATACCATTCGACCCCGGTCGCCGCACCAACACGTAGAACGTGGCGGGCTCTGAACCAAGAAAGATCAGCCTGAGGGCATATATCGAGTAAGCACGAGGCGATTACCAGGCTTCGCCGCTTCAGGATTGCGTCCAGCCACCGGTAAAATATGTTCAGCGGGATTTGGTGCTCGCCGACGTCTGTCCAACACCCTTGGCGCAAGTTGGCAACGATGAGCAAAATGGTCGTATCAGCAGCATCAAAGAGCTCACCGGCGACGAGGCAGGGCCACACGGTTGGGACTAAGTGCCGAGACCCATACGTGAATGTTTCTTTCCGGCGCGTTGTCGTATGTCACTCCAGGGTGAACCTCCATCGTGGTGTCACGCCTTTCGGCCATGAAGGGAGGCATTTTTATATACATTCACTCACTTCTGTGTGGCCAATACGGTGGGAATTCCCGGTGTAAGCCTCCTCGGGCCCCGGTAGGGCACACTCGTGACCAGGTACTGTGGGTCCAGGATTGGTCCAGAACAAACTGACGGCGAGCTAACAATAAATATTAAGCCTGAGTGCGAAATCTGATATAGCTCTTTGGGAGCACAAGTATGGCACACCGTCCAAGATCTCTACATCTGCGAGAAGCACGACGTTCTGGAACGAGAAACTCCATAGCTTACACTGTTTTGTTTTCCTCAAGTTCAATTCCCATCGCCACGGCTTTATGTGTACTGCGATGGAAGACAATCAAGTGTCTGATGCACCGCATGGTTCGATCTAGCTCACCGCATGATTCCCTCTATATTTGTGCTTGGAATACAGATATTCTCAGCGCGTACTGTACCGTTTCGACTGAATGTTCAGGTGACGCGTGACGCGGGCCTCTGAACTGAACACTTGAGGTATTGGTGACGCGTGACACTGGGATTTCGGGCCAAAAAATGCGAAAATTTCTCGTCCGGCGGATGCCGAATTACATATATAGTAATTTTTCTCGTGATTGCCGAGAAATGAACACCTAAAAAAATGAAACTTGAGGTGACGCGTGACACCCCATGAACACTTGGTCGAAATGCTACAGTAGTGACTCAGCCCAATCCGATTCCGAACATCCCGCAATCAGTGACCGGGTGACGTCACAAGGTCAAAAACTGCACTGTGGGCGCACTGACATTCTCCTTCCACCACCATGGCATATCCGTAAGGTTTCTTTCGCCATTCGACGCACCCTCTAACACAGTGTAGATTCGTTCTGTCGCAAAGGTCCATCTCGCAAGAGCGCAATATGTTTCTCTTCTGCCCAAGGGGGTACGGAAAACAAAAAAAAACAACTTATGCCGTTTTTTTTATTATCGACCGTTTGCGGGACCCACCCTACCACGTGATGTCCAAATAAGGAAATATTTCCTTTTTTGGCAGCATCAACATGCTGGATGTATTCAATATTGACGAGGTGAGCACTGGCGGGCATTCAGACACCTTCCTTCAATGCAGCTTTACTTTCAGAGGCCTTCAGTACCTATGTTCCACATTTGATCCCACTGTCAAATATGACCACATTGATGGCTGATCTTTCCAAAATGGGACAAAATAGCGAAGAAGAGTGATTGCCCTCCTCCAAATGCTCGATTTGAGCCAAATAGGTGGTAGACAGTGTTCTGTAACTCAGTAGGATGCACCACAGGCCATTTCAACTTGAATCAAGGGAGGTCATTATTTTTTTTTTAACTGACCTTTTGGCCGACCACCCTCCCTGCCCTAGGTCCCGGCTTGTCCGGCCCGCACCCCCTTGCTTCTGCCTCGCGGACTATCCATTTGTGCTCATGGGTGGAGGTGCGCCACACTGGGCGTATAGTACGGCTTGTCCTTATCTCCATTTCTAGGATGGAACCTGAACCGTAACAGAATGACGATTCAGACGTTCTATCGCTGGTTGGACATTATCAACGATCACGACCCGGGTCGCAGTTTAATGTTTCAGCTGCGAAAAATCAATTTGAAGAGATTTGACGTCCTGAGTTATGTCGTGGAATTCTGTCCAAGGTCCAATGCTTCCGCGCGACTCTGAGGAATTGTTGGAACCCGGCGTCTATGGTCCATTTATAGGTCTTGATGTTTGACATTCTTTCGTTCGACACGTTGACTTGGTTTGCAGATGACCAGCCCTATCGAGGCGAGGTCGGCGATAGCATTGAGGCATGGTCATTGCGGGCGATGGAACGAGGCGCAGCAATGATTGGGGAGGATGTCGCTTCAGAGGTGAAGTTTTGTGCGCTCGACGTATCTTTTTTCAAACGTTGCCAGAATAAAATGCCACAAAGTGTCATCGACGCCATAGCCATGCGAGATGGCGGAGTATGTTGTGTCACCGGCCGTTCAGATCTTCCGACCAGTGTTATCTGGGTGTTGCCTCCGTTTCTGGCTGACGTGGTACGCACCGAGGGTCAACTTCATTGTGTACGTTGATGATCAGGCCCCACGAAAAGTCCTACCAGGCTAGGGATACCTACAAAGAAGGCCTGCACGAGTCTTACAGAACTGTTGACAATGCTATAACGGTGTGCAGCACATTGGTTGAGCCTTTTATGGAGAACACGTTCAGCATCGACGTTCAGGTAAGTCTTGTGCCCTTCCACAACGTCTGCGCTTACGCCTCTCAGGATAACAGTCGCATCGTCCCCTTCGTCGACCTTCCCACCCGAGCCCCCCACTGCGCCGCCGCTCCCGTCCCATCTCCCGCGCCCGGACCATTGTGGGTCGCCCACAGCTGCGTTCTGGCACCTCCATTTCAAACGGACCCTCAGCGTCCACTTTAATGGCGGCGACGTGAGCTTAGAGCCGCATGATCCGTCTCCACAGGCCTTGATGGACGAGCTCGTGGAGGATTGTGCTGATCTCCAGGATGGGAAGTGGCAGTCGGGAGTCGGCGCGGAAGTCTTAGCGGAGTTTATGCGACAAACAATATCCATGAACGACGCATGCGACCGGTTTGAGTCCGATGACGAATCGGAGAGCAGCGTCGATGGTGGCCAGTCATTGGCCGACTTTAATGGATATGAAGATGAGGAATCCCATACGATGGATGCTTCTTTCATCCAATAGTTGGTACATGTTCCTTCTTATCTATAATGATACGTCGCTAAATATCTTAATCAGCTCTGTATAGCTGGCTCCAACATCTCCTCCCCCTGCTACGTTTTTGCTTTCTCGATCGCTTTTCGCGTGCTTTCTTTTGCTTTCGGCTTAAGCATTTGTTTTTGTCGTGTACCTTGACCATCCCGCTGTTTGACTTTTTATCGAATATTTGCTGTACCTCCACTCTCGTCGAGATCGTATGCTGAATCTTGGTCTCTCCTCTCGATAAGGGTCCATGCGAACCTCAGGCTCGCGCCCGGCCTCCCAGAGGACAGAGGTAGAGTGATGTGGATGTGATTGCTCGTGCGTCCGCCAGTGTTTACTTTTTATATGCGGATGATCCAAAACTCGGGTAGAAATCTGAAGCGCCTTCTGTGGCGGTCGTTCGAACTTGCATTTTTGGAACAGCACTGTGACATGACAGCATGGGTATTGTATAATATCAACAACCATCACGGAAAGTCTTAGAGCAGCCTTTCGTACGCGTTACTTTCAAATATTCTCAACCCGCCAGCTGATTTTGCTGCAGGATCCGCAAAGGAACGATGAGACGCATGCCAATTCGGCCGTGCATGACGACCAAGATACTTTGGGAACCGATGCTGCAGAAAGCAGGTCTGCAGTTACCCTCTTTACTTCGCGCCTATAGACTCCGCCGGGAGATTACTCTTCACCATCCCTCGTCTGAAGCCATTTCAACCTCCGCTATCAGCGCCTCGACTCCACCTTTTTTTTAGCGCTCATTCAAGCGCTGTTGGGTTTTCTTAAACGAAATCGGCCCACCTCGGTGTTTTGTTATTTACATCATGGTGCGTTCTGGTTCAAATTGCACGGTAACTACTTATCCGAACAGGCCGGAGCGCTGGGAGCATATTCCCGAATCCCGAAGCCGTAACGTCCAGAGAAGGGTAGTCAGTTGGCGTTCATTAATGATACTGAACGTCTGATGCTGCGCCTCAGAGCTGTGCGGAAGATTTCGCGGGCAGTGGATTTCCCTTCGCCTGTGCGCAGAGCTTCGCTGCGTTTTTGTCTCTTGCTTTCCTTGAACTTGAACCATTGACTTCTTCCTTTCCAGCGGTGCAATTTCCCAATTCTTT
Organism: Mycena haematopus; assembly: GCA_029281435.1. Classification (NCBI taxonomy): domain Eukaryota; kingdom Fungi; phylum Basidiomycota; class Agaricomycetes; order Agaricales; family Mycenaceae; genus Mycena; species Mycena haematopus. The sequence goes on from JARJCV010000583.1 coordinate 5,887, forward strand.
GAAACTTCGCATCCCACCTGACACAAACTCCGCCGACAATTACGAAGAACGTTACCGTTCCGGTTCAGCCACATCAAGGTTCAAGTTCATGATGCAATTCCCCCAGCGCTGGGTCCACAGATCTGCGCGCCGCGCGCCTGATCATCCGGTGCGCGCGATGACATACGAGATGATCCGGAAATGTGACGAGGATCCCGGATTAACAGGCACTGTTGCAACGTTGTTAGGCAACCGCGCGCGTCGCCGTCGTGAGGCGGGAGTTAGCTCCTTTTCCACGCTCACGTACAATGGATTTCGCCCTGAGTCGGGTGCTCGAGTCGCCCCGATAAGTCTTCTAGAGCTAGTTCGGTTGATATTTTTTTATTCAGGATGCGGAGGCGTTGATTGCTTGCAATGCAAGCCTTGACAAAAAAGGTACCACGCGAGTTTTGTGATCTTACTGATCGTAACTCACACCTGATTCAAGTTGCTCAAGGACCCATGCAGTGCCATCTAGTTCCATTTCCCCTTCCTCCCGAAGACCCACATAAATGTGAGGGCCCATGGTCGGGCGGGTCAAGTTTCCCTTCTGACCAGACACTCTTCTAATCCCGGAATCACACTCATTCGACTGAGTCAAGAATGTTCTCCAAGGCTTTCCCTGCTGCCCTCCTCGTTACCGCGCTGGCGGTCTCAGCGTCCCCCGCATCTATCGAGGTACGTTGCGCATTTCTCCACTTCACGTATATATTTAGGTGATATATATTTAACATTCGAGACAGGCCCGCCAGTCATGCGCGCAGTCGTATACCGTCGTGAGCGGCGACACCTGCAACGCCATCGAGTCGCGGACGGGCGTCTCTGATGCAACGCTCCACTCGCTGAATCCGTCAATAAATAGCGGATGCACGAGTATGTTCACTTCTAGCTGTCCGTGTTGATGTTCGCTGACCTAAGATTTTTTCTCTAGACCTTCAGATCGGCGAGGTCCTCTGCCTTAGCAGTAGCGGGGGATCTACCGGTAGCGGATGCGGATCGACGTATACTGTCGTCAGCGGAGACACCTGCTCTGCCATCGAGGCCAAGACTGGGGTCTCCGATTCTCAGCTGCATGCGTCGAATCCGTCGATTAACAGTGGTTGCACGAGTATGTTCCCTTCCACCTACCTGTCTCATCTATGGGAGTGTTCGCTGAATTTCCCGCCGCTAGATCTTCAAATCGGCCAAGTGCTCTGCCTCGGTGGTAGCGGTGGAAGCTCACCCCCCTCGGGCGGTATCGACGGCCGCGGCAAGTTACTCTCGTTTGCTGGTGGATTTTCAATAATTTATCGTTGTCCAGCGACGTACTATGACCCGAATGGCGGGTACGGCGCGTGCGGCAACATTCTGCAGAACAGCGAATTCATCGTTGCGCTCGGGACGGGAAACTGGGCTGCCGGCGCGCATTGTGGGCAGACGATTACTGTTCAATGTGCGTATCCCTTGCCTTTCATTGCGTTGCCAGTCGTTGATCCTGAATTTCGTCTGCCTCGACAGACCAAGGCCGGTCCGTCCAGGCCGTGGTACAGGATCTGTGCCCGGGCTGCCAGGGCGCTAATGGGATTGACTTGTCCGAGCCCGCAATGGCGACAATCGACCCGAACTACATCTTTGATGGGGTGATTAACGTTGTCTGGTCCTTTAATTAATTCGGATTGGGCTCTGGGCATTGGGGAGAGATGTGTTATACTTAATCGAGTCTCGTCCCCGGTGCTCCTTCGTTGTTCGTCTCATTGTAGAAATGATTTGATAAATTATGTGGTATTTTGTCTTTCTGATAAGTGGAGGTTGTAATAAATGTGAATTTGAACTGCCCTCTCGTGCGGCGCCGACTCCCAACTCTGAATATTATGGTATACTGCTGAATCAATCGAATCTTTCCACTAAATCGAATCTTTCCACTAGACGTTTTTCCACCAGACGAGACGAAGTTGAACCAAGAAGTTGAACATCCGATCATCTGATGGCGCTTGACAGTAGATTACGCATGTTTGTCTGTTTCCTTATTGCTGTTCGACCATGCTCTCGTTGCCTCAAGGTCGGGCTATTTCCTCGCACCAACAAAACACAGCTGGATCAATTTATGTGGCAGCACGCTGTGGCGCATTAAGAGCGCATTACCCGGCCACAAGCCGGTCAAAACCTGTTTGAAAGGCCTGTCCTCATTGAAGACGCTGCTTCGTTTCTTCTCCTGCTTTCTCTGGCTGAGATTCAGCCTGTGAAGCGTTTTGCTAGCCAGAAAGCATCAGGAGCAGATACACATAACAGCCCGGAGGCATTTGCGATCTATCTCGCGGCCTGGTGTGAGATCCGGATGACGCTTGGGCGATGGAGCGGGTGCGCCCTAGTTTATCGATCCCTCGACCTGACCGCTGAGCGCGCCACAGCATTTTTCGATCTTGGGCTCGTCTTGTCTCGGTGATGGGGCGTGCGCTGGCTCGGCGCTGGAGATGAAGTCGGATATGTACGGAGGTGAACGCAGCTGCGCCGGCTCACTGGGAGGAAAACTTGGGTCGGTACGTGCGCTGGAATGCGGACATCTTCAAGTACTCAAGATAACTCAGGACGAGCCTAGCATAAAGCGAACGAAGAGTGCTGCCTATTCTTGCTCTGCTCGCAGCATCTATCTTAGCCGCAGACGTCCACGCCCACACCCACGAGCGATTCACCGGCAGCGTTCACTCGCGAGCAAGCATGCACACTCCCCTCGTGGGCCAGATTTGGCTGCGTACAAGGAGACACACGACACGCAAAGACTTTGGGAGGGCTCGCTCCCGGATACGGTGCGTTGGTCCTTTCCTGCGCTATAGCTATTCAGACCGTATATCTAATCTATGGCCATGACGACAACAGACCGGGTACATACTTACCATCCAAGCTTCACGGGGGTTTGAGACGAGGGATGTCCTGAGGCTGGTCTGTCGATAGGGTGCGTCTTAGCTCCATCTCTCTCCTCTCTCTTGCTATACAGTCAGACTGACGAGGATGCGTTGTGCACTCTAGAGTGCTCTCCTCGCTCGCCAACTCAGTCGGGCGATTAATGCCGGCCAGGATCTACCTCGTCTCACCTGGCACGCGGCCACCCGTCGTCTTTGTGGGTTTTGTGTAGACGACTACGGGCGCTAAGGACGACCAACGAGGACTCTAGGAGCCAGGACGAGGCGAGAAGGTTATCCCGACGAACTTCGGAAGCCATTTTGCATGCCGCACGGCGCTGGGAGGTGGAACAGCGTTTGGTCTTGAGGAGGACCGTGACGGGTGGAACGTCGGGTCGGCGGAAGGGGGCAGGATCGTTGATGGGCTGGATATCCGATTACGTGGCATGTGCGTCGCCCCCTCCGCAAGGCGCTCCTCGGTCTGCTCCTCCGTTCGCGCGCGCGCGCTGCATCCCGACGATGCCCAAGCAAAGAAGCAAAGATCCATGGCTTAGGCTGCATGGGGCTGGCGCTTAGCCGGCTGGAGTGGAGTGTGTGCCTGGCGTGTCTGCGGGCCAGCACCTGTCAGCACGACCGTGACGATGTCGACGAATCGCCGTCAACGCTCCGAGCAGCTCTTGGAAACGGGAACGTTGGGTCAGGCGGTGACACCAGCGACTCGGTGGCCTCCTTTCCCTCCTTTCCTTTCCATCTCCTCTCCCCGGCTTCGCCCCGGGTTCCCGCTCGCCCCGCTGGCAAACGCGGGACATTCCCTTGGACGATCCATGGACCATGGGTCGGTGCTGCCCTCCTTTGTACTTCCACCACGCCTTCGAGGACGAGGACGCAGGCGCTGCGGCCCCGGATAGGTGCGGCAGTGCACAGCACGCCAGCACCGTCGCATCACGATCAAGTTGTGCTCGACGTATTCCCGCGGGGGAGGATTGGCTGGGGACGGGGACGGCTCAGACGAAGCTGCCGTTTCGAGGGTGCTTGGTGGGCTGGACGGCGGGGGAGCGGAGTGACCGCGCCCGTAGGCATCGGCTGCAGACTCGACTTTGAATATGCCGCGGCGCACCCGCAGCACTGCGGGAACCCTGTGAAACATTACACACATTATAACCTACACACACCTCCGTCAGATCCCCGGTACGACACTCGCGAACCCATCTGGCTGCTGGCGGGAATTTCTCATCGTCTGCTCTAGACATCTACGTATCGCCAGTCGGGCCTTTCGTCGCGACGCCGCTTGGCTCGAGTCCATCCTGACCTTTGCCAGCAGTTTGGATGACTGCTCTCCGCTAGACCCTCCGCAAAGCGCTCCTCGGTCTCATGCTTCCCGCTCCGTTCGCGCCCCTGCCGCGACGATGCGCAAGGCTTCACACACATCGCGGAGACGAGATGGCGGGTCGGCACGACGCGGTGCTATGGTGCTATAGTAGTACCAGGAACGCTGGCTGAAAGACGACCCGTTTTCTTTTCTTTCCATCCCTTCGCCCCGGCTTCTCGCTCGTCCCACCGGCAAGCGCGGGACATTCCCTCCCGTCTGATTCGATCCCTCGGCCCTCGATGGACTATGGACCGGTGCCGCACCTGCGCTCGCGTCTACACGCCTTCCTTCGGCCTCGTTGTGCTTCCACCACGCCTTTTTCAGCGCGGCCGAAGACGGTCCCGGATAGGTGTGATGCGGCGGTGCAGCCGGGCTGGGCGGCGCGCGAAGGTGGGGCGGGGGCGGAGCGTGAGTGAGCATCGGATGGGGATGGGGACGGGGTCGTGCTGGCGTTCCGAGGGTGCTGGGCTGGACGGTGCGCGAACGGGGAGCGGGCACGCGTGCAGAGCGCATGTGAGCGAAGGAGGCGGAAGTACTATCAGGAACGAAAAAGCTGCGAGTGCGAAATGGGGTGCGCGCGGGTGCGGGTGCGGATGCGGGATCCTCTGTGCTGCACGTCGGGCGAATGGGGGGTGGAACGAGATATGTTTTGGGTCATCGACTGCTTGGTTAGAGAGACATTGGCATGCTCGTCGCTCAGGCTCCTCACGCGAGAGCGGCAGACGACGGAGAGGACGAGCAGATATAGCTGGCGGGAGGGAGGCGTGGACCACTCTGTGTGCGCGCGGGGCTCGAAGACACGATGATGCGGGGACGTTCGATGCAGCGTCTTTTTCCTCTTCGAGGTGCGCAGCCTCTGCGCCGCGGTCCTCCACGTTTATCTCTGCCACCCTCCTCCTCCTCCTTGCCCCAGCCTGGAGTCCCTCGACTGTGTTACCCGCGGGCTCCTCCACGCGCTTTCGGCTGCGCCACCGTCGGGGACAGATATCTTAAGTAACGATACGATATCGGATACGCGCCGTGCAGCATTTTACTTATCCCGTGCTAACACGCATCGCAGCCGCTCTCGGCCTGTAGGAACACTAAGACCTAGATCATGGCTTGTCCGGTCCGCACCCCCTTGTCCTCCCCACTCGCTACGACGACGAGGGTTTCGGTGATTGTGGAGCCGCATCGATAGAAGGATTCAGGTGAGTGGAGAGCACTCTTTCTCTGTCTTCCTTTCGGTGCGGATTGGCGCTTCGCCGTGGACGCGAGGGACAATATGTCTGGTGGCTTTTACCCGAGTCTGCTTGGAGCTCCGCATGGATCTTTACTTCCGTCGATTGATATTTAATACTCAGGCGTGGTTTTGCAAGCAAGGTCATAAACGACAACATCACGCTTGGGAGGTGGAGGCCTTCTTGCCAATGTGCGGGCCAGCAGCGTTTTGGTTAGTCACCTCCGTCTTGTCCTCATCTTCTATTTCCTCCTCGCACAAGCTCATATATATTTATTTTCAAGCAACGGGTGATCGCCACCGACGGCGGTACGAGCGAGAGGTGGGCCTTGCGAAGAAGCTGCCCATGGAGGTCGTCGCCAGCGGTCACTGCGTCGACCGGCCGTCTAAACCATTAGGAAGGGCATGTACCTACGTGGGGCTAGAAGCCCGGAGGTGTGGAGAGAAGTTAGAAGGGACGGGGAGGTCCGCCTATAGACTCGCCAGTGACGGGTAAAAGATCGGCGTCGGCTACAACGATGCGACGCCTCGGCCAATATAGCCGTGCCTAGCCTGCGCATTTTGGGACCGCGTCAACGCAGTGGGTGAGCCTGCGTTTACATCTCTCGGGCCTCAAATAGCTCGCTCGTTGTGTGTCGGCGGTGGTTGGCGCGGAATCGCTGCTTGCGGATGTGCTAGTTCTACGCCTCAGGCTCATAGTTCTCGCGCACGGAGTTGAGCTTCTGGCCTGCTCTTTCCCCGCCCAGCTCCCCCTACGCCGAAGTTCTTTAGAAGTTTTACTGATTTAAAATCTCGCCAACTCCACAAACAGGGTTACGCAAGCTCAAATTCTACCTTGTCGCGGGGAAGCGAATCGGCCTTCGCGAGCTCATGCGCGAGTTGTTTACGTGCCAAAGGTTCATGTCTGACCGCGAAACAACAGTAATAACAATAAGAGTGTTGCCACTGTGAGAACGTAGTGAGTCTTGATTCCAACTATTTGTTTCATGAAATTAATGTACCACGTATTCGGAACATGAATAGATGTGCTCGAACGCGAAAGGATACCATCTACACATGCAAACCAGTAATACGATCTATTCCTTGGCTTTGGCAGGCTTCTGGACAATTTTGAGATTGGCATCCCAGGGAGGCTCGGCATCCGGAAGTGGAGCCATTGCATCCTCCTCACTTGATTTTCCCCGTAGTCCCGTTGACGTGGCTTTTTCCGTGAGAGACACAAGGCGGAACAGGGGATAAAATTTGCGCTTCCCGTCTTTATTCACCTGAGATCTAAAATTCCCCGAAGACAGATTCCGGACCCATGTAGCATTGGCAGACGCTGATGCAACGCCAGACACTGGGGGTTCGACTCTCAAGCCAGAGCGACAGTAGTGCCCTCTCGAGTGGTAAGCATACGGGCGTAGGACGAGCAGCAGTGGACTTCGGACACAATGACGGAACCGCGCATGCTCGTGTCTTTAAGAAGACGTCTGAGCGCTCCCGGAGGGTCGATGCAGGTCAGCGTGGTGTTCTCCGTGACCAGAAGCGCTCCACGGCCGGAGGAGAACCTGAAGGCTCCCTTGACCTTACATTGCGCGATGGCGGGAGTAATCCTCAAATTTTTGGTCACATAACTGTGGCCTCAACTCGAGTGAACGTAGCTCACCCGCCAACCGAAGAGGATACATCCACTTGTTCAGCATTCTCAGAGACAACCCATGTCTCTCCTTCTGTGGATTCACCACCGTCATATTCGATGGGCTCCGGGATCTTGTGCTCCTTCGCCTTTCCATCCAGGTAGATGTTGCCCTCCTTCAAGAATGTGCCTTTTCTGCGCCAGAACATCAGAGTCCGTTTTCCCTGTGTCATTCTGCCCCAGTCTCCGACTCTGACCACGACCTTCAGATACTATCAGCGAAACGTTTGTCAATTATGGAGACCGAGTACCTCTGGGTCCCAACTTGCATATTTCTTGGATGCACGGAAAAGGAGGTCGACGTATTCCCGCTCGCTGTTCAGCATTCTCGCGGAATAACGTGGGTAGAGGCGGAAACTATAAGAAACTCGTGGATGAAGTGTGACTTGGGATTGTGCACGTACTTAAACTACTGAGTCTTGAGGAGTCCATGCGGCACTTAACTCATGCGTGGATCCAGCTCCTCGGTCCGCGTACTGTACTGAGCTGTGAATTCTGAGCAACAGGAGGAATTTTCTAAATCGAGATCAAAGTTGACTTGGTCACAATACTTATCAGCGAAAAAAGCGCCGCAAACGGAATTGAACAACTTCTAGGCCCTTCTGGACCTGTGCAAACAGAGCACAGAACAGGCGAAAAGAAGTCTCGGTCCGTAGCTACATCTAACGTCATGCATGCCTCTGCCACGCATCTTGAGCCGCTCATCTCCACTGGTTTATCACTACAACGTTGAAGCTGTAAACATGTGGCCCAGACGTTACTCATTCATTCATTCTACTTTTCCCGTTATCTACTTGCGCACGCAATCCAACCCTCAAGAGTCAAACTTAGCAGCACTAGTTACATTCTCAACCACGAGAGAATGTCGGCTATTACTTAGTCGAGTTTGGGTAAGGTTTCCACGTAGAGCCTGCGACTCAACCGCCACGACACCTTCCGGTGACAGAGGCCTGTGAAATGAATGAGGCGACGGTGAGTCAGTGACATTCAGACTTTTGCTCCGATTAGGCCAAGGATTAGGCCCAATAACGTCAAAAAATCCGGTCCGGCACCAGCCGAACTTCCATTGTATCCAACGAGGTACTTACGAGTGTCCGGGTAAAGCGCCTGTCTACGAGAGACTACTTCCATTGTGGACCTATGATAGTAGAGAGGTTGTGCCCATGCGGCATGCCGCTTTTGGGTTGTGCAAAAAGTAGCATGCAGCTTTTTTTATATTTTTTCCCTGAAGGTCATTACGACTGTCTGCTAGCACTGCGGTGTCAAAAGATGACTGCCAGGCATAATTTCGTAAAAGGCTGCATGCTGATCTTGCACAAGCACAAAAGCGGCATGCCGCGTGGGCACAAGCTCTCTAATGTTGGACAACTAGCTTTATATTACAGCTGAGTCAAAAAATTACGTGTGTGTCCTAGTGCAACGAGGCGGACGGGAATGGGACTGGCGAGATCGAGATGTGGTTTATTCGTGAGAAAAGAAATGCATGAGGTTCACGCCGGTCACACGACGCAACCTGCTCCAAACCAAACTCAGGCCGTCCCGAACCGACGGCTGCTCTGAGCGGTAGCCAGGCGGAACAGAGATAACTACCACATCAGAATACCAAGGTTCAGGAATAATTATCGGGGCGCATGGCGGGGGGGAGGGCTTCGACGAAGGTGTAAGTGGGGAGTCCTGCCGCATGTACTCAAGGTCGACTGGCTTTTGACAGAATATCACCTTGAGTAATTCAGCAGATCGACCTCGGTTATTAGGATCGACGGTGACCCTGAAGGACGGTCCGCCGTTCTCTCCGTACCCGAGGGTTATGGATGAATTTGCCTCGAGTGTCGTTGGACGCAACTTAACATCTTTCGGCCAGGGGGAGTACAGCGCCTATTGAATCATCAGCATTGTTCGCCGTCGATTTCGGAAGAGATACTGGCTTTGATAGCGTACGTCGCGGAGTCAAAATGGAAAAGATATGGATACACGACGCGTTTGGATGAGTTGGATAGTTTCAGGCCGAGAACGTGGTCCCAGGGACGGATCGAAGACTCGCGACGCCGTTGCGGACGAGGTTGGCCGATATTAGACTGGGGGATGCATTGTGCGCTTCCGCAAAGTGATGGACGGCGATATCTGCCTGAGACTCCACCCGTGGACGCCAGAACACAAGATATCTGAGCCAACCACGGTACCAGGTGATATCGGTTGGAGACTGGAGACCAAGTGCGAAGCAGTGATGGAAGAAAGCAATCCCCGTCAACACTCGGGAAATCGACGTAGACTCGGTCGCGTGAAGAACAACTTCACGGCTGCCGTATCTGGCTGGAAACCCGCGGAGCTGTTCGATGATGATGGCGTCATTTGGGCCAGGACGAAGAGCGACCGTGGCGTTGTTTTTTGAAGACACCAGAAAGAAATTATCATCCGGATCCGCCTCGAGCTGAAATAGCGGATTCAGGTACACTGCTAGTTTTGTTATATGCGGGATCACGGGGCAGTGAACAGCGCTCGGTCGGCATATAGTCCAGAGCAGATGGCAATCTGAGTCCGAAATGAGCGATTCGACCCTATCTTCGCGTTGACCATGATGACAAGCTCGCGATAAGTCATCGATGTCTCCTCCGAGTCGCCCAGCACATAAACGAGCGCCTGGGTAAATAGCCCTCCATCAGACGACTCTTGTGCGATGGAATCTTGCCGGCAAGCCATCAGAAGGACATATGGTTGCGGCTGTCCCGAGAAAAATCCACCGAACTGGTGGTCTTCAATTTCTGTGTTGAGCAGATGCGAACGCCATTGTGGGCCGCGCAAACGACGAGCGTTAGTGGCCCCAGGAAAGTTTCTCGAAAAACAAGAATCGATGATGATTGTCTGAAATAGAATTGACGTGGTGATAAGGCACTGTACGGGCGACGTACGACATTTGGCCCCTTCTTCTCCACCAACTCGACGAGGAGAGAATGGACGATGTGATCGGGTATTCCAGGCACGTCGGAAGAGTAGTCGGACGGAATGAATGCGTCGACCTCACGTGAACGCTTCGGACCGCCGTCAAGCCGTTGCCCGTAGCAGGCTAACATCACGACAATGGGGTCGCCCATGGAAATGCGTAAATTGTCAATCAAATGTGTGCGGAATGAACTGATGGTCGCTGCTACGGTTGCGGAAGAATTGGTTAAGATGCATGGTTCGACCGCTTTGAAGCGGCGCGAGAGAGCAGCGCAGAGGTCATATACGTCCTTGGCGCATCCCTCCAAGTTTTTGATCCCATTTAGTTGATACTGTAGGATTAGAGAGCAAGGATCGAAAAAGTGTGTCCAGTCTCACCTCGTCAATACCGATGCCCAAAACCCATACCGTCGTCTGTGCGTCGTTGTGGGAACCGCCCATGTGCAATAAGTTTGGGAGGGAAGCACGCAAGCCACAAGTATATAGCAGTGCTGGCGTGATGTGATACATACAAGGTACCCGTCTGATTCCGAACCTGAACTGAACACGAACCGAACCGCTCGGATCAGGTTCGGGAATTTTAGAATTTTGATGGGCCGGCGCTAGCGTGCATTTCTTTTTCCATGCGAACAAGAAGAAATAAAATATTCTCAAGTTACAGATGTGTTCTAAATGTCATTAAAATGAGAAATGCCTTTGAAATTTGGCAGTAGAGGGCACCAGAAGCGCTGAAGAGCCCGCAAGGAATTTAAACCCCGCAAGTTTATGTAATACTCGCACCTCCAATGACAGGTGGCGCGGTAAACTACAGACTAGCCGAGTCTAGCGTTTAATTAGGCGCTAAGCATTCTCAAAATATTAAAAGAGGGGCGATAAAGAGAGTGGCAGCTTGCAGAATGTGGAAGGAGTTTGGGGAGAGGATAGAGATCGATCGGGATGCCGAAGACCCCTTGGCAGGCGCCTGAGAGTGACACATCCAAAGTAAGTACCGGCCACGGGCCACCGGATAAGTATTAAGTAGAGAGCTTGGGCCCACGCGGCATGCCGCTTTGGTGCTTGTGCAAAATCAGCATGCAGCTTTTTACGAAATTCTGCCTGGCAGTCATCTTCTGACACCATAATGCTAGCTGACAGTCGTAATGACCTTCAGCGAAAAAATATAAAAAAAGCTGCATGCTGCTTTTTGCACAACCCAAAAGCGGCATGCGCATGGGCACAACCTCTCTATTAAGTAAATGTTCTCTCAAGATTATGGTCTCTATTCGTTGGGTATGTTTGGTTTAACTCCTTCGAGTCTACCCCATTTTGCACTCTCTGCTCTTCTAAAGCTCCTCTCCTCCGCATTTCCCATCAAAATTTATCTAGGCACACACCCTTCATATTCCGTGACTTCTGACCAACTACTTGGTGGTACGCGTGTTCAACGGCATGTAGAACATTGCCAGAATTAACCGTACTCTTGAGATTCACAGTTCGAAGTTTGAGCTGGAGCGGAGTGGCGGCACGTCTTGTTGTATTGCGCCACAGTCTGACTATTGAACTGCTGCTTAAACAGATATATAAAGGTAATGGTACCCTGCTGCCAACACGAGCGTCTTGCCTGCTATCCCCTACATCTGCTTTCAATATCGCTGCACGGATTCCAAAGGATGCATGTCTATCTCTATAATCTTAGTCTCCCTAGCCAGACAAATAAACGCCGGAGCGAAGCCAAGGCGCATCTTATGAAGTATCATTATGTAAAACATGCGGACGACTACTCAGCTGTAAATCTCAGGCTCGTGCACATCGCATGGAGAGGGCTCTTATATAGCTCTATGAACAACGCACCTTCTTCGCTAAGACAGCGAGGCACACGAGCCCTAGTTCCTTGCCTCGTTGGCGGGAGTCCACAATCGCCAGTTTTAAATTTTTCGACTAGGCCGCGCACACCGAAAAACGGTGGTTGTATCTGTTGCTGCCGGCTGTAAGTACTTGCTGTAGAGTTTTGGTCAATTCGAATCGAACACCGGATTTTTTCAAACTCTTTATAAACACATCCCTTTTTTCTTGGTGCCCAGCCTTTCCTTTTTGAGAGGTGTACCCGGTGCCGTCCCGGCATCCTCTGATCCCGTCACCTCGGCTTGCGTGATCCAGTGATGGCGGCGTTCATCTTTATACTCAGCCCCTATGTGTCCACAGCTGCGTCGGCAATAGCTTTATATCCTCTGGCGATATTACTCTTTATACTTAGCCCTCCGCAAGTCTGTAAGCAGTCAGTAAGTGGTGAGCTTTTACAAAATAGAGTTGAAAGGCGGGAGGCCGCGCAGCGGCCCTTCGCCTTGTATACAATTAAAATCTTGAAGAAATCCGACAAATCGAGAATTATTGCTGCAATAAAAAAGAAGTGGGTGTGATGTGTGACTTCGAATTGAGAGAAACATACAGTAGGTTTCACTTTTGGTCTTGTTTATCTTTCACGGATGAATGAATGGTGCTTCCTGTACTTAATATTTCATTCAATTCGTAGTCGGGTGTCATACCCAGTTTTTTTTATATTATTCGGAGCTTGTGCCCATGCGGCATGTCGCTTTTGGCTGTGCAAAAAGCAGTATGCAGTGTTTTTTTATTTTTTTCCCTGAAGGTCATTACGACTGTCTGCTAGCATTGTGGTGTCAGAAGATGACTGCCAGGCAGAATTTCGTAAAAAAGCTGCATGCTGGTTTTGCACAAGCACAAAAGCGGCATGCCGCGTGGGCACAAGCTCTCTGATACTACAGTATTGTTCTTTTACGTACGTGACTCAATTGTCTCAAATTGCCTACGATTTTGCCAACATAACGCATATGACGGGCCATGCGTTGCAAAAATGAACTGAGAAAAAAAAACTTGAAAAAGTCAAAAAATAAAATTCGGGGACATGAAAATAAAATTTGACGCCTCAAAAAATAAATAAAAATGGCTGAAAGCTTCAAATACCTCCAGACTGGGTCCATAGCCTCTAGTTGAGTATACAATGCATGTTACTGAGTACTTGGTCTGTTCACTTCTGAGGCTGGGGAATAGTAGAACTTGTTTTTATTCGTCGGATCTCATTCGTAATATATAGCACACACATGTGATGGCCCATCATTCCATCAGTGTTAGCTTCCCGTCGCCGGAGAGGCGGCAGATAGCAACTTAAACAACATAGCCATGTTTGGCTGAACTTCCTAAGTCAATTTCTGCTCTCTCTAAAGAAAATGGGTAGTGGGGCCTAGAAACTTCCGATAAAGTACTGGAATAAGTCAACACATTCTTTCAAGGACCTCTGTTGTCAAAGGTGAATATTTTCGTGAAATGAGGTCTTGGAGCAAGAAGTTCGGGGCTATAGGCTCGGACTGATGATGATGCGCTATTGTAACGGAAATGACCGTCACATAGTACGCAGCCGTTCATTTTTTTCTCTCTTACTTTTTCCCCACCATTCACCACACTCTCCTTATTATTTCTTTTTTACTTACATCTGCATTCGACCCTACGTTACTCCACGATCCTTCCTTTTTTCCGCCTAGTTCATTATCGCTCCGTACTGCCACTGATCCGAGTATAAATACTTGCCTGTCATTACTACGCTTCTTCAGTGAATCTATAACCTACCACAGTCATATCGGATTCGCTCTAGCTCTCTTTCGTTTGCCGGAACTCGAACTACTCGCTTCCGTCACATCTTTTTGACTCGAACTTTGGTCTTTGCTCTGTTCTGGTTACTTTGGTCTGATCAACCGATACTACCGACATCGCTTGGACCCCCCTGCACTGAAGAATCGAAAAAATGGCGCACCTTATTGGACGTTCTCCCATCCCGACTCGCGGCGTTGTTCGAGGGGTCGTGTCCCTCCGGCCCCTCCTCGTAAAAGCTCCGCTTCGACCAGCAGCAGTAGCAGCACTGGTATTGATGGAGTGGTCCACTTGTCGACTTGA
>JARJCV010000584.1:0-19922 GCA_029281435.1 Mycena haematopus
GTTGATTCAGTGAATGTCACATCTTGATCACGCCAGATGCGAGTCCCACGGACGAAACAGTATCGAGTGCGACTCAGTTACCACCAGTGGGACTCGCTTACCACCAGTGGGACTCACTTACCGACAGTGGGAGTGGGCCAGTCCCACTCCCATCCTTCTGGTATATACTCCGGCCGTTGGTAAATTTGTTTAACCACCGACATGAACTCCTCGCGCTCATGTCATCTTCAGAATCAACCAATCCTCACCAGGTAAATTCCCATACTGCTGTTTCTTTTCAGACGGCGTTGGGATTGATGTCGGTCCTCTGCAGTTCTGCTAGCGTCATCCAAATAATATTGGTCAGTTTCTACTCCACGTTAGTAGTTTAGTTCGCTAATTAGAACACAGTTCATGACAAGAAAGGACCGTAGGTGTTATTTTGTCAATGCAAGTCTACACGTTTACATTCATATCATGATATATAGTCGTTTGGGCCGGCTTCTTTTTGATTGAAACAAAATGTGTGTACATTTGTTCTTCAGCGGGTGCAACCTGATGTTGACTCATCCATCTATCAGTTTTCTCCAACGCAATGCTCGCCTCGTGAGTGTCACGATCCCGCAATTGGACGAATATCTCCGCTAACTCGAGCAGGCTCAACGGCAGAACGCGCCTTCGCGAAAGCAGCAACAACAACGGGGTGTCAGATCTAAGCGTCGGGCCGTCGTATCGCAAAACCAGATACATCGACCACCTCCACAAGTTATGCGTGATGATGGTGCTCATTGGTAAATTCCTGCATCACATGGTAATTCAATGTTGACATAGTCCAGGATGAGGAAAGAATGGAACGAAGGATGGGAGTAGCTCAATATGAGCGGGCTTAGATATAGGGAATTGGGCGTGTACTTGGGTACAAATAGATCTTGGGACTCCAGGACTACATTTTTTTCATATCCACGCCAATTGATTCTCGTAATGGGTGATCTCGCGGAATCAGACAGTGTTTCAGGTGAGAGCCCAACATTTATTTAGTTATTCTCGTTGAGATCTTGGCCATGGATTCGTTTGAACCGGCGCAACCCGGTGCAACGAGACGGCTTCAGGACCCCGCGGATGACTCAGATCAGAACCCGCTCGAGGAAGAATGTAAGTGGATTTGAACCGGGCGGAGAAAACACAGAGTATAATAAGTACCGCGTGAGGAGTGTGACTAGATAGAAGCTCAAGAGGCCGCGAGCTCCCTGAACACGAAGAGAACCTTGATCCGCGTGCGGTAATTCTCGGTGTGCACAGCGGGATGAAACTGTCGCATTGAGGATCTGCCGGAAGCCTTTTCTCCGAAGATTTTTGGCAAGCGGTACCACAGCATACGCGGCTTGTGTGCGGTTCGCGACTGCAGATGGCGAAGAAGATTCTAACCCCTAACCCCCCCCCCCCCCCCCCCCTAACGCCGGAGAGATCGAGAGCCCAGCAAGGAAATAATAAGAGTATATTGCAAAGAGCTGAGTTGCGAGTCAAAGAGCCGGCCAGCGGGAGGGTCGGGATCGATGTTCCGCGCTCCGAGCTTGCTCGGCGCTGTCGAGCGCTCAACGGCGTATCCAGAATTGAAAGTGAGCGTCCAGAGATGGTGTAGGCTGAAAGGCCAGCATAACTGAACGAAAAAGATGGAGGCGGTTGGTGCGTGCGTCGTGGTCGTGGTAGAGAGAGAGAAAGTGATCGCATCAACTGGTCCGTGCGCTGTCGGCGCGGCTTTCCTTCCTCCGTATTCAAGATCGTCTTTCCATTCGCGCTACTTGTGATCCCGAGAGTCTTAGCAGTCATATGTGAGCTATACTTTCTTTCTATTCTTTTGCGCAATATTCCGCTAATAGTCTCCTCTGTTCGTAGCGTAGATGTGGATAACCCTTCAAACTTGAAGCTGTCTCCCGAGACCGAGGAGTGCGGTGGCGGTGAAGCTTTGGACGATGCGGACAGTTAATCCGGGTGCGTCTTTGCCTCCCCTCGCTACATGTATTGACTCCGGCAGTTTCAGTGGATGCCGCTGCGCCTGGCGGATACTACGTCGTCACGATCGCTGAAATCGATCCCAAGGCCACCAACATCTCTGCCTATGTATCTTACTGGTGCTTGCCTGTCTCGAAATCTCAAAGTCCACCTACCGCGCCTTTAGCTCCCCAAGCGCTTCATGTTACTAGTCGCTACACTCCTGTGCGATCGCCTGCGCGCCGCGGCGCCGTCGCTGCTCCTCATGCACGTAATCTCGCGACACTGTGCTGCCCCTGCGGCGATCGTATCATACTTGCCTCAGCCTGTCTCGGCACGGACTTCCTCCACGACTTGCGGCGGCGATCTAACTACGTCTGCGCCATCGCTACCGCTGTCGACAGCCCCTTCTACCCTGCTCATCGCACCACCTGCGGGCCGCTCCTCCGTCCGTCCTTCCATCCACCGGTGCTTTACAAATTCAGGGGTCTTCCACGAGTCGCACGCACAGACGGCTAATCTCTGCCGCGCGCTGACCACCGTCCTTCGAAATGCATGCGCATATGCATTTCCGTCCTGTGGATTCGCGAGGGGATCGGGGACATCAAGTCGCCTTTCCAGCGAAAATAAAGCACCGCAAGCTGACACGCACCCCAGTGCAGAGTTATGCATTACTCAACTGAGAGTCGACCGCCGTCGACGCTGGGAGTACTCCTCCCGATTCGGGTGACTGTGGTGGAGCGGAAGGAAGAGCGATTTGGCCGTGTTTCTCCTTCCTTGCAATGCATGCCGGCTACTAGCGTTAGATTTGGGTTCGATTCACAGAAAAAGATATTTCTACAGATGTACGAAAACAATTCAAAACAGCCCCTACGAGCGTCGATCAAGCGGTCTTCACCGATCTGCTTCACCCGGAGGCAAATGTGTCCAACATCACCGCCAAACTCGCGTACGATTTCGCAACGCGCTCGATCTCTACGTTCCTAATCTACACAACGGAGAGGCATTAGTGGCCTGCCTGCAATATACTTGAATGATAACACACATCAGGGATGTCCCAATCGTCTGCCTCCTTCACCGTGCCCAGAATGCGAAACACAACAACCCAAAGGTTCTGAAAGATCTTCGCCTGAGTACAGTAAGTAGGCGCAATCGGAAGCACCCGAGAAGACGCACAGAATCTCTGAATAGTCCTAGTTGTTCCTTGATGTAATCCATATCGGGTTTGGCAGATTGGATGTCGATGGTCAGCGGTGAGACTTGAATCATCCTCTGCTCAAAAGTAGACTTCGAATGCGAGACTTCGTCCGAGATGCCCCCGTATGCTGCGAGAAGGGCGTCGATCGCGATGAGTTGCTGATCGGTCTGGTCCATCACCTGATAACCCTCACCCTCAGATTCCAATATGTTGGGGTGCTCTGAAGACGTACGCTGACGTAAATGTTGGCTTCAGCCTTCATGGTAGTAGACTCAATGAGCGGAAGGATGCGCTCCGTAAAAGCTAGAACGCACAACTGAACCACTGCACAATGGAACAGAGATAGTAGAACCAGCACTCACTATCGATGCATACTTTGCCGTTTGAGATCCACATCTCAGTCGACCCGATGAGGCTGCCGAACTTCTGCAGTGTACCCAATTAGCATGATGTAAAGGCAGACTTGGGCAGTGAGAGGTGAATGACAAACCTCGATGGAACCCTTCCACGCAGGCGCAAACTTCATACCGGCTCCCTTGTAATTCTTAGCATCGACCTGCTCGAGCAGTTCATACACCCGCTCGAGAGCCTGTGGAATGACGCGGATAGTTTTGAGCCACTTCTGCGTCTCTTGGACCATGGATTGACGGGTAGCATCGTCTTGAATGTAGTCGGAGAGGGATTTGGGTGACATCGTGTCTGAAAGATCCGTGCTGCGGTTTGAGTGCGAGCGAGCACTATAAGTACCTACGTTGCAAGTGACTGTGACACGTTTGAAACTCCCAGTTCTGGAGCAGCAGGAAGCACGCAAACCCCTAGGCCTTCAGAACCCGCTTCGAATTCGAAAACCACACATAAAGGCGGATCGTAGGAGTCTTTGCACGGCATCGTACCCCTGAAAAACATCCTATCTCGCAAGAGCACACTCTGTTCTCAATGGAAGGGCGCAACAAGAACGCCCCAAGGCGTTTAGATGGAACTTGAAGGTCCCAAGAGGGGTCGATCAGTGAATTGAACCCAAGGGCCAAAAGATATGCTCGTAGTATAAATTGATAGCATGGAATGCTTGACAACCAAGCATCTGTTTGTACCAGTTTGAGCGGCGAGTTACACGTTCACTGAACATAAGTAAGTAATACCTGACTAGTTAAACGCTGCCGTTGCTAAACTTGCTGTAGACTCCGCGGTGGCGGTGTGAATCCATTCCCTGGCTTATCGCAGCGCCCTCCCAGCGACTCGAGGTTGTACCATGGCTAGCGTTTCAAATGGCCTGAACGAGGACTTAGAAGGAAAAGGCGCACCTCCTGATTCCTGAAGCTCCCGTTAACCCCTACTCCACACTCTATGGACTTCTCCATTGCAGCCCTGCAATGGAAAATAAGTAACTTGTGCGGCAAACATCTGGATAGACAACTTCTGGCATCATGGCTTGTGTGGCCGAGTTATGTGGGCGTGCGGAGGCTAGCGCTTCTTGCGGATATTCCGCCGGAACGAACAAGTATAAGCCGGGGTGGAACTACCCTGTTCCTAAGTAAGTACTCGATTTTCCCGCACATCACCGTCACGTAGCTGAGAGGTTCGGGCCGTCTTTGAATGGGCTGTTGTGAGCGTGAGCGACGGCGGTGAGATGGTACGGCGTGCTGAACGTTGTGAAAGGAGGGAGTTAGAAAATTCAGTGATGAGACGACATAAGGGTATCCTACCGGTAGCTGGATGGTAACCTCGATTTAATTTCAGAGAGGGTAGCGCGCCGAAGACGGCGAAGACCGGGTGGTCCGCGGTGGGGAACGAGAGCTGCGGGCGCAGGAAGTCGTGCGTGGGATAGGCATCTCGCCTCGCACTGAACAACCTCGAAGACGGTCTATAGTCGCAGTAGTCTCTCGCATGTGGGGTAAGGTGGATGTCGGCTGCGACGTTCGGGAGAGGCGGTAACCAGGCAGGCGATAGGGGACGAAGAGGCAGCGCGGCGCGGCGCTACAGACTATCTTGGCGGACGCCAGGCGGCGGGCGCAGGAACGAGGGGAATAAGCAGGTACATTGAGAGGGAAAAGAGGAGTTGAAGGTTCTGCTACGAAAACGCACCTAGATCGTACGAAGCGCACATCGCTGTTATATATCAGAGTCGTGGCGGGGTCACGGTGGCGTCGGCGCGTGCGTAGTGGCGATGGCGAGGTAATCAAATCTGCAGTTATCGGATTGAAAGAACTGGACGGTGAGAGCGAGGATTATAATACGGTGTACTTTCTGACGAGCCAGCGAGCGTTGTGGACGGGAGCAGTCAGCAGACAGGGTTATATAATGCGACCACAGAACAACCAACCACGAGTCAAAACAGTGAGGTGTTGTCAATCGTCATCCTGACTGTCATCCTGACAGTCAGGCTGACCATTAATTATTTTCCTCAAAGTGCAATCGTCAACGGACCCTAGAGCGAAGGTGCGGGATGTACGATGAGCCACGGTAGAACTCGTAGTATGCGGTGGCCATGGGAAGGCGGAGTGACGCGGTGGGAGGAGAGAGGCGTTGCTGAGTCAGGGAGTGATGGGCTGTGCGGAGCGTGACGCGGCCTCGAGCGAACGATCATGTGACTGACGCGTCGCGTTCGTACCATGCAAACACGACTAGGGGTTTGACTTTTAAAGCTTTCAAAGAAGAGGTTCGGTTTTGGTGTTTTTTTTTCATGATTGTTTCCTCGAAAAGCAACGCTCCACGCTGCTGTGCCTGGCCCTCGCAATCAGACTCGACGAAGCAATGTCGTTGCCCAATCGCGCCAAAATCCGAGGTTCGGAGGGCGGTTAGTCTCTCTCGACAGCCTCATTTTCGTGCCTTATTTTAGACTTGAAGTCTGAGAGATGCCGCCTTGTCTTTAGTACGTGCTCAATGGAAAAAAGGTGCAGCAAATACGAAGGCTGGTGTTCAACCAGTCACGATTGTTTCGGTTTTCAGAACACAGGAGGCGAGGTTATGGATTTTCGGACCATTGAGGATTCACATCGGATAAGTATACATATAAATTGGTGGGTTTGCCGAACTCAGCCTTGTAAATGTTTTCGTCCGACTTTGTCGAACGGTACTTCCCCGACTGTACCTGTGGACGCGATACTGTATTTTCACCGTTGCATTCGTGTCAGAGGGGATTCACTTAGTTATCGCAGTGCTGGCATGCCTAGTTTCTCAACCGCGCGTCGGTCAGCCTTGAATTCTTTCCACATCGTGGGCTCTTTCAACTCCAACGCTCAATCAAGCTCGATCATTGGGGCGATGATTCTCGCTACCCGGCCGCGAGTCTGGAACCTAACCTAACCCAGGTAAGAAACTCACTGCTGACGAAGGAAGATTTCTATCCTATCCAATTTTTTTCTGAAAAGAGGAAGAGAGGGATACTTGAGTACGTACCAATGCGCGAGACGGTCTTGAGGGTTGGGTTGCGGCAGATATAAACGATCTGATCTGCAAACGAATCAAATGAATAAAACAAATGGAGGACCCGACGGAAGCACGAAGGAACGAACGGCGCACGAGATACATCAACGTTTCGGATGGCGCACAAGTATGAAAAACACAAAAGCACAGAAAAACCAAAAACACCACAACCGAATCCATAGCAGCCATGCCTGTAGAGTTCAAAAAACACTTGATCCAAACACGGCTCTGCCCGACGCAGAGTGACGACCGACCAAACGAGTGAACGGCGCGCAATTGAGCTCGAGTTTGAGTTCGAGTTGTCGCTGTGATTCGAGCGGTGGAGCGTGCGCGCGTGCGTGCGTGTAGGTAGATACACACGCATCTCGAGAGTTGCGAGTCACAGGGAGAGGTCGCGAAGCACAACACAGGCATTGAGACGACGGTAGGAGCTAGAGAGGTCAAACAAAAGTACCCTTGCTTGATCCAGCCCCAGCCCCACCACAGCCCGGGATTGTAGAGTGACGACACTCTTCTCGAAATAATTCTGTTCATTATTCCCGAGATGCAGCGTAGCGGGGAGCAAGTCCGCACTTTAGCTCGAGTTCGAGTTCGAGGAGTTGTCAGTTTCAATCGAGTTTCAAGTTCGACTCGAGTTGGGACTTGGATTCGATTCGGGAAGTGGAGTGTGGGTGCGGATCGGCGCTGGCGATTCGATAGCGATACACGACCGTCGAGTGAGTGAGAAAGTCACGATACGCGATACAAGATACAAGATATACGGGTATTGAGGCATGGAGAGAGTCGCGAGATAGAGATAGCCGTTGAGGCATCAAGAGAGTCGCGACATCCAGATAGAGATACACCCAGAGTCGCAAGGCAAAGCCATTGAGCCACGACGAGGCGCGAGACAGGCATCACATTCAGCTGTTGAGAGACGCTTAGCAAGACAATCGCATACAGCTGAGAGAGCGAGACACAGCTATTGGAGAGTGGAGAAGAAAAGAAAAGAGAGTGGAATTTGAGAGAGGCATTGAGCGATCGAGAGGGATTCGCGAGATACGAGATATAGATAGCCGTTGAGTCTTGGAGAGAGGCGCGATACATGCATGACCGTTGAGAGTCGCGAGATATAGAAGGGAATTGAAACGTTGCCAGAGCTAACCCCTAACCCGAGAAAAAGGACGAGAGAGAGGGAAACGGATGTGTTGAGGGAGGGGCGAATTATGAGCAGTTAGCGGCGGATTGGCGGTGGAGGAGGGACATGGGCGCAGGAATGGAAGAAGTGCGGATAAGGGAGGTACGAAGGAACAGCAGGAAGGAACAGCGAGGAGGGAGCAAGCGACGTGGGTACACTGGGAGAGTTTCGGAGGTGAGAACGAGACCGAGATGAGACGAGAGGAAGCAAGGGAAGAAATAGGAAAAGCAAGAGTGGGACTCGAACGAGGAGGACGTACGAATGAAGACGATCTAACGCAGGGCGTGCACATCCATGTCGGCGATTTTGATCTCAGAACCTGCGTTCGTTGCGACGGACGACGTCATATCATTACAATGCGCTCTGCTCGTATCATCACGACGCAGCCTCCTCATCGCGCACATGCTTGGCCAGGGCCTTCGCAGCCCTCCGAGCCCCGAATCCCTTCGGCGGCCCATCGGTACCGGCATCGTCGCCTTCCGACGCGAGCTCCGGCCCCTTGGGATTACGCACGACGCCCGCGCCGACGCTTTGCTTGTCGTTGACCCCGTCGGCGCTGCCTGCGAATATCCGGTCCCGCGCGGCCTGATACCGGGCCCCGCGCTCCCTCAGGGTCTCCCCCGGCGCGGCGGGGGGGCGGGGACGCGGAAGTGGGGCAGCGGACGGGCGCTTAAGGATGCGCATGGCGGGAGGGAGGGCGGCGGCGGGCGGGGTGGGCGCAGCCGGCGAGGTGATGAGGTGCGGCATCGGGGCGCGGGTGTTGCTGTGTGCGTCATGATGAAGACAAGTGTAAGGCACGCACGCGTCATGCCATATCTGCTGGTTGTCCAGACCATCTTTGTCGTCGTCGTCTTCCCAGTCGTCCGAAACGGGGGCGGGGCGGCGGGCTTGGCGCGGCGCGAAGACGATGACGCGGAAGCGGGGCTCTACAGGTTGTGCTCGATAAGCACAGTACTTATCGCCCAGTGAAGAGGACCCACAGAAAGTCGGTCCCAGTCATCGTCTGATCCAGACGCCATTGTGTGGCGGTGCACAAGATTTGATCAAATCACCAAGCCGATTGCTTCCGTCACCAGCTTGCTGTCACCCGTTGCCTTGGTCTCGCGGAGAATGGCGAGACTCTCGCCATTCTCCAACGGCGAAGGCCCAAATGGTGAACGCAAGCCAGCGCGTGCCGACGACGACATTCCAAGCTCCTGGTTCGCTGGCGCCCGATTCGATGACCGACCCCTCGAGCTCGTTTCAGGATTTTCCGCGAGAACGGCACAGACGGCACAGCAACAGTCTCAGCGAACTGGTCCCCGGATCCATTCGATTCGACTTACCTAGCAGAATGTACCGCTATCTACGACTTCCCATTCTCTTCCAACGTGGCTGATAACATCCGATTCCGACTCGCCTGCGGTGGGGGGTAAAAGAAGAAAAAGTCTCCGAAGATCTACAAGTTTCCACCAAAATCCGGTATTCTGCTCACAGCAGCTCACTCGATATGGACGGCTGCCCAGGAAATGGTGGACTGACGATCCCTGGCTGCCTGTCAAATTTCAATGTGGTGCTTTATTCATTTTCGTGACTTACATCTCATCCTACTTTCTTACAGGCTATATGTATTTGTATTTACAGCCCGCATGCAACGTGCGTATCTCGGTCGTTCACGGAGGCCTGCCTACCCGTTTTATACCCAACCTTTCGACGATTTGAGCCTCGGCGAGCGCCGAGGATCGAATACAGTATATCACCCATGACCCTTCAGACGTGAAGAGCTCCGCCCGAACCAGTATCGCGAAGTGGCCGAAATAAGTGCCTCGAGAATGGAATGGGGTCAGAAGCATGTTGTCGTTTCGCAATTGCAAGTGAGTATTTATTCTGCGTCATTTTCACTCATTTTCTGCGTCATATTCCACTCCTCATCATCGCCTCACCATGCCTGCCTGATAGGGTAGGACGAAACCGAACCGAATCATGGCATGCCGCAATCGACCTCATCCTCCTCCTATCACATCCTCCTCCTGCCCTATCCCATCCGCTCTGATCCTCGCCTAAAGCCAATCTCCCAGAACCAGAATTGCGATACTTATCGACAGTGCGCTCCGGCCTCCCTACTTACTCCATACTAAAGCCTAGCTAGCGGGATCCCGAAGGTCGCGAAGTCGCCAACCCAAGCTGCCTGGAGTCTACGTCGTCCGCGGGACGGTGCGTTCCCCATGATTTCACAATATTCTGTTCTAATTCTCTTTTATTTTATTTTCGCGTTTCGTTCCAACTCCCAGTTACCGCCGCGTTCAACACTCCCTCTCCCTGATCCGTCGATTCATCTATTCAACAAACCCAGTTCCCACGCCCCACCCTCTCTATCTACTCCCTCGCGCTCAACCGCCCTTCCTCTAACAAAACCTAAGCTAAATCCTGGCCTCTAGCGCCCCAGGGGCTCCGAGTCTGTTGCCGTGCCGTGCACGTCCGCTCTTCAATGCCTAAGACAAACTGCGCTGTTCAGATAATCCGTTCCCGCTCCCAAATTTACCCAGGGGCCAGGTCTCGCGCTTTCGATGTACTGTACATGTGTGCAATATTTGCGGACGTCGGAGAGCGAACTGCAGCCAGAAGCCCCGAGGTCTGGTAGCGTGCTGACGTGCGTCGCGTATGTTCCATTCATGCCATGCCATGGACAGTAATATTACAGGTATTCCCCGGTTTATGATATTACTCACTAAGGCAGGAAGCGGGGGCGGTTAATCATCATCATCATCGACACGCTGACGGCCGGACGGTCTACGCTGGGGCTTTTTCCTGTCTCAAACATGCTGCGGTCTCGACGTCGGCTAGGGAGCTCAGGCCGACGACACGAGGCACGAAATCAACGCCCCCGGTAGTGACAGTATTGGAGGCAAAAGCACAGCCCTTTCAGGCCGCGCAGACCCGCGTCCTCGACATGTTTTGGGACCGGGACCGACTCGGACTAACACCTTGCGATAATTGAATTCTCCGGCTTCTACCACCGACGGTCTCGCGCATCACGAAAGACGACCCAACAGATCCGAGCTGGGGAACCATGCGCACCGCCAAAAACGTGTACCACTCCGCGATAAGACGAGCAAAGAGGGAGCACTGGCGGGAGTACATCTCCGAACTCCCGTGCGGCAATATATGGCAAGCAGCCAAGTACGCCCTCAACCCCAGCGCCTCCTCCTCCACCTCTCGCATCCCCAACCTCACTGCGCCGGACGGATCTGTTGCGACCACGCCCGTCGATAAGGCCAAGGTCCTGCACGAGAAGTTCTTCCCACCGAAACCCGACCTTGACCCCCCAGACCCCAACGAACTCCTCCCTGAGCCCCATCCCTCGCCGACGTTCGTGATCGACGACATCCACCGCGCAATCGCCAAATTAGCGCCGTGGAAGGCTCCTGGACCGTCGGGCATCCCGAATGTCGCGATCAAATCAGCACAGGGCACGCTCGCTCCCTGCCTGCTCGCGATCCTCGAGGCGGGGCTACGCGTCGGCTACTTCCCGAAGACCTGGCGGATCTTCCTGACGGTGACCCTACGGAAGCCGGGGAAGAGCGATTACACCGTGCCCGGCGCGCACCGCCCCATTGCCGAGGAGGAGTGCCTCGGCAAGGTGGTCGAGTCTGCCCTCGCCGACTGGCTCTCCGGGTTCGCGGAGAGGCATGGCCTCCTCTCCCCGAACCAGTACGGAGGACGCCCTGGTCGATGCACCGTCGATGCGCTGCTACAGCTGGTACAGCACGTCAAGGATGCCTGGCGCGGCGGGAAGGTGGCTAGCCTCCTTCTCATGGACGTTTCCCAAGCGTTCCCCTCCGTGAGCCACGATCATTTGATCCGCTCGCTCGAGAGGAAGCGCGTCCCCGTCCCAGTAGTGCGCCTTCTGACGAGCTTCCTATCGGAGCGCAGCACCAGCCTCATGTTCGACGACCACGAAGCTGCACCATCGCCGGTCCCAAACGGCCTCCCCCAGGGCTCCCCCCTCAGCGCCCTCCTCTATCTCATCTATGCAGACGCGCTATTGGAGGGCAGCACCCTTGGGTATGTGGATGACAACTCCCGCCTGGAGACGGGTTTTACTGTCCAGGAGACGACGTCACGGCTACGCCGACACATGAAGGACTTCGCACTCCCCACCGCCAAGGCCATCGGCCTCCGCTTCGACCTCCCAAAGTTTCAGCTCGTCCACTTCGTCCCCCCCCGTCGGCACTCCACTCACTACCACCCAATCCCGCTCAAGCTCGGCGACATCGTCATACAACCGGAGCCGACGGCAAAGTTGTTGGGAGTGATCTTGGATCACAAGCTCTCCTTCCGTAACCACGTCGAGCTCGCACAGCGCCGCGGGACCAAGGCGGTACTCGCCCTCTCCCGCATCTCCACCCCCACCTTCGGGCTCCCCCACTCCTACACTCGTCAGCTCTTCCAGACGGTGGTGGTACCGAGGATGGAGTATGCGCTGCCGGTATGGTACCGCCCGGTGATGGAGAGGGAGCACGCGAGGAGGGGCGGGACGGTGTGGATTGCGAAGGCGCTGGGCAAGGTACAGCGACAAGCGTGCAAGCTAATCACTGGCTCGCTTAGGACCACCGCGACGGACACCCAGAACTTCCACGCCAACATCGCACCAATACACCTCCGCCTCAACCGCTCGGTCTACAACGCCACCGCCCGCCTCGCCGCCCTCCCTGCGTCCAACCCCCTCCGCGGCACCTTCGCTCGCTGCCGACGCGTCCCGAGATTCCACCGCTCGCCCATCCATCACCTCATCGCAGCCTTCCCCATCTTCCGCAACGATTTCGAGACGATCGACCCGCTCAGGCGCTTCCCCCCGCTCCCACAACTCGCGCTCACCACGCGTATCGCACCTGACAAGGACGCTGCGCGTGCGGAGATGGACGGAATCGTGGCCCGGGGAGGCTTTTGCGTGTTCACGGACGGGTCGGGATACGAGGGAGGGGTGGGAGCGGCAGCGGTCGCAATGAGGAATGGAGTGGTGGGGGAACAGCGACTGAAGCACCTGGGCAAGGAAAGTGAGCACACCGTCTTCGAATCGGAGGTCTGCGGAGCGATCCTCGCCCTGGACATCATCGCCGGCACTCCGCGTCTGACGGACGCGGACGTCTTCATCGATTGCCAGCCCGCCATTGCCGCACTCGCTTCGCCCAAACCCCAACCCGGCCAGTACCTCCTCGCCGCTTTTCACGCCATCCTCACCCGCCTCCTCCGCGCCCGCCGCACCCTCCAAATACGCATCCACTGGGTACCGGCACACGTCGGCATCGAGGGCAACGAGGCAGTCGACGCCTGCGCCAAGGCAGCAGCGCAGGGCGCCTCCTCCCCGCTCGCGACACGCATCAAGCTCTTCGAGAGCCCTCTTCCCACCAGTCGCGCGGCGGTCATCGCAGCGGGAGCGAAGGCCTTCGCAGCACAATGGCGCGAGGAGTGGGCGAGGTCTCCCCGACACGCCCGCATTTCTGCCTTCGATGACGCGAACCCCTCGAAGGCGGTGGAGAGGATGTACACAGAGTTGAGTAGGCCGCAGTGCAGCGTCCTCACCCAACTCCGCACAGGGCACATCGGACTCAACGCGTACCTCTACCGCTTCAAGCTCGCGCCGTCCCCCCTCTGCTCTCACTGCGGCGTCCCCGAAGACGTACCCCACTTCCTCCTCGCCTGCCGAGCCTACCGCGTCGCCCGTCTACATCTCATGACCCGCGTAAAAACAGCACGCCTCTCCCTCCGCACGCTACTCTCCTCCAAAAACGACGCTGCCCCTGCCCTCGCGTTCGTACGTGCCACGGGCCGCCTTCCACGGTACGACTTGTGATGTCCCGACTACTACAATTCTTTCCTTTCCTCTCCTCTCTTTCTCTATCTCTTTCTTCTCGCACTTAGCATTTGATACGAAAAACTTGTTACGATATTATCCTTGCACACAAATACCTACAACACCCTCGGCGCCTCTCCATCCACACCCACCGTGCCCACTTCCCCCCTCACACATACTACAACGCCAGCCATTTTTTACATAGACACCTCATGTAAAGTGCGACATGGGCCCTAAAGGGCCCGCAGCACTATAATGGAATGATGAATGAATGAATGAATGAATGAATGAAGGGTCTCGCGCTCCGCTCCGCCCATTCATCTCATTTCTCTTCTGTTCCGAACTTCGCATCATTTCTGATGTTTTGCACAGCTGCTGTGGCCTGCAGAGGAGTTCCATGAGTTAGCAGGAGTACTACGTCCATACGTCGTTTTTTTGTTTTGATTCTTGAAGAGATCGTTGAATGCTGTGCAACTTACAGTTACTGAGGTAAACTCAAGCAGGAATCCTGCGGAAATCCAAAGTGATGTCGAGCCAAACCTGCGTTTCTGCGCGATGCAGTAATCGAGCGGGGTGATCAACCTCTGCAACCCTTTCGTGACGCGTTTGTCATGTGATCGCGTGGCGCCTAACGTGATGCCCCGCATGCCAAGCACTCGCAAATACCTTCCTCTCGCCCGCGGGATGTCGTTTCTCTTCGGCCCAGTTTCTGGTGCCCTGGTGGCAGGCGGCGTAAGACGATACCGCTCATCTCACCCTGCTGATACTCACGCCTACTCCAGCTTTACTACGGGTTTTCAGGCATGATGCAGACGCGGTAAGTCGCGGCCAGCTGTCCTCGTGAATCCTGCTTGCTGACGCCCTTTCTTGCCCCGCAGAACCGCCACCCACATACGAGAGTTCGCACATTCCTCATTTCATTGCTCTCCACCGCCTCGCTGACACCCCGACCGATTCACAGCCTCTACACTCTGAGCGTCCGACTCGTCGAAACGCCTGCGCTGATTTAGGGTCTAGCACGGGTGGGGTAAACCCGGGTCAACCCGCGGGTTTGTCCCACGGGTCATGATCCGGGTCACCGCCACGGGTTACGGGTCACCCGCCACTTTTACCCGGGCGGGTACGGGTCTGGGGGGTAAAATTTTGCTGACCCGCGGGTCGTCCGCGGGTGCCCCATGTATTGTATTTATTGCGGTTCTACCGTGTATTGGGTGTTCCTAGGACCCAAAATCACACATAGACGCATTGCTTTCCTTCAGTTTTGCTTGGCGGCTCGATTTGCTATTTTGATTACGACGATCACAAGCTGTGGCAAGTCTACGACATGGCATCAAAAGGCGTCGAGTCGCGTCTCGAAGAGCTGCTGCACTGAAAGAGGAAACAGAAAGAAATTATGGATGTTTCTGACGATTCAGGGGGGATTTGAAGTAGTTTGGTTTTCTTTTTCTGGTGGTAATACAATTATTTGAATGTACTGTGGCAGCTCGACCCGGGTGACCCACGGGTACCCGCGGGTTGACCTGCGGGTGGACCCGTACCCGTGAACCAAAACCCGCGCGGGTGCGGGTGTGCCTCTGGTTGTCCAAAACACCTGCGGGTTTGACCCGGATCGACCCGGGTCGACCCGTGCTAGACCCTACGCTGATTATGGCGCCTCCATCCGCTGCGACGCGGATAACACCACGGCCTTTTAAGACACTCCTCCAGTCCCGCTGGAATCAGGAGGTGGGCTCGATGAACGCTGGATTAAGGCGGTGGGATATACGTGCAGCGGAATGGGGGAAGAGAGTGTTGTATGGGCGCGAGACTCGGCCTTCGAGCGCGGAACACAGAGCATGATTATACGGGGATTTCTGTGTACGTCCAGACAAAAACCTTTTAATATTCTTCCGCAAATTGTATGCTTGCCTAACAGCACCGATTCGATAGACTGCACAAGTGGAATCGGGGAAGGGATTGCTGTATGGGCGCGAGACCCGGCCTGGAACGAGCGCTGACCATGGGTCATGATTTTGTCATGATTGGCATTGATTGCCAGTGCGCGGGCATGCTTGTCTGTGTACGTCGAGACAACAATCTTTTATATTCTTGCGGTTTCGTCGTGCTGAGTCCGAATTTTATGCGCCAAACAGCACCGATCCCGATAGACTGCATACACGACACTCCCGTATTTTCCGAACTCATTCCGCGTAGCACGCGATTGTTTGTTCCCAATTGCCCAGAACAACAAACGCAGCTTTTCGCTCGCATGAGCGGCGTCCTGCACTCGCACCGCGCGCAGCTCGTCGGGACCGCCGTCGCCGCGGCCGCCACCACCGCCGCCCTTATCTCGCTTTACAGCGCCCTCTCCAAACGGTCCAAGCGGCACGAACTCGACAAGGACGTCCTCCGGTCTCTAGCGCAAGACAAGCCGCCGCTGCCCTCCCATCCTCCGAACGAGTACCCGTCTTTGACGAGCTGGAACGAGGCCGAGCACGACGACCTCGTAAGAGAACAGCTCGCAAGGAACTACGCGTTCTTCGGCGACGAGGCGATGGCGAAGATCCGTGCGGGGCGGGTGGTGGTGGTCGGGTGCGGCGGCGTGGGAGCTGGGCCGCGGTTATGCTCGTTCGGTCGTAAGTCCCCTTTCTTCCCTTTTTTTTCCTTCGTTTCTTTTCCGTTCCTATCTTGTGCTATGTATCATCTTGCAATACTCACCCCGACCGCGCTGCAGGGGAATCGGGCACATCCGGCTAATCGACTTCGACTACGTGACGCTGTCGTCGCTGAACCGGCACGCGACGGCGTCGCTCGCGGACGTCGGCACGCCGAAGGTGCGCTGCGTTGCGCGCGCGTTGCACGGGATGGCGCGGTGGGTGGAGGTCGAGGAGTGCGTCGAGATCTGGCGCGCCGAGGGCGGCGAGAAACTGCTCGAGGGCGCGGATTGGGTCGTCGGTGCGCTGCTATCCAAATAACGCTGTCGTTAACGCTAACTGCTAGTATTGGATGCAGACGCAATCGACAACATCCAAACGAAGGTCGAGTTGTTGTACCACTGCCATTCGCAGGGCATCAAGGTAGTGTCTCTCCCCCTCTCCCCTTTCCCACATAACTTAACGTGAGCTAATGCAAACGAAATCGCAACGCAGGTCTTCTCCTCGATGGGCGCCGGCGCGAAATCCGACCCAACGCGCATCCAAATCGCCGACCTCGCAGACACGATATACGACCCGCTCGCGCGTGCCGTCCGAACCCGACTCCGGCGCGCTCTCTCCTTCTCCTCCTCCTCATCCCCCTCCCCTCCTCTTCCACCTCTACCCCCACCTTCTCCCTCGAAATCGGCATCCCCGTCGTCTACTCCACCGAAATCCCCTCCATCGCCCTCCTCCCCCTTTCCGACTCCTCACTCCCCAACCCCCACGAGCTCGGCGTCCTCTCCGACTGGCGCGTCCGCATCCTCCCCGTCCTCGGGCCCCTCCCCGCGCTCTTCGGGCTGCACATCGCGACGTACGTCCTGTGCGAGCTTGCTGGGAAGCCGATTGAAAGGCCGATGGCGGTGAGGGGGAGGAGGAAGGTGTATGAGAGGATGGTGAGGGATTTGCAGACGAGGGAGGCGAGGCGGGTGGGAGGCCTTAATAAGTGAGTTTTTTATTCTTCCCCATTTTTTATCTCTCCCTATCCCTTTCCCTATCCTGTCTTCCTTTCTATATTATGCTCACCTGCGATGCGCTAACGCTAACACCACCCACCCCAAGTGGCCTCCCCCTCTCCGAAGACGACGTCGGCCTCCTCTTCGACGACGTGCACCGCGGACGATCGGTCGTCCCCCCGCATCGGGTGCCGGTGAAGCCGACGCTGGTGTGGTGGGATCGGACGAGGCCGTTAGGGCTAGAGAATGTGGTGGTGATGGATGCGGGGGAGGCGGCCAGGCATGAGGGCGGAGGGAGTGAGCTCGGGTCGTTCGGTGGCGAAGAAGGGGGTGTTGGTAGGGGTAAGGGTGGAGATGCAGGTGAGGGCCGGGGTGGACCAGGCGCGTGGGGCGAAGACGTGCACGAGGCGGTGAGGCGGCGCATCGCAGAGGTGGAACGGTGGAAGGAGTGGGTCATGTAGGTAGGCAGACCCGCGCGCCAATTCGACGGATTATCTCAACTCTTTTCGGTGACAGAAACTGTTCAGCGTCCAGGTTCGTAAATCGAAATCGAATCCACCAAGGGGGGATTCCGAGGATCGAAAACCAGTGCTTGGCAGAAATGGAAATTCACGCTAGACGCGTTCATCGCTATTCTGCAAACGGACACAAGCCGGCAAGATGTGGGTTATATATATTATTTTGTTTTGGCACATCACCCTGTAAGCTGATCCGTTCTACTAGGCGTATGCAGTTGCGACGGGAGGGGTGGCAGGGTAGATCCACGTATTCTAGATGTAAGATGAATCCAATTTATAATTCGACCCTACTTGCAAACTTACCAACTTGCCCTGCGTTCCACCTGGTGTGAGACTCGGAGGCGAAAACAAACATTTTTCCTCGTTCTTCTTGATCCACCGTGAGACTAAAGAAGGAGCTCCAAGATCCCCATTCGCCGCGGCCAACCCACCCCCAGAGGGCATAGTTTTGGATTTTGTGCGGTGCCGTTATGGCCTCTGGGTACGACGGATAAAGATAGAACTATAGAGAGCAAATGCGCGCCGCCTCAGAACCCGAATACCCAAGAAGACAGGGACGCACCAAAATGGCCTCACCCCGTCTAGATCGCGGAAGTTCGATGCGCTTCTCGACGCGCAGAGCTAACACTTTAGCAGGCATCAACGAAACGAAACGAAAGAAAACGATTGAGAGCTAAAGGAAACGCAGTGGACGCACCATTGAACTCGGCTCGGCATCGGCAGCATCTTTGCGAGGCGCGCTTTCTTTGGACAGAGAGCTCGTCCTGGATCTTTGCGAGGAGAAGTCTGCGCAGTCATTCATCGGGTGGAGAGCGAAGGATAGAAGGGAGTTTGGGGAGCCGAGGGGATAAAATAAAATTGGCTCACTGCACATCACCGACTTTCTGCGTCGCTCTGGAGCTCTTGCCGCTGCTGAAAACTGAAGTAACGATATGCTTACGACTCAGAGGAATAGGAATAAATAGAAGAGGACGAGGGGACAATTGACACTTACGAAAACGTTCCCTCGCTCCGAACGCATCCACCTCTCTGAGCGTGATGCTCAGTTTCTGTGCGAAAAAGACGAGTCAGTGTTAACCGCAACAAAGATCGAGAAAGATAGGTCCCCGAAACTCAGCTGAGTTCTTCCGTCATCAGTCCACAATCGCCAAATCCCTAGTCGTCGTCCGCAGCGTAGTCCTTGCCATGGGGAGGGTGCGTTCGAACGCATCCCAGGGAAATGGTTGGCGAAGTGAGCTGGGTAGGAATAAGCAAAACGGAGCGAACAAACACGCACCAAAATGCCTAGAAGGAATCTAGCTCCTGTCGTCTGCGACCAACCCTGCGGACCGCCCCGGCACTACCACGTATTCGCCCTGGTCCACAACGAGTCGCTGGTCCGTAAAACGAAGAGGAGGAAAGATTACTTACTCCCCGAAAGTCAGCCGAGTGTCGCGTGTCGGGAGAATGGGTCGGTAATGTGTAGCACAAGAAGGCGCAAGAACGGCGCTACCAGACGTCGGAGTGGGCAGGTTATAAGTTATCAGCGAGGATTTTCCGGGCGCGGACGATTCGCTACGATTCGGCGCTGTCGTGGGGCGGAAAAGACCAGCGATGTGGCTGTGTTTGAAATTTGATCCGGCCTTCTCCTTCTCCCACCACATGCGGCGCGCCCTACCGTCTGCTATTGACCGCGCGTTCGCACAACTCGCGGAGCGACCTTGACCTAACTACAGACAACTACGTCATCCGAGTTCGGTGGAGGGCTAGGATACAATGCCACTAGGGAAAGCAGGTGCGTTATATTCCCCTCGATCGACCAAAGAAATTGACGGTTTGCGCCTTGCTTTCTTGTCCTCCCCCCTTTCTAGCCTCTGCTCACTGTGTTCGGCCTCTTCGTGCCTTCGCTCTCAATAGCGCATTCCTCGACCGCCCCGTCTCAACTACATTTTGCCCGCGCTACTCGAGGACTCGCTGGATCGTCCCATCTCTATTCGTGACTCAGTAGGTGCTTATCCTTACACTACACCCGCTCCCTTGGCTTCCGCTTAGTACTCGGCATCGGCGCAACATCTTCATCGTTTTCGTGCTCCCATTGCGACCTCCCTCTCGTGCTGACGCCCGAACCCGCAAAGGCTTCTCTGGATGTCTCCCCTCGAACGTGCCTCTCCCCGCCGCTGTCGTTCCCGCCTGCGCGT
>JARJCV010000585.1:0-19905 GCA_029281435.1 Mycena haematopus
GATCGTAGGTGTGGCCAAGAAACTACAGCGTAAAATTCCCGGTGGAATCATTCTTGACCAGTATCGCAATGTATGTCGACTTGGCACATCTCTTGTTTGGTACACACATACTGACGTTCTCCGCAGGTCAATAACCCGTTGATACACGAACTGACGACGGGGCCGGAGATTATCGATGCAGTTGTTTCTACCCCTTCCACGCCCACACGACCTTCTTCCGGCAAGGTCGATGTGGTGGTGGCTGGTGCTGGGACTGGCGGAACTATCACTGGGGTCTCCCGTGCAATGAAGGCGCATAACAAGGAGTGTATCATCGTCGGGGCTGATCCTGTAAGTATCTCGGTGTGCGCAGCGGGATCTTGCAATTTTCTGACATTTACTCAGAAAGGAAGTATCCTCGCCGAACCCGCATCTCTCAATACTGCCGACCATGGGGCTTCATACATCGTGGAAGGCATAGGTTACGACTTTGTTCCTGATGTTCTCTCGCGGGACCCTGGGGTCGTGGACGCTTGGGTCAAGACAGACGATGATGAATCTTTCGCGGCGGTGCGCGTCTTGATGCGTTCCGAAGGTCTCTTGGTCGGTGGAAGTAGCGGCAGCGCTATGAGTGGGGCGGAGAAATGGTTCAAGACCGAGGCTGGTCAGCGAGTAGCGCAGACGGAAGGCCTGAATGTTGTACTCATATTCGCTGACGGGTTAGTACTTTGTTTCGTCCGCGAGCTGCTTCTGACCCTGCGCAGAATCCGCAACTACATGAGTAAACCTTGGTTTTTGAGCATGGCGTTAGAGGCGGAACCGTCTGAGCTTGCTGCAAACATTGCGGATGCTTTGAAGGACCAGAGCTGAGGACGAGAAGTAAGACGACATTACACTACTGGATATAAACTTCTGGGTACGCAATTCATACATAGAGGACGATAGAACAGGAGAGCTCTGATGCACGAAAGAGCTATTATTCATGCGTATGGAGGCTACGTCTACATGCTAAGTCGACGTATGTTCAGATAATGTTCTTCTTACAGTGGATGCATTTTTTTCCTCAGAGAATTCACCGTCGGCATGCGCCGGCCCGTACAAAACCCCTGAAGGTTATCAAATTCAGGGGTCATTAAATGAGCAGAGTAGACTGAAAAATGAAGAGAAAACGAAACGGAATGCAAGTAAATATTCGGGATTTCGTTCGCAATAACTTATTTTCTTATGTAATTCACACAATCCACCGAACCAACACGTCAATGGCGGGCAAAAGCCAGCAAGCCCCGCGTTTGCGCCAACGACAGGCCCCGGCGCAAACCTCAAATGTAGAATACGACCGCCTCAGTCAGGATGATCATGTTACAGACGTTTACCGCCAAAATCCTGTTCGTGCTGCGGGCTGCACGCGTTGGCTAGACTGACGCCTGTATCGCAGAATAATCGCCATCCCGTTGAGAAACTATTAGAGACCCAGAAGGCCAGCATGATCGTGGTTGCGGTGCTTACCACCCTCGCGTTTGCCCTGCGCTTCTACAAGATCAACCAGCCCGACCAGGTCGTGTATGTGTACCTCCTTTTATACACGTTGTCCGTCTGATTTTCCTGGTGTAGTTTCGACGAGGTCCATTTTGGCAAGTTCGCGGCATACTATATCTTGCGCGAATACTACTTCGATGTGCATCCACCATTTGCAAAGCTTCTTTTCGGTCTCGCCGGCTGGTTTGTTGGGTTTGACGGCAAATTCATGTTCGAGAACATAGGGGATAGCTATACCGAGAACCACGTCCCGTACGTGGGCATGCGTGCGCTTCCGGCGATCCTCGGCAGCTTAACGGTACCCGTCGTGTACGGAATCATGAAGGAAAGCGGCTACTCGACCGTTATCTCGGCGTTTTCAGCAACGATTATTTTGTTCGGTGTGTCCACTCACCATATATCTTTCGAAAGCTCTAACGCGCTCTTTCTAGACAACGCGCATATTGCTCAGTCACGGCTCATCTTGCTCGATGCCACGTTCATCTTCTTCATGGCCCTCACTATGTATTCATATGTTCGTTTCCAAAAGCTGCGTTATTGGGCGTTCTCCACCGAGTGGTGGACATGGCTTATCCTCACGGGCGCCTTCATGGCCTGCGTGTGGGGCTCAAAAGTCAACGGCGTTCTCACCGTGGTTGCGATCGGGATCGCAGTCTTGATCGATTTATGGGATATCCTGGACCATAAAAAAGAGGGACACACCATGGTGAGTGTAATTGTATGCCAATGTCAGCACTGACGCCGAACCAATGTCTGCAGGAATACTTCTGGCGACACTTCACCGCGCGCGCTGTGGGCTTTATTTTGGTCCCTTTCATGATCTATCTGTCATTTTTCTACATCCACTTTGCTGTCCTCACAAAGTCGGGTCCGGGCGATAATTTCATGTCGCCTGCATTCCAAGAGACCCTCTCTGGCAATGAAATGCTCCTGAACAGCCAAGGTGTGTGCGTCGTTGTGCTTTCGGGAGAATGCGCCGACTGTTGAATAGAAATCAAATACTACGATACTGTTACCATACGCCACAAGGACTCCAAGGTGTTCTTGCACTCGCACGTAGAACGGTATCCTTTGAAGTACGACGACGGCCGCATCAGCAGTCAAGGTGTGTTTTTCGCCCCAGATGTATTCTGTCTTGATATTTATTGTTCGTCAGGCCAGCAGGTTACGGGATACGGGCACAACGACACCAATAACAACTGGCAGCTTATTCCTACCAAATCGCTCCCTGAAACTGGACGAGGGCGATTTGTACGCCATGGCGACGTCATCCAGTTGCTGCACGTCAATACACAGTCGTACCTGCTCACGCACGATGTCGCGTCGCCTCTCATGCCGACGAACCAAGAGTTCACGACTTGGCCCAAGGATGATCACACCAGGTACAACGATACGCTTTTCTACATCAATATCAACGATGGCCACGATTCGGAGGTGGTAAAGAGCAAGGCGGGTCACTTTAGACTTGTGCACGGTCCCACCAAAGTGTCGATGTGGACGCATCCCAAGCAACTACCGGAATGGGCGTTCAAGCAGCAGGAAATCAACGGCAACAAGGCAGCGAATGATAAAACTGCGACGTGGTTCATCGAGGACGTCATTGCTACTGGTAGGTTTTCTCAAACAACGTCGTCCACCCTTTGACTGACCCCTGATCGCAGAAGGCCAGGACTTTAGCAATCGTACTCTGGCTACACCCAAACAGCCGAAATCCATGAACTTTTTCAAGAAGTTCGGAGAGCTCCAATTGTTGATGATGCAGCATAACGCTGGATTGACTGCTTCGCACCCATACGCCAGCAGTCCGATTAACTGGCCCTTCCTCTTGAGCGGTATAAGCTTCTGGACAGAGAATGAATCGCAGAAACAAATTTATCTCATGGGCAATATTGTCGGTTGGTGGACCTGTGTCGTTGCTTTGTCTATCTATGTAGGCATCCTTGGCGCCGACACGTTAGCTCGTCGTCGTGGCCTGGATCCTATCCCTGACCGTTCGTGGCTTTCTTCCTTCCTTCACCATAACTTAGTTTTCACACTTTGATGACAGCTGCCCGAAACCGCTTGTCAAATTCTGCCGGATTCTTCATGCTCTTCTGGGGCGTGCATTACGCTCCTTTCTTCCTCATGAACCGCCAGCTTTTCATCCACCACTATCTTCCTTCTCATCTGGCGTCAGCTATGATCGCTGGTGCGGTTCTGAGCTTCATTCTATCCGAGACAGTAAACTACCCGATATCTGTATGGGGCCCCACCACCCGCGCACGCCCGAAGCAGTACGCCGATCTTGGTATCAAGGCGCCGATAATTTACGTCGCCTTCTCCGTCGCTATGATTGCAGTCTTGGTGTTTTTTGCACCATTGACGTATGGTACGCCTGGGTAGGTGTTGTTTATTTGTTTGTGCGCAACAGCTGAACTGTGCACCCTTTCAGCTTGACCGGTGAGCAGGTGAATGCACGCAGGTTGCTGTCAACATGGACGCTACACTTCGCAGCGAAGGTAACTGCAGAGGTGCCAGTATAATCGGGGCTTGGTTAATTAGTAGTAATCAAAAGGGCGCCGTTGTATATAGATCTGCTGAGCCAGACAGCGAGCCGGAGAGACGCGAGGTCGGGTGGATTGCTTTCGAAAATACCATTATTTACGCCATTCTTGCTTGTTCGAGTTGTGTTGGGAACACGCGGTTCTGGCGATCATCTTTCCTTCATAGGCGTTGTACAGTACTGCGATGTTCAACGCCCCCCGAGCTACGCCTCGGTATGGAGCCAACACAAACGGGGGGTTCGGGGGTAGCTTTGTGGATGAGAATCCCCTAGCTGCATCGTCATACGATACGCTTGACCCATGGAGCGCTGCACCAAGTCCGTCTGCGACCCCTGCCCCCGCAGCCAACACAGTCTTCAGTTCTGTAATTGGTGAGCACGTCACTAAGTACTTGTGGTTGCGAAGCTCACGGTTTTCACGCAGCGGACGCCACTGTGCCTTCCATTTACAACCAGTCGTTTCAGCTAGTGGATCCAACCAACACTGGCGAAGTATCCGTGAACTCGCTGTCGCGCGTTTTGGGAACCTCCTCGTTACCGGCTGCGACTATTGACAAGGTGAACGCGAGCGGTATCTTGCGACACTATTCCAGAGCTGAAGCACACGATAGATTGTCAACCTCGTGAGCAGCCGCCCACGCGTCGTATGTGCTCGGTTCCCTTGGCCTTTCCTTGTTTCTAACATACTCCCAAGTCTAAACTTGAGTTCTTTATTGCGCTTGCACTGGTGGCATTAGCACAAGCCGGCAAAGGTGCGAAAACATGCGTTTCTGCTGAACTACGTCTGACGGGATGTTATAGATGTAAGCATCGAGCAGGTTGCTGCTCTGTCGCAACAGAACACACTGCCGGAACCGGCGTTGGATCTCAGCAGATTACCCCCTTCCGCGTCGACGTTTGTTCCAAATAACTACAGGCAGAACAGTGGGCCAGGAATCCGTGCGCCTGTTCCCACCTATGCGACAGACGACCCGTGGAATACAAACTCACGAGTAGCCGCTCCACCGAGCACTGGGTTTGAAGTGCCGCAAGAGAATCCCGTGGTTGGGCTACCCTCAAGCTTCGCTGGTACAGGGCTCCCGTCACACTGGTGGAAGAAACAGGACAATGTCAATGTCACCATTTTGGGCCAGCAGGGGTTCATTATGAGATTCATGGTGTATGAGGTTTCCTACGTGGGTAGTTTTCATCAATATCTTCCGATGTTGAATCGTTGTACTAGCGGGGTACATCGGTCCTAGAAGATATTCCGAATTCGTTTTCGTGTGGGAGTGTCTCTTACGTCGATATCCCTTTCGGCTGTTCCCAGCCTTACCGCCCAAACGCATAGGCGGTATGTCTCCAGTTGTATATCCTACTCAAAATTGATTAGTCAATTAGCGGATGAAGTCTTTATCGAACAAAGACGGTACGTTTATTTCATTGTGCTACCACCTAGCCTAATCCTCCACCAAGACGTGGTTTGGCAAGAGCCATTAGTTTCGTGGTGTAAGTGGAACCACCGACGAATCACTGCGTTCAATTGTCGCTAATGATATTCATAGGAACCACCCCGTCATCAAGAAGATGCACTATTGGCTGCGTTTCTTACTGAGCCATCCTTTGAATCTTGGAGGAAAAACACCCCGATCTCGTTGGATGAGGAATCCGTCAGCAAACGAGTTGACCGAAATGAGGAGATGACCATCCCTAGTGATCTCCAGGAAAAACTCGCGTACGAGATCTTCATTTTCACTGAAGCCTCTTGTTCATGCGTCACACAGAATCCTCCGCCACCGAATAAATCCCTCATTGACCAGTGGCAAAGAATATGTATCCTTGCAGAGCGAATCATAAAGCGAAGAGAAGCAGCAGCGGTACGGATACCTCCTGCCTTCCGACCAGCTTATCTCCGAGCTCATTTCTCTTTGCCTGTGTTTTCTCCCTCTGCCTTCTCGTCCGTACCCTCCTCGGCAACTGCGTCTTCTGCATCACACGCACCTATGTCTACATCCGTGCCCAATATGATGGACTCGATCTTTGGTGGTTTTCAACACTCTGAATCTGATGTCGATCAGGGTGATATGGCGAGGCTGACGAATACCCT
The DNA here is from genome assembly GCA_029281435.1 of Mycena haematopus. NCBI lineage: Eukaryota > Fungi > Basidiomycota > Agaricomycetes > Agaricales > Mycenaceae > Mycena > Mycena haematopus. The sequence goes on from JARJCV010000585.1 coordinate 6,144, forward strand.
GCGCGCGGTGGTCGAGGTCAACGAGCAATGTTGGAGGGGCGACGATTGTGAAACTGTCATCGGGAGTTCGCGTTGGTCTCCAAGCCGTAGCAGCTCACACACAGCGCTCTTCTGAGCTCTCGGAATTACGAGTAAGTTGTTTGCAATGTGCCGTGGTTGAATAAATGACGATGCCGACAACAGACTCGGACTCTGCTCGACACCACGCTCGAGAGTATCAAGGCATGTAACTTAGTTCGCCTTTCAACCTCACATTTTCTGACGCCAAACAGGCTCAGCGCGACCTATATATTGCGCTCAAGGACCTTTTGATTCGGAACGACCGGCTTTCCATTGATCAAGTGGATCGGTTAAAGCAACGGGTTGAAACGACGTCCTTGAAGCTAGAGGGCGTCAAGGCGGCTCAGAAAGAAGGTTGGCAGGACCAGGTGGAGCAGCTCGTCGCCGCTATTGAGAAGGACCAAACCACTATCGCGGCTCAATTGAGCCGACGGGTTTTCATCCGTGCATGGTACGAGCCCTTCTCCGTCAATGCGTCCATCTCTTACATCCATCCAGTTTGTGGCACGAGCTGCGGGTCGTGTTGCATAATCGGGAAAACACCCTCGTCACTCAAACTGTGCAGACTTTTGCCCGTGAGGAGCAAGGCTTTGCAGAGAATATGGCGAACACTTGGGCTTCATTGTCAGAGGCAGTTTCCGACATGCCTTATGAGTAATATAAGTTCGAGTTATTTAGGATCATGTCGGACCCATTCACGATGTTCACGAACCCTACTAATACTATCGATTCTTTCGATAACGAGTTTCCGCCAGTGACCAAATCCTTGCTCAGACTGAGCCGCTGTGAGCGCGACTAGGTCTCACAACAGAATTGCTGGCATTTGTGCTTGGCATTGCTTACACTGCTGGATACCTAGACTTCGAGTCTAGAACCAGTCCACGGCGCGTAATGCTCTCGTTTGATCCAAGTCACAACCCGGTGTCGTCGGCAGTCTTCGGACCCAAGGACTAAAAGAGCATGAGCATGTCCGACATGGCCGCTAATGAGGCTCTTACCTGAAGCCAACTCTCGCGTGCACGTTTCATGTCGTCGAGGAGCTCGCCTCCTGTAACATACTCGGCCAGAAAGCACTTGCCCAAAACTGAGCCAAATTGCGCGTTCAGTTCAGGATCCTCTACAGTGTCGAATTTGCGGCTTCCATGGTTCGCCACCGCTTCAAGCTGCGCATCCATGTTCGGCAGGAGGTCGGCGGTCCACGGGAAACGATCCGTCAAAAGTGCAAACAGCATCACGCCAAATCCGAAGATGTCGACGTAGGTGGCTGGGCGGCCATAGTAGCCCCATGGAGCGATGAAAATGGGAGGGGGTGCAGTTGTGAAGGAGTGCCATCGCCCAGGGTTAGGCAAAATCGCATAGGACAATGGGAATGAAGGTGGGCCAGCCCTTCCGCAATCTGCACTGCCCACTCTATGCGAGTGCTCAACGGGACTTTATGGTCCACCAGGTATGTCCACAAGTCGCCATTGGGGTGACACTCAAGCTCGAGACAGCCGTCACAGGTGGTAAAGTACTTGAGGATCCTCTCGTGACGAACGGTCTTGTAGACGAACTCCTCTGCCGAGGACACAGGTTTCAGCCATCTACCTAGAGATGACTGGTCAGCATCATCTTGGTTTTCCGCCTTTCAGGACTTACCAGTCAATGTGTCGTAGTACCCAGGGCCAACATCGGGAAACATTATCTCTTCGTCGGCCACCGGGATATCCTCAACATCGTCGGAGGCACGGTTGCTCATCGAGGGCGTCATGGTTATAGACTGGTTCGAGTCTACTGGATACCACGATTCTGATCTCCTGCTCAGGAATAAACTTCAGCGTGAAATTTTTTGATAGTTAGACGTAAATACCAAATTCGACAATTCGACAATTCGTATTATTCGAGCATACGGTAAGGGCTACGATGTACTTGACATTGATATACACCTCTCCGCTAGAAGGCTGTCTAGCCAGTGCCGGAAACGGCTTGTGGTTACTCCAATACACCCGTTTGTGCGTGTGAACACAATTGCTTGGGCGCAAAATCCTCTTGCACAGGGAAGATCCACATGCTCCTGGACCGTGGATGGGTGCATGCAGGTGCAGGCATTTATGCTTGCATGGTCACCAATTTGTTGGGCAGGCATTTCTGCCATCGCAGCAGTTCCTCCGAGCCAGAGCACTGGTGCGGTGGACCGGGCCGTTCATGCTCCATAGAATCCGTCTGCGTGAAGAGTCCCTCGAGGTTCATCTCTTCAGAGTGGAGTGGCCTACTGAAAGATGCGGCGGCGAACGAACGCGGTGCTAGCACGCAGCATAGTAGAATAGAACGGACGTGGGAGATGAAATGGCGATGGAGGAGGGTGCTCAACGCTACTGAGATATCTCGAGGCAGCGGTGATATCCTCTTGAGCATGCTGGAGGACCCATTGTATGTTGTTATTGTGTATAACACGGGATGGGATGAAGCGGGAATTATACATGGGCATGAATCCGACTTTGCGATATATTTTTTTCTTGAGTGTGACAAAAATCGCAGGGCGAAACGAAAGTTGCGATGGCTCTTCTTTGGCTCTGTTCGCGGGATGTGTGGGATCGTTAAGAAGAGCGAGCTCTTGCGCCCTGATTTCTTTATGCCTGGCTGCTAATAACTGTAGAATGCGCTCAGTAAGGCGCAAGAGTTTCTTGTGATACGCACCTCGGCTTTCTCTTGGATTAGTGTTTTCGCACGCTCCAGTTCTCCGTAATGGAGTTGTTCCCGTACAAAATTTGATCGGCGTATTGCGACAAGATTTGAGCTTGAGCGTATAACGGGCAACGGAATTATTCCGCGCTGTCCAATTGGAGCGTCGTGGGTCGGAGGAGGGTAGGAAAGAAGTCCTCGGTCTCCGGCCGGAATCGACAGGGAGGTGAACACGGAGGCGTTCAAGTCGTCCTCCAGTGTCGCCTTGAAGCAGACTTTGAAGGATCCAATGGAATGACGCTCAAGAACGACGCATGGTCGAGCATATGGTGGTTCAGTTTGGACCTCCAACTTGAGAATGTCGAAGAGCTTTCGTTCCTCTTTGGTCAGGACATACCCATTGGACACAAGATAATCATAGAATATGTATCGAAGCCGACTGCCTTCGCGGCAGATGGCAATGTCCCCAATTTTGATGTCGCCGATTGCACCTGCTCCCCATTTAGTGCGAGGAGCAGTTACGGGAGGAGTTGCGGCCTCTAAGGCAGCGTCAATGAAAGCCCAGGGATCGTGCATAGACTCTCGCGAGTTTTCCCGTTGGTTTCGAATGCATGCCTCTGCAATAGTCGTTGTACGTGAGGAGGTTCAAAAGCGTGTTGTTTGATTTTCTTGGGTCTGACAAACAGTCACAACCTTGCGGCCACAAGACACGACCACCAGCTCGCCAAAAAGTCGAGTTTGTGGAATTTCCGAAGTCTCAACCTTTAAAATGGTTTTTGGCATCTTCTTGGTGGTTGTCCTTGACTGAAGCCATTCTAGGTGGTCCTCGCAGCTTCGATATGCACGAAAGCCGGGAAAGGTAGAAGAATATTTCCTCACTCACTTCTTCCTAATGCAGTCGTCCCCCAGCCGTCATATCCCGCCAGTTTCTGGACATGACTCGCACGCGCATTGAATCCCTGCTCGCTTCGTTCCCCAAGCTACTTCCTCCCCCGTCTAGCACACAACATACTCTCATAGAGACGCCGGACGTTCGCTATGTCTACCAGCCACTGGAGGACCTTTATATCCTTCTTATCACCAACAAGGCTTCCAATATTCTTCAGGACATCGATACGTTGCATCTTCTCGCTCGTGTCGTCTCCGACATGTGTCGAAGTGCCGCAGAGAGCGAGGTCGTCACTCGCGCATTCGAACTGCTTGGAGCTTTTGACGAAGTCGTTGGTCTCGGCTATCGCGAGGGCGCTGTTGGTCTCGTGCAAGTGCGCAATGCGCTGGAGATGGAAAGCCACGAGGAAAAGATCCAGATAATTATTGCCAAAGTACGCATTCCTTATTCTCTTCTCATAATGCTCTCGGTATTTACGTGGCGCGCACAGAACAAGGAGGCTGAGGCCAAGGAGGAGCTCAAGCGGCGTGCGAAACAGCTTGAGCAGCAACGGCGCGAACAGCAGCGTCGGACAGCCGGTACCACGCAAAGTTTCAATTCTGGCGGCTTCGGTGGTGGGATTACCGGGTACTCGCCCGTTCCGACAACATATAACCCGCCGACGCCCCCTGCTTCTATCACGCCGACACCCAGACCCCCCGCCTTCAAGGGTACGGGGATGAAATTGGGTTCTAAGAAGACGAAACAGGCGGAGCTGATCGATGCCCTCGGTGGCGACTATGTTTCCGCTGGCGTCGGTCTTCCTTCGGAGCCCCCCACACCCTCTGTTCCCTCCGGCCCTGCAACCATAGCAAAGGCCCCCACTGCCAAGGGCAGAGGCAGCTTACCCGAGGTCGACCAGGAGAGGTACCTGTTTTTTGATTTCACGCGTTACGGTTCGTCCTAATCCACGTTTAGTATTCATGTCTCCATAACCGAGCAAATTACCTGCTCCCTTCTTCGGGATGGTGGCTTGGAGAAAGATATTGAAGTGAAGGGGGACATGAATCTCTACATCTCCGATGCTTCCCAAACACGCATCTCTCTCACTCTTTTGCCAACGGAAGAGACGAACTTGATCGCAGGGGGTTTGCAGTTCAAACAACACCCGCAAGTGGCCAAGTTTGATATGAGGGCCAGCCGGACCGAAGCCAAGGAAGTCAAGTTGCGCGATGCTACAAAAACTTTCCCTCTGAACCAGAACTTGGCTGTATTAAAATGGCGGTACAAAGGAAACGACGAAGGGGCCGTGCCGCTCTCTAGTATGTGTTTCAGCATCCTCTTTTGAAGAACTTACTGAAAGCACTCTAGTCAACTGTTGGCCGACCCCTTCAAACGATGGTACTTGCGAAGTCAGCATTGAGTACGAACTTGAGAATGACAGCGTAACGTTGTATGATCTTGAGGTTTACATCCCTTTGCCGTAAGTTATTCCTACCGCCTCCCGCTTTCACTGTGCTGACTTGGATCCCGGATGCAGTGCGGGCTCATACCCAACGGTTTCATCTCACACTGGCGAATGGTCTCTCGAACCCAACTCTCATTCCCTCCTGTGGTCTGCGCCCCTAGTATCCGCGGATTCTGGTGAGAAAAGTGGCTCGGCTCTCAGTGAAGAAATACTGAATCTATGCTCGGCAGAATCCACCCGCACGGGCTCGCTGATGTTTACTGTTGCGGGAGATGATCCGGAAACGTTCTTCCCCGTTCGCGTGACGTTCGTTGGTCGGGTACGTGGCGTTCCGCTTCGTTTCGTGTGCCCGCTGATTGTTATTGCAGGGGAGTCTCGCGGGGATTGGGGTGGCCAGCGTGAAACTGCTGGACGGCGATGAGCCGGCCTTTTCTGTTGACTCCGTGGTGACGGCCGATGGATATTTTGTTGTGTAGCACTTCCAAATATAGAATATGAGGCATTTTTGTCGCGCGAATCAGAAAGAATTGCTCGATCGTGTGATCGTCACATAGTTGGGGTAAACGGCCGTTGCAATTTGGTTGCAAGTCCGCTTTCTTTTCCTCCACCTTTGCTGTCTTCCTTGTCTTCCTCGCTTGCGCCGGCGCGACTGTTTTGGCCATCCTTAATCAGCCTCCAGTAATTGGGTGTTACTCATCATCCGAAGCCGAGGTAAAACTCTCGGACCTGGACCTGTGCCTTTGGTCGACCTCTCTCATCCCAATCTCTTATCTCTCAATCGTTGCAATGTCGAAGCTTCTTAGCGACCTGTGGCCAGCACCCCACTCAGCTCGACCTTCAGGTCCAAGGGAGTCGAACTCCCGATCGACTCCGAGTCGTCTGCACTTATGGACAAAAGTGAACCCGCTTCAGAGAAATGCGACCTGCGGATAGAAGGAATGACATGTGGGTCGTGTGTGGAGGTGTGTACCTTTCGTGCACTGTCGAAAGTCAATGCTCAGTATCACCAGGCTATTGAAGGCATGCTCCGGGAGCAGCCCGGGATACACTCCGTTAAGGTTGCCCTGCTCGCCGAGCGCGGTGTCGTGGAGTACGACCCGAGGAACTGGAATGCCGAAAAACTTATCAGCGTATGTCGATTGTGCTCGATAGTAGTCTCGCTCATGTTTGTATTGCAGGAAATATCCGACATCGGATTCGACGCTACCCTCATTCCTGTCATCCGCGCAGACACCGTCACCCTACGCATCTACGGCATGACCTGCGGGGCATGTACATCCACCGTAGAATCCGGTTTATCTGCGGTCCCGGGTATTAACAGCGTTGCGGTGTCTCTTGCGACTAATACGGCCACCGTCCAATTTGACCGTTCCCTCATTGGGCCCCGCGAGATGGTCGAGCGCATCGAAGACATGGGCTTTGATGCCATGCTCGCGGACCACGGGGACGCCACGCAGATCGCGTCACTCACCCGAACCAAGGAGTCTTGCTGTGGCGCTCCCGACTCATGTGGAGCATGACTTTCGCCATTCCGGTGTTTTTCCTAGGCATGATCGGTCCCAATGTCCCTGGGGTCCGAGGAATATTGGGCACCGACCTATTCAACGGCATCTATCTCGGTGATGTCCTGGTCATGCTTCTCAGTACTCCTGCCCAATTCTGGGTCGGCGCGAACTTCTACCGCAGCGCTTGGAAATCCCTGAAGCACCGTGCAGCGACCATGGATGTTCTCGTCATGCTCGGCACATCGGCGGCTTATTTCTACTCTTTAATTTCAATGATTTTCGCTCTATTCAACACTACTCCGGACTACCGACCTGCACTCTTTTTCGACACTAGCACCATGCTACTCATGTTCATTTCTATGGGCCGCTTCCTCGAAAACACGGCCAAGGGGAAGACGAGCGCGGCACTAACCGATCTGATGGCCCTTGCGCCTTCTATGGCTACAATCTATACTGACGCCCCAGCCTGCACGCAGGAGAAGAAAATTGCCACCGAATTGGTCGAGGTTGGGGACACGCTCAAACTCGTTCCTGGCGACAAAATACCTGCCGATGGAACCGTCGTCAAAGGGTCGTCCAGCGTGGACGAGAGTGCAATTACCGGGGAACCTGTTCCGGTCCTCAAACAGACCGGAGACAGCGTCATTGGAGGGACTCTCAATGGCCGCGGCACGTTCGACATGGTTGTAACCCGTGCTGGAAAGGACACCGCACTGTCGCAAATCGTAAAACTTGTCGAGGACGCGCAGACGTCGAAAGCCCCATCCAAGCTTTCGCTGACAAAGTAGCCGGTTACTTTGTCCCCACCGTCGTTTCCCTCGCCGGGATAACGTTCATTGTATGGTCCCTCATCTCGACGTTCATCAGCGACGACAGCCTGCCGGCGATGTTCCATGCACACGGGACCAGTAAACTCGCGGTGTGCGTGCAGATGTGCATCAGCGTTGTCGTCGTCGCATGTCCCTGTGCGCTTGGCCTCAGCACACCGACAGCCATCATGGTTGGAACCGGGATAGGTGCCAAAAATGGTATTCTTATCAAGGGAGGCAGGGCGCTCGAAGCCAGCAAGAGCATCCGCCGCGTTGTCGTCGACAAGACCGGTACAATCACTGTTGGAAAAATGAGCGTGGTTGGCGTGCACTGGGTTCCCGGTGCCCAATCTTCGGAACGCCACTCCGAGCAACCGTACGCCGGCGATGTGGGACTCGACGGGTTGTGCGCCGACGACTCGACGTCGCGGAAGGCTATCATCGCAATGGTCACTGCGGCGGAGGCTAAATCCGAACATCCTTTGGCCACGGCCGTCGCCACCTACGGAAAGGACGCCCTCCGCGAAGCTTCGATCCCTGACACTATCGTGGAGAGCTTCGAGAGTGTCACTGGAGCCGGAGTCAGAGCGGTCCTCACGCATGCTGGATCCAAGCACACCCTTCTCATCGGCAATGCCCGCTTCATCACCCAATCCGAGGACGGGTATATCCCGTCGACACTTTCCTCATATGAACACCAGGAGACGACGCTCGGCCGCACCATCATCTTCGTGTCCCTGCTCAAATTATCTTCCTCCCAGCCCATGCCGATATTGGCGGTGTCACTGTCAGATGCACCCAAGCCGTCCAGCAAGTACGCAATTCGGGCGCTTCAAAAGATGGGTATCGAAGTCAATATGATGACCGGGGATGGTAAAACCACTGCCCTCGCAATCGCCAAACAGGTTGGTATCCCACCCGACGGCGTATGGGCTGGCATGAGTCCAAAGGGTAAGGCAACAATGGTCACGGAGTTGATGGAGAAGTACGGTGAAGGGGTTGCAATGGTGAGATTCCTCCGCTTGTTTGCTATCTCTGCTTGACCTCCTCCACCTTAGGTTGGTGACGGGATCAACGACTCTCCCGCCCTCGTAGCTGCTACCGTCGGTATCGCCCTCGCTTCAGGAACTTCAGTCGCCATCGAGGCAGCAGACATCGTTCTCATGCGTGGCGATCTCCTTGACGTCGTCGCCGCTCTTCATCTGTCTCGAAGTATTTTCGCGGTGATCAAGCGGAATCTGGTTTGGGCTTCCGTCTATAACATACTCGGCATCCCACTCGCCATGGGCCTGTTTTTGCCCGTCGGAATTTACATGCCCCCGATGCTCGCCGGTGCTGCAATGGCGTTCTCCAGCGTCAGCGTTGTAACCAGCTCATTAACGCTCAAGTGGTGGCGACGCCCTGCGGATAGTGTTATGCCTGATTCTGACGCTGACGCTGGCGCAAGTTGGGCCGGGATGCTCTTCGACAGTGCACGAACGACTGTAGAGGATGTCTGGAGTAGCGTCCGAAGCATCGTCAGGCCCAAACGGGAAGACGAGTATGGCTACAGCCAGTTGCCTGTCGAGATGAGTGCCACACGCGAGACGGTATGACACTATATTTTTCAGAAACTTTGTAGATCTACCATGCTGTACTTTATTTATTTATTCGTTCTGCGCAGACACTATCCTTATGTTCCTCGAATCGCATCTTTTATTTCAATAGCAGCTTACAGAAGGACTTTCCAACAAATCACAGAACCATTCTCCCAGCCCATCTAGGCATTGGGACGCATTCCCGGACGTTCTCCACTCCTCCAACCCATCCGAGCAGTCGCTCGAAACCCATCCCAAATCCAACATGCGGCGCACCCCCAAATCGTCGTAAATCGCCGTACCAGCCATATCGTTCGCCGTCCATGTCCATGTGCTTACTTGCCATGCTGGCTTGCAGTACGTCTAAACGTTCCTCCCGCACGCTTCCACCGACAAGCTCACCCGCTTGAGGCACTAACAGGTCAAAGCAACCGACAGTAACCTCATCTTCTCCATCCACTGGTGGATTCGCTCGCATATAAAAAGGTTTTATCCCTGCAGGATAATCCAGGACAAACAGAGGACCTCCTATAAGCGTCTCAGAAAGCCATTTCTCGTGTTCCGTTTGCAAGGCGTTTCCCCAGACGACAGGAAAGGTCCATTCTTGGTTCGACTTGAGTAGTTCGCGGATAGCATCTGAATATGACATTTTTGGCCATGGAGTGTCAGCCGTGACTGCGCGCACCAACGCCTCTCGGCGTTTCAGTTTCTCGTCCTCCGGCGCGGAGTCAATGTCGCGATGCCGCCACAGCACGCTTAAATCTTCCCCGTGGATAATACCAGAATCACCGATAGAACCTTCACGACGCCTTCGACAAAATCGCAAAAGTGCCACGGTTTGCGCTCTTGGATCATCTGTTGGCGCAACGTTCCATTCGGCTTCGAGCATCCAGAATTCCGCCAGATGTCGACGCGTCACACCACGCTCTGCACGAAAGCATGGGCTGAGCGTGTATACACGGCCCAAGCTATGGCTCAGAGCCTCGAGATGCAATTGGTGTGACACGGTCAGGTACGCGGGATGCCCGAAAAATTCATGTCCTATGGGAGGGGTAACAGGTGCGATGCGAAAGGCTTCGCCGCCACCTTCCGCATCGCTGCTGGTCAGAATAGGGGTGTGCGCGTATGCAAAGCCGCGATTCTACACGAGTGAACAAGTGTTGTGAGAAACCAGACGGGCGGAAGCTGACCTCGAAATATCGATCCAACTCGCGCATTATAAGGCCGCGTAGGCGTACCATAGCTGCGATGGCGTCTGTTCGCGCGCGCAAATGAGTGTGGTCCCGGAGGTATTCCGGGGTGTGCGTCTTTTTTTGTATGGGATATATCTGCGGAAAGGGAATGAACACCGTCGAACGCGCAAAGTCAGGCGGATATACTTCGGGATCGCATCCACCGAGAATTTCCACCTCCTCTACGAGTAGTTCTTTGTCCTGGCCGAGCTTGGGCTCTTGACAATATTCCCCCGAACACAGATGCTCGCGCCGTTCGTTATACTGCCGAAAATTGAAGGTTCTGGCGCATAAAGTTGGGAAAAGGATGTAAGCGCTCACAGTTTGACGCGCTCCCCTAATTCTTCGCGGAAGACAGCCTGTAAGCCCATCGCTGAGCTTCCATCGCTCAAAACTCCGAACGCGATGTTTTTTTGTTTTCTAATTGATTTAACCCATCCTGTCACTGCTACCGTTTCGTCAACCTTGGTGGACGAGAGAATCTGTCGGATAGTCGGTGCCAGTCCAAAGCGGTTTGAGGCGGTGGACAGTGACCGAGCTCGAACACATGTCCTAAAAGCCATGTCCAAATAAGTCTGTTCTGGGATCAATCCCATCAATGATGGAATCAGATCGGCACGTTATGTAAACGCTGGCGTGGGAATGTGATTGACACTTGCTGGGGCCGCAGTAAACCTTTTGCTTCCAACTGTCGCACCAATCGATTCCGAGTCGCTCAAAGTCTGTGGATGATACTGAATCAGCCAGCAACTTCTCTTACATCAAGTCATCCACGTTCCATATACGGCACCAATTGCTATTTCGAGCCCTTTGTTTTCGGTGGCAGTTCCTGTCACCTCGTTGTATCCTCATGTCGCCGAATTTGGGCTCGCGAGCACTGGGTGAGTTCCCGAGAACAGACGCAAGATAGGGTCCCATCGATTCCGTCTTGAAGCTAGGTACGTTGAGTTGGAATAATAAAATTTAATTCGTTCAACCTCGGGCATTCTGATGCGACTATTAATATAAGCTACTCGCAAGTTGCCAACGGTTCTTCTCTTTGTTGACGAAAACGATTGGTCCGAGATCAATAAAAAAGGTATGAAAGGTTTGATTGCCATTCGCCACGAGTCCTCCGCGCCTGCCACATCCTTCCACTGCAAGTGCTTGAATGTACTTCACATTTTGGGGGGTCCTGGGGCTTGCCTTTCTGCTCGCGAATGCCTATCCTTCTCTGGGTAAAGAAACTAATGCCTCTCGGCTGAAACGTGGCTTGCCCCCGCTCCCCCCTCGGTTTCTTATGCGTCAGAACCGTGCGACAGGTATGAATCCGCTTTATTTGACTCTTTTACTATAATCTGGCTAGCTTCTGCGACGATCAGTGCGATACCATCGTACACGTAGGTCGCACACCAACGATTACATTGCCAGTGCTTGAATCGTGCTCAGGCAATTGTCTGCCACTCGCTCTAGTCGGATCCAGGTCTTTGCTGGCAATGGGAGCTCTTTTGGATATGTCAAGAATTCAGCGCCGATGCAAGTTATGATTTCATATTTTTGGCCCACTTAATGCTGTTATCAGATTGGGTGTCAACCTTGATGCCGACTCTAGCCAAGATCTACGTGTCCAAGGAGTGACTGGAGAACCATTCAGCATTTACTTCGAGAGCCCGAAGTTTCTCGGTGCGCCCTTGCAACCAGGAGCGTTGGCCTCCCGTCACCTACGTGATTTCACGTAAGTGGAATTCATTTTGAAGTCGCAATGTTGATGTTCGAATGGTAATCAGCAAGTCGTCAAATAAAGGTTTACCCCAGTTCCACAGCATTACGAGTTCTAGGCTGAATTCTATTTCACAGAGCGTAGCGGCACCGTCTCGCACAACGATTTAGTCCGGACTGTGGTTTGGTCCATTGATTCGAAGACGAGAGAGCTCAGAGGTGAGTTGTTTTCATTGCCTCCAATAGTCACCTGAATGTTGGGCGTGATTGACAGCGCTATATCGTACCGGCACTAAATCTCCCATCCTTGCCTATGACGCGGTTGGGAATAAACTTTACTTCGTGGGAGACATCGGCATTTACAACTCCGCCAATAGCGATTTTCTTGTGATACCGGTCGTGAGCAGACATCTATCCCCTCCTTCCTGGAGTCGTTAACGAAAAGTTTTTCAGAGATTTTACTTGTCCGAGGATTAATAGAGGACATACACAGACACTGCTTGCCGATTTGCATGATCAGTTCTAGTTGCCACCGACTGGATTTTTTTCTTTTTCTTTCGGACAATTCCATCCCGCTATAGCACCAGTACCTGACGCGAACAATACACTGGACTTACTTGGACGGGTTGTGATAAGGCGGAGTCGACGATTCTTATTGATCCTTGATCCATGCTTGAACGAGTTCGTATTCGGTAGTTCGCCTTTCAGACTGTTGCCTTTGGTGACTTGAACCGTTTGCTATGATAGTCGCTCATTTCCAGAGTTATCGCAGCTTATCGCGACTTTTCACAAACCCAACCCGCAAAAGTTGATGTGCCGGTGTACCGGAAGACGGTGGCGATGCACGTTATTTCCTTTTATGGTAGCCAACCTCCCGATGCCATGAAAGGCAACTTGGCAAGCGCTGTCGTTGTGACCGTAAGTAACGCTTTGGTTTCAAACTTTCGAGCTCAGCAAGGCAGCACCATTAGACCGGTGACTATCTGTCTATGAACGCTTCGAGCGTAATATTCATCATATACAAGGTGTGATAATGATAGAAACATTCAACCAAGGATAAAAAACCCAAGACAAAGTTAAACAGGCCAGGACGAAGCTCTGACAGTCTTGATCCAAGACGATGTAGCACCGGGTACTATACAGCATGTGAGAAGCATAGACAATGAGATTGAGCATATCAACCCACCTCCCATACCATTGCACCACCGTCTTATAATCGGTGAACGACAGAACAAGAGAGAAGAAGAGCAAAACTCACTCCAGCCCTGATTTTTCGCGGTTGCCAAACAACCAGCGAGGGTGCTGGTGGACATGAAACCGTTGGTGGCATCACCAGATGTTGCGGGCTTTCCGATGACTATCTTCGAGAGTGGTACACCACTGGCAGCGATTTGGAAGACAGAACTTCCTGGCCATTGCGAGGATGAAGTAGTCAACAAACCCGCGCAGGTGGTGTACTCCGATGATCCCTCTAAGAAGTGCATAAATTAACAGAAATGCATGGTTGCGTTGGCATACGGTTATAGAACTTGGAATCATCCGTCTTAGCTCGATGCTGTGGAGATGGAGAGGAAACTGACCTGGACATTGTACCAATCGATCAGGTTCCCGACACTCTGGTGAACCTTCAGATAACCTCCGCCTCCCCATGTATTTGGAGAAAACCTGAAAGCAATGTTGAATGGGCATGGATACGGTATTGAACAAAATTACCAGGGTGCGACGGCTAACAATAGCTGTTGCTCAATATACATATTTGCGTTGCAGATTCATGAGATACGCACGGGCATGAGTGATGATGTACGAGCCCTGAGGAAGGATGGTACGAAGTTGGGTGGTAAAGCTAATCAGCCAATTTTCTGCTGCACCAGTTCCGGCATCGAA
>JARJCV010000586.1:0-19827 GCA_029281435.1 Mycena haematopus
CAAAATTCATAATTTCTTGTCTTGATGCCGCACGGCAAGCAATAGCCCTGTCCTACCTGGGATATGTCCACACGACACCCAAGCCTACGAGTCTCGTTCGGGCTTGGGGTCAGTAATTTATCAGAACGGGACAGCGCCTCGCGATCGTCCGCGGCTCCCATGTAAGTCACATTCCCTCGAGAACCGCTCTACCGTTTGTCGTCGAGAAAATAGCATAGTAAGCAGTAATTTTCATCTAACTTGCCGGTTCGAGTCCGATTCGCTGCTTACTTTTAAGTATAGAAACTGAACAGTCTCTGGGCGATTCCGATGATACGTCAAAGTTCTGTACGGTGATCAATAACGGGGCATCATGGAGGTGTGTTCTGCTGTGTTCTGCAATGATGTGAGCCAGTCAAGTTCGCAATTCTAGTTACCGGGGTTGCGGATGGCATTATTCATGCATTCTTCCTCTCTTTGCGTCCTTGTCTTGCTCCAGATCTCACGAATCCGATATTCTGGTCTTTCTCGATGGATCTGCACCCTATACAAGTGATCATCGCATCTAGGACCTCTGCACCTCCACCAATCTTGGAATCAATCCCAACTGTTGCAAACGTGCATCCCAAGATCAGTACTGCCGTAGTTCGATTTTCTTCACCGCCTATCAAAGTGAAACACTATTATTGTCTTTCTGCAGGCGGACTGTCCAGGAGACTTTGTGACGGTGTCCACCCTATTTCTTTGGACGCCCGGGCCGGCAAGAGGCTCAGAGCGTCCAAATTGGAGACTTCTACGACAATCTTGGAGTGTAGATAACAAAAACGTCTTGATAGATGCAGCTCTGAAGATGCTGTGACCATATCAGGGGTGGGATGGCAGAATTCATATCGCTGCCGTGAGTACTTTGAGTGAACGTTCGGGCTCTTTGAGGATCACCGCATCGCCGTGTACGTTATCCGCCACCGTGCGGTGCCTACTTACAGCCTCCAGGATAGGATACATATTACTTCCAACATGGTCCATGTACGAAAGCTCGTCCATAAAAGACCACCTGTAGACGTGAGTTTCGGCTAGCTTCTCCACTTTCAAAATGTCGCCGGTGCACGATCCCCCGAAGAAGGAGAAGAAAACTCGTCGACGGCTTCGTCTCAGTTGTGTTGAATGCACCAAGCGCCGACAGGTATAACCATCTTGTTATAAGCTTGAATTAGCACACTCAACACTTGCAGAGGTGCGACCGGGTTTATCCTTGTGGCTTGTGTGTTTCTCGAGGCGTTTCTCATCTATGCCGGTGGGAGAACGTCCCTGTTGCACGTCCCCTTCCTGCTCGACCTCCTGTGATTCCTTCACCCGGAAGCAGTGACAGCATTCAACAACTCTCCGCGCGTATCGCCAGTTTAGAGAAAACCGTGGTCGCTGAGAGACTTCGCAATCGCTCGGACAATCATCACGATTCCCTTTCAGTCTCCAGTCCTCATTCCTCGAGCCGTGCTCTGTCCCTCCCTAACGATTACTCACCCGGAAACTCTGTCGTTTCACTGCAGTCGCCCTCAAGTGCAAACTCGCCATACTCGTCGCCTGAGCCCTATTCTCAGGAAGATGAAAACGAACGACTCGCAGCGCCACTTTTACCCGACAGTGTCTATCAAACTGTATCGTCTCTTGCCCAACAATCGCTTGCACACCACGGCGAATACATTGGGAAAGGGAGTTCGCTTTCTGCTTTATACTCGGTAGCTATACCTTGTCCAATTGTCCGACCTAAACTAATTTCTGCGATTCCAGATCAGCTCCAGAGAGGCCCCTCGGCTTCCCCATGTCACATCGACCGAACCCAGCGTGCTGTTCCAGTCTGCTGCTCCCAACGATCAGCCATGTCCATCCATCCTACGTCTCATCCAATCCCTTCCGTCCAGTTCGGTCGTTGCGTCCCTCTGTCAAGTTTTCTTCGAGGACGCAAACTGGCGTTTTGGAATTCCGGAGCCTTGGTTCCTCGCCACCTGCGCGGACATGTGGAACGCGTTACGCTACAACGTCCCCCAGGTCCTAATAAATCCGAACTGGCTGTCCCTCCTGTATGCCGTGCTCGCCCTGGCGCCTCGTACTCGCTTGGAATCGACCAGCGGCAAGATCGACAGTGCGGAGCAGTTTTTCTTGTACGCCATGACAGCGCGCCGGATCGCCGAAAGCGCATACCTTGTGCGCTCGACTTCTACACGACCGTCTGCCGCGCAAGGCTCTGTCCTCGCGTGTTTGGCTGTACCGCTGCTATGTGACCATCTCGCAGAGCGAGGCCGTGTAAGCGAAGCGTGGAAGCTCGTTGGGTATGCCATACTATGCGCGGAAGCTGTTGGGATGCACCGGGATCCCAGCTGTGGCGCTTGGCAGAAGATGTCCTCGGAGGATATAATGAGTGATGATGAGAAACTCCTGCGGCGGCGGGCCTGGTGGGGACTATTCGTCTGGGAGAGGTAAGTTGTTTCCAGCTCAATCACAGGAACGCTTACGTGAGGTGAGACTGACCTTCGCTCGACAGGATGTATGGACTCGTTTTGGGACGGCCCGCCGTTATCCGAAATGAGGTCGCTGACGTCGTGGTGCCTGCACCCATTAACGCCGACGGGACGCGCAATTTCTTCAATGTCTACCAGCGACACTTGATTCAGCTATTCCAGCTCGCCGGCGAGACCGTGGAAAAGGTGAAGAAGCTAGCTTGTGATGTTCGATATCTGCTCAACATCTTTTTTGCAGTGCTTTGGGATTGGCGCCCCGACATCTGAGGCTGTTCATGAGATGGACCGCAAGTTCGAGCAATGGGAAACGCAGTTGCCTCCCGAGTTTCGTTCTGACTTTCGTTCCGAATATCAGAGCATCCCGGACGATCTCGACAACTCGGACTTGGTCGCGATGGCGCGCCAAAGATATACGCTATCAACATGGTACCTGCTGTCTCGCGCGAAACTGCACGCGGCGTATATTACCCAGGACGACCCTACGTTCCTTGGCGTGTGGGGGCATCCACTTACGCGGAAACGAAGTCGCAGCCTGTGCATCTCTTTCGCGTCGGAGCTCATTCGGCTGCAATGTGACGCGCACACTACTGCAGTACAATTCCGGAACGAGCAAACCGGGCATGAGAGCGTTCTGACAGCAAGCAACTGGTACTTCGCGGGATGCTTTTCGCTTTTCGAAGCCGGGGTGACTCTCGCGTCTCTTATACCGCAGCACAGCTGGCAGGGAAGACCGGATGAACCCGATAGTTTAGTTCACCGGGCGATGATAGTGCTCCTTCAAGTTGCGGACGCAGGGACTGGGACCGGTACGATCGCACGTATGGGAGGCGAGGCACTTGCGGCGTTGATTCAAGAACTTGGTGGGGGAATGGATGCCGACAGTGTGATGCAGACAACTCCGACAAATTATAATCCGTTCACTGCAGCCACACCCTTCTTGGCGAATCCACCGGCCACACAAATGTACGAGTGGTACTGCGCGGACGACGTGTTCGCAGTGCCTACGGAATACACCCCGCAGCCCACGAGCGCAAAGGTGACGCCCCGATACAACAATATGGATTTGCACTTGCCGATGCTCATGTCTTACGAAGACACGAAAGCAGGTTTAATGAATTGCTACGAGTCTGCGACTCGGGCATGAGGTTTATTTTCTCCGGCTTATACATCTATGCTTTGTAGTGTACTGTATGTAGTGTATAAACTTATACTTGGCTTGTGTGTATAAATGTAATTGAGCTAGTTCTCCGTCCCAGTGGCGCTGAAGGACAGACTGTGTCGGAGAATTGTTGAAACGCCTGAAGACCGGAATCGCGATCGAGGGAATGACCAGATAACGAGATGCTGAGAACCTGGGGCAAGCGACGATCCTATTCGCTGTTGCGGGCATGATGCGGAAGTGAAATCGTGAACAAAAATAATTGAAATTTTTCTTGTGCAGCTGTAGCCAAGATTAGTTTCGGACAAGGCGGGGGATCGTGATAGCGGTGAACTCGGAACAGAATCAGCACCGACATCAACTAGTTGATCAGGCCTCGAGGAACACAGAAAGATGCTACACAAGTGCTACACAAGTGCTACACAGCACGGTGCGAATTCTGGAATTGTGAGGACCAGAGTACACCAGGCCGAGGTTTCGTATGGGAAGATTTCAGGGAAAGCATGGTGCATGGCTGTCCGCGAGGCGCGTGTGGGTGACAAAGATCTGGGAGCAGTGACTTGTCGGGTCTTAGATACGCAGAGTGGACTGCAGAAACTGGAGAAGGACGAGAGCCGGGCTGCCGATGTAGCCAGACGTAACCTGCCTCGGTTTGGAAGCATAGCAGCAATAGACCAATGGTGCAACAATCAGCATCAGAGGAATTCAGAACATTCTTTGAAATGGCTAGACGTGATCCACAGGGATTGTGGGTGCCGCAGGGTGTTCCAGAGAGGAGAAGAAAAAAGAGCATATGGTGGTTGTTTGCAAGGGTTGATTTGAAGAATGTTTCTCCGAGCACGTTCACCAGCGTCTATCTCGGCTTGCTCTGCTACCATACCGGGTCCATAACAATCCATAGACCCTGCCTTGTGGTACCCCACAATAGTCTAGCGCCCACTCCCTTGATCAACACAACACGGCTTGACGGCTGTATCTCTCTCTGGTCCCAACCACCATGCCTGTCCCTCTGCGGACTCACAAGGCTGAGACAAAGTACAATGTCACCACAGAGTGCAAGTATCCCGGTACTTGTGGCGTCCATCCGTCTCATTCTGTTTTTTTACCTAGTTCCGAGCCTTGGTCTCCACTCCGCGGCCGCCACCGGCGACGTAGGCCTCGTCGAGTATGCTCTGACTCGTGGACAGCCCATCAACTCCGTCCTTGGTGCGCATCTTCACAGTCGTCCGTCGTGTCGCGGTTTCTGATCTCCAACAGATGGCGTCCTTCCGCTCCACGCTGCCGCCGCCGGAGGCAACGAAAGCGTTGTAAAGCTCCTTATCGAACGCGGTGCAGATGTTAATGCACCGCGGTGCGTGTTTGTTCGCTCAACGTCTGCCTCCATCTCTAATTCGTCCTCAGACTGCCCCGACGCTACTCAAATGACAAAAACAGAGATACATCCGCACCCATCGTCGGGACTAGTGGGAGCACCCCCCTCCATTTCGCAGCCGCCAACGGTCACACCAACATTGTCCAGGCTCTATTGCTTCGGGGCGCCCATGCCAATCGGGCCGACAAGCATGGCATTACGCCAGAGATGCTTGCTCGGCAAAACGGATGGGATGAATGCGCCGAGGTCCTCAAGACGTGGATCCTCAACAAGGATCGCGACTTGCGGGAGCGCCAGGGCCCAGTAGACCCCATTGAGCCGACTAACGGTCGCGATCGCGTTGACTCCATGGCGAGGGCGAATCTTCCATGCGAAAGCGCATACACATGAAGCGGTCCATGGACACCGCGCTCAGTATCCTCAAGGGTTCACCAGAAGTCCTCAAACCACCACTGCCTTCGGCAGGGTTACCTTCCGCGTCGACCAGCCATCTCCCTACAAACACGTCCACCCCACCACCTTCTCCGGGTATGCGGCCATTTGGGGAATACACCTTCTACCCCAGCCCAAGTCCAAGTCCGATAGATCCGGGATCGCGCCGCCCTTCCTTGCCGCAAATCACCTATCCCGCACCTCCCCCGATCAACCGAAAAAACGTCGTTGGCATCTGGAGGGAAATCCCGTAGACCACGATCTGCTGGTACGGGTGCCGAACCAGATACAGAAATACCGACGTTCGGAAGAGGGGGATCCGGCAGCAAAAAGGTTGCGAGCAAGTACTCTTTGTTGAACATGTTCAAGAAGGGAGCCGAGGCAAATGCTTCCGGGGTGCCGCTGGAGCGAACCGATACGCAACCAAGTGCTTCCTCCGCATCAGCCTCATCGTCGAACGTCGCCTTACCGTCGGTCGAGTCTTCTCCTGCATCAGTTGGCTACTCTCCTGCGCATCATGCGCGGCGACCTCCGAACATGTCCCCTTCTCCAAATTCCTCACAACTACCTTCGATGCCGAAGTCCCCGACGCGGCCACCGATACCGCTCGCGGTCGACTTACACAACGCCCTCGCCCAGCATCAGAATCGGGACCGTGCTGGATCCGGCTCAAGTGCGCCATTTGACCCAGGTCTGTTCAAGGGCGGCGCGTTGAACGAGGACGGCGTCAGCGGCAGTCCCGCATCTATAAGTAGCGTTTCGCGTCTCGGGGTGTTCCGCCCAACGCATGCGCGGGATCGCTCGGGCTCCAGAGGGAGCAGTACAGGAAATCGAAGCGGGTCAGTCTTTGAGGATGACTTTGTCGTAGGCGGAGACACTTTGGGTAAGTCTGGACGGCCAGGAATACTACGAGTCCACAATCGAAGTATCTCAAACGGACCGAATACGCCCGCGGCTGTGAGAGCGTTGAGGTTCGATCCCACGTCAGGCGGGAGCAGCCGGAGGGGAGACGATAGTCCTGGGCGGAGTGGGTCGGCGCTGGGACTCCGTGGGAGCACCAGTGCGGGCTCCCTCTCCCGTCTAAGGAACGAAGCCACCGACACACAACGCGAGCTGCCTGAGTCTGCCCCTGCCGCCGTGCAAGATTTCGATCTCGAAGCGCTGGAAAAGACGTTTATGGAGGACGAGGACGAGGAAGAGTACGCGTACGGACGCCCGCTGCCAAATTCGCGGCTCGGGATTATAGCTCAGGCTGCGCGCCATGGGATTGCACTGCCCCGGCGGCAGCGCGGCCTCTCGCTTACCTCTTCGTCGCAGTCTTCCTTGTCACCAGCGCTTTCGACCGTAGATGCCGATCCGACCCTCACTTTGAGCACGGACTTTCCGTTCAGCATTCACGAGCCGCCGCCAATCCCTGTCGATGTCAAGTCACCACTGTCCCCGCGCACCCTTTCTCCCCTGGACAATCGGGGGAGGGGGGACTCGGTGAGCAGCACAAGCACGACGGAAAGTCAGATCAACCCGCAGATGAGCGCGAGCGGGACGACGAGCGGGAGTGGGAGTGTGACGGTGACGACGCCGCTCCATGCACCGGACGTGCTTGCGGTGTCCTCTCAGGGGAGCCGCCGCATCTCCAAGCGCACTTGGAGGTCGAAGAGGGTAGTGGAGGTGTACCAAAAGTGACTGGTAACCGACTAAACGAACGCCGTACACCTACACCGCTGGACATCAACCTGAGTCTGATATCCTCTCACGCGCAAGCCGAGGCGCTGGTGCAGAAGGAGCTACATGATATATTGGAGATGCCGGTAGTGTCCGCGGACGTCAAGACTGCGAACTTTGTGCCCCTGAGCGCACGGCTTGCGGCATATGGGGAGAGCTTGCAGCTTGAACGGAAGTTTCGTTCGGACGAGACGAGCCCTATATCGCCAGTGGATGAGACGCCGACAGAAGCAAGGCTGCAACCGAGAACTGGCTCGTCTGCAAGGAGTAACCCCAGCCTGCGGCCAAAGCATGTCCAGAATGGGGTCGACCGGCAAAACAGTGTTGATGTCAAGCCCACACGCAGACGAGTGAAGGAACCGAAGCGACCCCATACAAGCAGCGGGACCGATAGTCCATCCGCAGAATGTCGGTGCTTTTTATTTTACGATTCGCTGCATCTAAATTAACTAACGCGGTTATGTAGCCATGCCAACACACCAGTCCTCCCGCTCCACCTCTGCCGTCTCGTCGCTCGCCGATCTACGCACGGACCGAACCGTGCCAATTGTAGCGCAGACTGCCGCGACCGCCCACGAGGTCGTGCACGCGAACAATCGCGTCCGCCGCGCGCGCACGCCGGACCCCGAGATCGGGCTGAGTCGTGTCAGCTCTCTCGACGGCGTCGAGTCCATAGACGTCGAACTTGGGCCCGTGCTGACGCGGGTCTCAACCGCACCCTTGTCGCCGTCGCCGCGCGATAAATCTTCGCGCGACCTGGCCAAACAGATGGCCAGCGCGAGCAAGCTGACGAGGATGGGCTTCTCGCCGGCGCCGAAGCCAGACCCCGCTCAACCGAAGCGCTTTGGCGGGCTCAAGTCCTTGATGAACACGCTCAAGGGCAAGCCGTAATACTAATATTACTATTCTCCTCCCCAGTGTATCCCGACGACACGTGTATCCGATGGTTTCCCGACCAAGTCCAAAGTCGCTCCTTGTATAACTTCCTCTTATTTTATTTATCTCGTTGCCGCACCGCTTTCTTGTCCACAAGGCATTGTTATCGTCTCATTATTCTCATTCCATCTTATACCACTCTATCTCATTTTGTATAACTACGACCACCGACTCACGCACCTGCATTTTTCGTTCGCCTGCTGCCTTTTCAATGCATACATACCAATGTTTTGTACGTCTTGACAATACAATGCTCGGATGCTCCCCTGCCCGAGGTTGAAGCTAGTGGGGCAGTTTAGTGGGACTAAATGGATGGTGCTCCTGGCAAATGGCCCTTTTTCGTTTTACCAAATATTACTATGAGTTGGACATAGGAGGACCCCCGATAATACCTTGGGAGGCTAGATCCGGAAACACCCCAATCGGCCGATTTTTGTCCGAACCGATTTGGGGCGGATTGCCCAATTTTTGTCCGAACGGAACCTAGCCTAAGATGCCGTAAGTAGCCAAAAAAGGAAATTTTCGGGTCCAAGGCGCCCAAAGTTTTGTTTCTGCCTGAGTTCTGCGTCCTTTTAGGCACATTTCCGTGGAGTTCTCACATGCAAATACCATCTCACCAGATTTTTGGCCCCAAAAGGTTGGTTTACCTACCCGAAAGCAGCCATTTTTGTCCGAACAGGATCTAGGTAAGTGCGGTCAGACCCCCAATTTTTGTCCGAACGGCACCTAGGTTTTGGCCTCAAATGCCCAAAATTTGTCCGAACCGGGATCTGGCCTCCCAAGGTATTATCGGGGGTCCTGACATAGGCGGTGCACTGTATTCAATTGAACCTTCGGATCAAAATGGGACTGAAATCAATCGCTTTGACCAAGGAAGATCAATTGATCGGCTGCTGAGCTAATGTCATTTTCCAAAAGGCGCGGATGCCGCCTTGGAAAATGCAAACTAGGGCATTTGGTTTGTATTCCACCTTGCCCACGACTCGTCCACTGCACTACAAAGCTACAGATTACATTATGTACGTGATGTATGAAGGGTATGCTTGAATGAGAAAAAAAGAGGAGAAAAAATCCAGTGCATGATGAACGAACGAACAAGCATTGCAAGAAAAAACGAAACAAAAACGCGCCAACTACAACGCACGACCACCACCTCACAGCTTCATCAGCCCCTTCATCGCATTCGCAATCGCAAAGCTCGACTTGGCCATCACCTGCCGCGAGTCTTTCGTTACCTCCGGCAGCGCCTGCACCTCACTAAGCCGGTTCGCGTGCTCGCTCAATTCACGCAGGATGTCTTTGCCCTGCGTCGCCGTTGCTTGCGGCAGGTTGTCGTTGCACACCGCGACGATAGACGACACGATCGTGATGATCTGCGTCAGGTTCTCGTTCAGCGTCGGAGACGGCGTCGGGCTCCGCACGCCCGACAGCACGCTCTGGATAGCGTACACGATCGACTCGGTCTGCGCTTCCAGGTATGGCTGTGTGCGTCGTTAGCCTCAGACTCAGATACTGTACGACGAAGAAAAGGTACCTTCAACTCAGCCCACGCATCCTCCGACCCGTCCGCAACCGCTGACTCGCTCGCCGGCTGATCGAAAATCGGCGGCGGCGAGTTCGTATTATCCGAGCTCGACGTGTTATCCGACGGCGGCCGCGGTCGCCTCGCATCATACGCGCTCGCGGGGCTCACAGGGCTCCGCCCCGTGAACCGCCCCCCGCCACTCCTCGTCGAGCTCGTGCTCAGCGCCGCGCTCGGCTTCCTCGCATGGCTGGCCGTCGATGCCGGCGGCGTCGTCGTCGTCTTCCCCTCATCCACCGCCCTCAAACTCGGCGCGAACCCATTCGTCGCCGTCGTGGTCGACGGCGCCGTATACGCCGCTGCCTCCTGCTCCGCGCGCGTTGCCTTCCGGATGCACACCGTCCGCGCGATCTCGGTGATCGTCACGGCGACGTGGCTCGCCGCCGCGTCGAGCAGCGAGACGGGCGACATGCCAGCGCTGGTCGCGTGCGTCTTTGTCGCTGCGACGAGGTTGCTGAGGGTCGCCTCCGCACGCTCCCGCAGCGCCACGAGCGCGTCCACGTCCACGTCTGAGCGCTCGCGCGAGGGTCGCGCCTCGAAGGCGCGCACGTCGTCGACGATGGAGGACACGGCGTTGACGACGGACTTCATTGGTGTAAGGACACGCGTCGGGGCATTGGAGCGTCCCGCGGTGAGGAGCGCGTCGATACCTGAGAGGAAGGTCGTGACGTGGATGTCAAGGACGCCGCCGTCGCTCGAGACAGGCAGCTGGTCCTCGCCTCGGTCCATCTTCGGCGCCTGTAAGAACAGTTGCGACGTTGCTGCAATAACAATAATAATTAGTCGTTGTGCAAAATATACACAGCGCGGACACGCACCCTTGACACTGCGCAGTTCCGTTTTTGCCTGCTCGTACTTGCGCTTGTAGTCCTTGACCTGGTTGTCGAGGTCGCGAATCGCAATCAGATCAGCGTCCTTGGCAGTCATGAGCTCGTCGTTCCGGCGCGACAAATCGCCCAGCTCTATAAGCAGCCCCTCCATGTCGTTCCTCAGCTGGTCGACAATCTCGGGGTCCGCCCCGCCGCCTACCGGCGCGTTCTCCCTCTCATCCTCGAGCTGTTCGCACCTCTGGCGCAAAATGCGCAACTCGTCCTCGTCCTCCTGCGCCCTCCTCGTCTCCCTCTCCTGTTCCCGCTGCCGTGTCTCCCGCAGCTGGTCAAGCTCGCGCTGGAGCGCCCGCATCGCAGCGGTTTGCTCCTCCGCACGGCGGCGAACGGTGCTCAGCTCCTCTTCCATCTGCCGCACGCGCGCCTCGCCATCCATCCACGCGCGCTCCCGCTCATCCGCGTCCTCCCGCTCGCGCTGCAGCGTCGAGATCTGGGTCTGCATCGTGCTGATACGCGCCTCATACTCGCGCCGCACGTTCTCCACCTCTTCCTCGCTCACCGACTTGCCACCGCCACCCCCGCCCCGGCCCACATCCCGCATTTCCATCCGGTCCCGGTCCCGATCGGAACCCGCGCGCGGATAGTCGTCGTCGTCGTCGCCTCGCAGCCGGGCGCTGAGCCCATTAAGCCCGCCGGCGGGGCTCTGCGGGCTCATGGGGTAGTCGCTCGCGGTGTCGGGCGGGTCGGGCAGCGAGTCATTGCGATCACGGTCATCCAGCGTTTCGACGCTGTTCCGGGTCTCACGGCCGTAGGGTACCTCAATGTATTCCTCCTCGATGGTGCTCTTGTTCGGGATGATCATGGCGCTCGTGGCAGTTGTGCTCTGCTGTGCCGTGAGGTTGCTCGTGTCGCTGCTGATGCTGGGTGCGCCACGGGAGCGGTAATCGCGCTCACGGTCGCGGTCGTCTGATCTTCGGGTCGTGTCCTGGGATGGGCGGCGACGGGAGGAGGAGCTGGGGGCGTACGTGTTGTCATCGCCGCTGGCGCGGCCAGGATATGTATCAGCACTGCGGCGGCCACCGGTGGGATAATCGCGGTCGCGGTCCTCGCTGGGACGACGGCGATCCTCGGATGGCCTGCGACTGCTCACACTGCTGCCACCATAACCGCTGTCGCCTGGACGGTCTGCAGAGGTGCGGCCTGTGTTTCGGGGTGGTGAGCTGGTGGGGAAGTCGGATACGGGGTAGTCGTCGTAGTTTGAACCGGGGGTGACGAGACCTGATGGCTATGATTTCGCGTTAGCGGTGGTTACAGCCAGCAAGACAGCGGACACACATCCTCCTTGAACTCGGGGTACCTGCGGGCAAGCTCAAAGTACACGTCGCTGGACAAGTCCTCGAAGCGGGAGATGGGGAGGGTTGCGAGCTTCTGGCGAGCCTGGTTCCGCTTTGGATGGAATTCCTCGCGGACGGGGAGGAAGGGGACTGGGAGACGTAAGAGAAGGGCAAGGTTAGGAAGAGGAGGGCCTGCCTTCCTTTTCGTTCTTCCTGCGAACGAGCTCGTCGTAGACGTCGGTAGATAGTTCGTGGAACTGCTGGATGGTGAGCCGTGTCAGCTTTTGGCGGGCCGTTGAGCGCGAGTTTGCGGGTGCTGCGTGGGGTCAGCAGAGCGCATTTGGAGCTGGAAACGCGCACTTTTTGCGAGATATGCCTGGAGATAGCGGTCGAGTTCGTTGAAGTGTATCTCTGAGACTGCGCGATAGTCGATTGGGGGCACAGGAGGCACATTCTTGTCCCCTAGACGCCTGTAGGACTCTGAGCGGTAGTTGGATATGCCCGAGAACGTTGTGCCCGTCGGCGACGGTGCCCTTGAGCGGTTGGATTTCATGGCAGGACCAGTGGTTACCGCGACCCAAGCTGCATCAAGGCAAAAGCGTGTTGTCCTTATGTAAGCTTTATCTAATCATACCCTGCTTCCACCTTGACGCGTCGCTGGCACGATCCCTCTTCCAGTGGCAACTATCTTACAACCCTCGTTCGAGGCGACACGACCTGTAGATCGCACTGCAATGTTGAAGCACGACCTACGGTGGCCAATCTCCGGAAGCCAGCTGCAGAATGGACACGACTCGACTGCGAACTCAATGATGGTTACCTGCAGATAATTTCCCAACGAACCGCGTCTGATTCAGATAGCCACAATGTCTGTTCACTCTCCGTTCTTTCGTGACTTGGAGGACCACCATCGACGGCTGCTCAATCGTCGAGTTCCAGGACGCGTCCGATATCTGTTGAAGGTCCTATATGACAAGACATTGCTCCTGCTCATCTGCGATGACTTGTAGGACTTTTTTTTAAAAAAAAATCTGTGGTGGCCTTGGCTACAACAGACTTTCGAGCAGGCAATTTCAACCGGGCCACCCTGATATGGCTACGAAACTGGTTGTATTTTCTGGATGGGAAACTATTGGGCGGCCTATGGAGGTTCCACTTGCCACCCTGACGAACGACTTGTAGATGGTCTGCAGCCCCCACTCGCTACGCATCCACATTACGAGTTTTCCTTGTGTACTTGCGCAATGGCATGGCAAGTTACGCACTTTATGTAGTAATGATCAAGTCGTTGCCTCAGGCGACTCGTAGATCGGTATAGCTGGGTGGGGTGTTGGCTTTCGCGTCTTGAATCTTGTTGAAGCTTTCGTCAGTAAGCAGACATGATTCTGCCGCGACCTTGAAACGTCTCGAAT
Source organism: Mycena haematopus (assembly GCA_029281435.1). Classification (NCBI taxonomy): domain Eukaryota; kingdom Fungi; phylum Basidiomycota; class Agaricomycetes; order Agaricales; family Mycenaceae; genus Mycena; species Mycena haematopus. The sequence goes on from JARJCV010000586.1 coordinate 13,272, forward strand.
AAATCATCCTTCAGTCATCCAACTTCCAAGTCGTAATTTTCAGTGTGCTGACCTCTACGCCGACCGCGCAGATGCGTCCTTCGAATTCTATCGAAAAAGTCATACTTTGCATGTATAGTGAGACTCGTAACGTAAGTGTTAAGCGTAGGCGTAGCGTAAATTAGCACCAAAGATTATATTTCCACCACGCAAAGCCGGAGCGAGGGAGCGACTGGGAGAAATACGTACGAGGAACGAGACGCAGGCCTCTTACACGAGCCCACTGCCTCCCATGCGCACGGTATCCCCAACAACGCGCAGGACCGCAGCCAGCGCGCGCGCGAGTACACCCGTCCCGCCGCCAATCCCGCTCGCAGCCGACGCGGCGGCCAGCCGTCTGCGCACTAGCTCCGCGTGAGCGATATCGCCGGATTTACCACTCGAGGTGCCGGCGGAACTCGCAAGACTCGCTGTTGATGCACGCCGTCGACGCACGAGGAGGAGCAGCACGAACGTGAGGAGGGATATCGCTGCGGCGGCGAGCCTGGTTTTGGAGGTGATGTAGGGGGCCAGGGCGGCGTGGAGGACGGCGTATGTGGTGGGCGGGGCGTGTGGGGGTGGGGGGGTGCAGGCGCGGGAGGTGCGCGGGGGATGGGTACAGGTGTGAACGCGGGCGGGGGGGTGAGGCGGATGTGGAGGGCAGGGCGGAGAGTGCGGGCCGCGCGCGCGGGGTGGCTGTGGATGCGGATGAGGAGGAGGCGGTGCGGGCGCGCGGTGTGGCGGGGACGACGGTGTGCATGGATGTAGTGGAGGAGAGTGAGGATGAGGACGAGGACGAGGATGGGCGGGGGAGGAGGCCCGCAGGGGTGGCAGGGACGGCGATGGCGGGACGACGCGCGGGAGGCGAGCAGCAATTGCCTCTGCGTGCAGCGCTTGCAGTGAGGCTTTGAAACTCTGTGGCGAGTTGAATAAAAAATCAAGCTACATACTTGGAATTCAGCGTACCTCGCGCGTATCCGGCGTCAGCTCGGACTCGTAGTCCAAAAATTCGGCCGCATACTCCCATTGCTCGAGCTTCGGCAGGACGTAGAGACAATATGCCTCCATGGCCTTGCGGTAGTTGGGGTCCTCCTGCGCTACAGAAGGATCCCGGCTTGCGAGCCAGTCCTCAACAATAACGCGTCCAGTATCAGGCGCTTCGAGCTTGAGGCTGGAGTACACGAGAGTCAGAATCACACCCGACGGGATGTAGGACGCCTTTTGGGGCGCGGAACGCGGGGTAAAGAGGGCAAGAGAGCGGTGGTATGCTGCAGAAATGAGCGCGGCCGGGGGTTGGGTGAGCATGTCGCGCAAAGGCTGCGGGAGCTCGGCAGGGGGAGATGCGTATACTGTGGTCTCGAGAGTTATGCGCAGCAGATCCCACTTGTTTCTGTATGGCGCCAATGTGTCTGGATGCTGCTCGAAGCGCTCCGGAGGATGGAGCAGAGCAAATGCCGAGTCGAGCAGAGTATGCACCAGAGACACTTGGCGCAGGAGAAAGGCACGGGCGGCACGGTGGTAGAGCGTGTGCAGCGTTGCCACCGAAGACGGCGGGGCTTTCAGCTTCATGGTGGCCGTCGCCGCCGTCTTCGACAGCGTCCTCGTCGTTGTAGCAGTAGGCATTGGATATCACATGATACTCAGTCTAATTCTCTAACGCCGAGCACGCGTCCATTTGCATCCGCAACTTTGGCAACTACTTGGGTGAACATCTAGGATATACAATTGAGTGTGGTATATTGTGGGATGCTAATGCGGCCAAGACAAAAAGCGGGAGATAATCTAGAGCCCACAAAGTGAGCTGAAGTAACGCCTTCTCATGAGGCGTCCAGTAGAAATCTCCACGTCCCGAACAGTAGGTTTATGAGAAACCCAACAATCAAGCCCATCTGCATTAGTTTGCTGAAAGAATTTGAGAAGGCGCCGTACTACATATTCGTTTGTTGACTTACGAAAAAATGACATTTCCCGTGGGCTCAGACGAGCCCCCGTTTTCCCAAAACACAGGCGGAGGGTGATCGTTCCGGAAGAAGAAGAAGGGGAGCAAGGGAAAGAAAAAGGCGATTAGGATTGAAGTCCAAAAATCAGGGTTGTTCGATGAATTCTGGGACAGAGAGGCAGAGCCTGCACTGTCCAGAGAGTCAATCCATTCCTCTTCGAGAGCACGCGCATGCTCATCATCTGCGAGAGGTGAGCGGCCGCATGGCAGAGACCGAGAAACATGAGCGTACATTCCTCCTCAGTTTCGAAATCAGTGTCCAAATAATTTGACGCGGATTGACTATGAAACTGCTGTCGGAAATTTGCGATATCCGCCTCTGAAAAGCCAACGGAGGCGAGTCGGTCGAAACCTCTTGCAGGTTGAAGTTGAGCTTTCTTCACACTACGAATGAGAGCCATCAAGTTTGAGAGAATCATGCGAACCTGCTCCTTTCCCTCCTCATCCTCGCCGTCCTCGATCTCACGGCCAACGGAGCAATGAAGCCATGTTATCTCAGAGTTAGGTTGTCCGGAATCGTCTTCGACAGACTGTTTGCGTTTCTCGTCGAGTTCTACCAGCCAGGAATGCAGAAGCAGTGTGTCCGCTAAAAGTCTGCCGGAGTGTATGAATCTGAGTCGCTTGTTGCTCAGCTGAGGCCTTGCGCGACGAATCTGGATGGACTGAGCGTCGCGTATGCAGCTGAAGCAGAGGATTGTACCATGTTCTTGACCTCTCTGAGAGTATCATGTTCAGTGACGACGACAGGCAAGTCCGGAGTACCTCGGGAAATCGAATGATAAGGTCGCGGTCGGCGGTCAGCGAAACTGGTCTAGAGGGCTGCTCTGAGTCGGGTAGATCGATGGCCCGTTGTTTTCCTTTCGCTTTCTCGCTCAGAGGCTGCATTTGGTAACCGTAGTTGCTCACGCGGTGCTTTTGTACGTCGGCTTTATCGGCCGAGATTGGGCCGAGACATATTTGCAGCAGTCAATCTCAACGAACTCAAAAAGCATCTTTTATCAACAGGTCTATTTCAACAAAATTCCTAGGAAGATCTGCGGCGATTATATCTGCACATATACGCTGGTGTGCTGGGGCAGGAAACTCACAAGAATGAGAATTATACCAGACATCCACTGAAAAGTGCATGAACATCGCCTGCTAGTTTACTGTGGTCAACGCCGTTCGTCTCCTCCGCACCGCCGAGATTCATATCGAGCGGCTGTGTGCTGCCCTCGACAAGGGGCTTGACACTCTCCCAAAATTCACTGAAGTCAAAATCGGGACTGGTCCCATCGAGTCCCCATTCCTTCGTGGGTTGGGAGCCGTCGACAAGATTGGAGTCCACGAACTGGTCGAAAAAGCTGGCAGTGTCGGTGTCCGTGGCGGAAGACTCGAAAAGGCTGGCCAAGTCTTCAATATTGAGCAACTTGCCGAGTTCCTCCACAGAGTAATTCGTCACTTCCGTATCGGGGGTATCAAATGTTTCCTGCTCAGAGACAGGCTCCGCATCAGGCGTTGGCGAGCGGCGACTCCTCGACATCGTCGTCTCCATAGGAGATGGACCCAGGTATGGGCTGGATAGTGGCGGTGGGGAAGAAGGAGGGAGACCAACCCAGTGCTGTCTCGGCGGCGGCATCGTCATCCTCGCTGTCGTCCGAGTCATACCCTTGGCTCGAACTAGGCATCTGTTCCGTCTGCACATCTCTGCCAATATCACTGGAAGCAACAGGCAAGGAACTCGGCGGAAAATCGAGGTCGTCAAACGCGCTCTCCATTCCTGGCCAAGGTCACTCTCCTCAGATTCCGGCCTCTCGCTGGGTCGGATTTGCTCGGTTTCCTGCGGTGGTGGTCTCCGGGATGACGGCGACATCGGCGTCTCCCTAAATCAAGGACCCCACGAGCTTCCCATGAACCGGGAACAGGCGTAAATAATGAATTGCGTCTGGAGTGAATAATAACTGGGAGCCTCAGGAGTAGCAATTGTGTTAGAGTGGGCAGTTCGTGGAGGGGTGCGAGGAGGGATATTGTTTGCCTGGGCCGACCGCGATGGTGATCCAAAAGGAAAGCAGCGAAGGGTGTCGGACGTCTGTTCCCTAACAAACGCAGGGAAACTCGGCGCTTGCTGCCACAGGCGCAGGCAATAGGAATTCTTCCGCACCTGGTTTCGTGCTCGACCGATATCGTCGACACCTGACGCTCCACAGTCGCGTCGCCGACGTAGAAGGCCTGGTACCAGGCTTGCAGCGCTTTCCCCCTTTCTCCCTGGTTTCCTGGTAGTGCTTCCGCCTTTTCTTTAGCTCGTCTTCCCTCTTCTTCGCCTCATCTGCTTGCATTTTCTCGACTGTGCGATCTGAGAGACGTGGTTTTGTAGCTGTGTCTGTTTGAGCCCAGTCTGGTAGGATAAACGATTTACGCGGCGGTCGAATCGGAGAGGAGGCCGACGTCGACGGTCTGGGTGGCACTGCAATCGCAGTTTCCGTGAAAAATCCTCGGCCAGGGGATGAAGCGCAGGAATTAGTTCGTCTTCGAGAGGATTTCGGCGGGTGAGATGGTTTAATCTGGCGCGGCGCCGTGGCTGGTGGGGGCATTATAGTGTCATGCAGGAAAGAATCGCTCGACATGGACCGTTCAGTCCGGTAGTACTGTGGTCTCTTTAGTGCCTTCTCCTTGTCCTGAATAGACTCTTGCTCCGCCATGAATTCGCTCAAGGTGCGCTTGCGCGTGGGAGGGTGGGATTGATTAGCAGGAGAAGGAAGACCCGACGACGGAGCTACTGTCGAAAGTTCGCCTGAGCCCGGTAGCTGCGGGTCTCCCTTCTCCCGCTCTGCGCGTCGCCGAAAAACCTTTGGATTGACGTTTTCCTTGTTCAAGCAGACAATTTCGTCATCATTTGACGAACTTTTGCGTCGATGCTGGTTATGAGACGACAGGGCATTGTCGGGCTGGGAGTAATGCCGTTGCAAATCTGATAGCAACGTCATGGCATTCGCGAGCTCGGCTGGGGGATGGTGTATTGCAGTGCCGTCCGATCCGTGCACCAAACCGAGAACATTGCCAAGAGCTTTGTTACGCTCAAGTTCAGGCGTTATGACATTGATGAAGGCGAGGAAATCCAAAAGTGAGGAAGGCCCCGAAGGGTCATTCCCAAGGGGCGAAGGGTCTTTGCCAGGATTGTTACGGCGATGCGGACCATCGACAACGACGACATCGTCGCCGTCGTGGTACGCAGGCTCAATCGACTTGGGCTGCGCTATTTGTCGTCCTCCTTGGGGTCGTCTCTCGGGACCAACATAAATGGGGGCGACGGCCAAAATCTTGTCAGACTCCGTTACGGGGATTGCAGTCGTTCGCGGCGGACGTCGTGCGTGATAGGGAACCGGCTTCCTTCCTTTCTCAGGCAAGGTAGTAGGTTGTTTCCCTTTACCTGCCAAGATGGTGGGTGTACTCCATGAGCGCAACGCTTCTGGAAGCGAAGCCTGTTGCATGGGGAGGGTCTTGACAGCAGATTATGCACGTAGGTTGTGAGAGAAATGAAGTACCTGACGCAAGGAGAAAATAATTTCCAACATCTCTTGCCCTGCCCCAGACACCTTCAAGGTCCCGGTCACTGGGATGGCGTCGGCCTCGTCCGTCATCAGCGCCCAAGACATTAAACCAAGGCCGACTGCCACCTGGGATTCAGGTGCCTCGGGAACGGACGGTTGAGATGACTGTGCGGGGACGCAGTCTATTTCCAAAGGATCGAGGAGGTAGACTGAAAAGTCTCGGCTGGGGTCCTGGATGATTTCTGGACTAGAGCGGCAAATGGCGTTAAGACACGTCTTCAAGGACGCAGATGCGTAGCGCGGGAGTGGGGAGCATGAAGAGCTAGCGCCAGTCCCATTTCCGTGTGAAGAAGGAATGAACTCGATGGGAACCGCGCCTTGGGACCGCGCAAGGATATACTGCGCAGAGCCGTTGAAGAGTACAATATTCGTAGCGGAAGTTTGCCTGTGGACATGTTTTGGACGACGCGACGCGTGGCACGCGGAAAGAGAGGCGGTGGCAAAGTCCAACTCGCGCCAGGTGTTCAAAAGAATGTGACGTGACTCTGTGACTGTACGTGTTTCGAGGACATAAAATTTTGATAAAATTCTTCATTGTTCAAGAAAATCCTCCGCATTTTACGCGCGGGCAGCTAACTATTTGAATGGGACCGCGCAGCCAACCTCGAATGCCTTTCACAAAAACGTATCATACTTCCTCGAACGCAATAACTATGGACAAGCGTCTCTCTATATCATTCGGCACCCGCACCAAAGAGCCCGACGAAAGTCTGCTCACCACACCAGCGGTCGGTTCCAAGCCAGGCTTTCTTTCAGGCTCGGATGTGTTGGGGAGCTGCTTCTTGGCCATGGAGCAATTGCAACCGGGCAGAGACACACGAGGCTTGGGTGTTCCGGAACGTCTTCGAAAGAGGTAGTATCGGTTGAGGGAAGCAAGGACAGATGGATCCAAGTAGAAAAGACATCGGAAAGGCGAAGGAGAAGATTCAATGTCGCGGGACCAAACATCACA
>JARJCV010000587.1:0-19827 GCA_029281435.1 Mycena haematopus
ATCAATGGGTGGGGGAGAGGACGCCGGAGGCACCGGCAAGGGAGGTAACTCTTGGGATAATCTCATGGCCTATAAACATTGTCGAGAGCCTGAAAAACAAAAGGGATAAATACATACAGGTGGACTTTGGTCTCCGTCATGTAATTGAGGCAATGTTTGGCCATCGGCGGCCACGCTCGTGGTATACTCTGTATGCGGACCGAAATATTCCAGGCCATTCATGTTGGATTGCGCTTGAAAAGCATCGGACGCGCTTCGATCAATCTGCAAACAGTGAGAGACTGAAAAAAAAAGGATCAGCACATACATTGAGATTTGGGCCGCCGTTAATGAATTCGGGCCATTCCTGGACATTTGCCAAGCCCGTACTATAATCTGTTGTCAGCCCGAAATATTGCAGTTCGTCCGTGTCGTCGGGTTGCGTGTGAAAAGCGGCCGAATCACTTTGATCGAACTGTGAACGTTGTTTAGAACACACGAAAGAACGAGTTTGATGTATTTACGTTGCCGCTAAGTGGGCCGTAACTGCCGCCGTATGTAGCGTTCAAAGGCACGGGGCCAGAATATGCGAAGGAAGCCAAAAATTCGTCAAAGGACTCTTGATCCCATGTCGAGAGACTCGGATTGGGATCGACTGCCGGCTGGCTATTGTGCACCATAGTTGAAGTTTCATCAATAGCTGGAACACCGACTGCTATTTGGGCGCATCAGTTTCAACTATGTGCAGGAATAGCAGCGTAACTTACATTGTTGCGTTAGATTCGCCGTTGGGACTGAAGCGACTGCCCCACAGTCGGTGCTGGTTGGAGAGATGTCCGCACTAGGTGCCTCCTCGCCGGAGGGACGCTCAGTCGGCCGCCTGCCTTTGAGACGAACCCCGGCTAAGCCACCCTTCCTCAGACGTTCGATTTCCTTGTCGAGTTCCAACCGGCGCACAGCCCACTCACGACGAATTGCCTTTTCGGCGTCCACCTCCCCTCGCATTGCGACTACTTGCTCTTGAAGATCAGTACGGTGGCGATCGAGCTTCATCTCCTCCTGCAATGATTTAATTCCAGCAAAGACAGTATCGAAAAACTCAATGAATAGCTGCGTGAAAGCCTCCTTGTTTTTCGTGTCACAGTACAAGCTCGCAAGCGTGTAGCCTATACAAACATAATCAATAAATGCTTGGTGAAAGAGGCTAGACGTAACGCTTCTCGATGCCATCAACGAATCCCACAACCTCCCACTCATCCATTTTACCCTCGACTCGCTTGAAGGTAAAATCGATGATGAGAGAGAGAATCTTATGAATGAGCATCACAATTTGGGGGTGCATTGTGACCACAAGACGAAAGCCATTCTTTGACATGGCAGTGTGAATGTAGCGCTCGCTCTTGGGAAGTTTCATTTCCCGATTGAGGTGGTAAAGAACACCTGTTCGATGTCAGTTCAATTTGGGTGATGTAACGACTGCATACCCTCCCATCCGAGCCCGTTCGGATGCTCTGCTTTCTTCTTTTCAATGATAAGCTGTCGAACCTTTCGAGTGTTGGTAAAGGCGGGACTACTCTCAGCAACACGTTTCCCATCATAAATACTTGAGGTGGACGGTGCTGAGGATCAACAATAAGCCAAATGTCCCACGAGTATAAAAAAGAAAAATTGCACACGAACCATCGAGCAACTTTTGAACTGTCAGCCCGTTAAGTCCGACCGCTTCAACTGCCGTACTGAGCTTGAATTTATCGTTTGCGCTCGGCTTGGCCCGGGGATGCATCGGATGGTTATGGGGATTACGCAAGATCACTATGGCTTTGTGAAGAGTTGTGGGTGACTGCTCGACCGGGACGTGAATAATCATCTTGCTCCCACATCGCCGACGCTGGAGTTTGGCGGGCCGGATTTCACCGTCAATGATATGACTGAATGCTGGACATATATCGTATCAGTAGGAACGAAATATTACATACGGCGTATGCAAGGTAAGACGTACGACAGTGGGTAAGTCCGATACGCGGATGCACAGTCAGGATGCAATTCGGATTCATTGTTGTTGGTGCCGTGGGTAACCGGCCGCCGTTTTCCATTACAAATCGAAGAACATCTTCATCGACGTTCGGAGGCATGGCCCAATAGAGATGATCACCCATTTCGGCAGATCGAGTCCATTGCGAGCACCCGACAAAGTAGTTTTTTCCATACGTAGACGGATTCTGCAACACAACCTTTTCAGAGGTGAAATGAGTTGGAGGTATACATTTACTGACCCTCAGTCGAACCAGAACCGGTGTTCCATCACATTGAATCTTGCACTTCGAATTTTTTATTCTATTGTAAAAACTTCACAGAATCAATGAATGACAGAAACTTCGGTGTGATTGAAAAACACTTACCGAGCGATAATATCCCACGGCGAAGCTGCTTCCGCTTCATTTTGATCCAGTTCATGAATCCATAGCTCTCGCATCGCCGCCTCATCGGCCTCGAACCTTTCAAGCCCGGCAAAAAGAGCGGGGTCGAGAAACTCGCATACATCAACCCCATTACATGTCAGATCGACCCGGCGACACAAGACTCCTTCCTTCAAATCAGGAAAGAAGCCGTAAACTATGACATCGCCTTTGGCATGTCCACTCGATCCGTCCCACGACTCTTGGTTCTGAGTGCGAACACGGAGGTCAGCATTGGCATACATAAAGTAAGTATGACTTACCTCTGCGCGTACAAATCTATCTACAGGGATGATTTTCCCACCCTTCATTAGCAGGTTGGATAGGCCCGAAAGATCAAGCAGGATGGCGGCGGAATTACGGGGGACATCAAATGTCGGGGGAACGGAGGTAAAGCGAATAATTTCGTCGACTTTGAGTTGGCGTGTGACGGAGATCTGAGCGGGTGCCACTTTGCCCTTTTTTCTTGTGATATTGGGAGCAAGAGAGTTGGAAGAGATATGGGCAGGGGGTATAATCAATGGATCATTCTCAACCTTGGGTTGAATTCGGGTGATTGAGTTGCCCGATTGCGCAGGGATCGCTGGGTCGCCGAGGGATTTGCCATTCTCCGAGTCCGAGTCGTATATTTCGATAACAGACATAGAGCTTGATGGACGAGAGGGTAGATCAGATTCATGGTTGGAAATAGGAGAATCAGACCGCGAGAAATCCGCAAATGAAGGGATATCTGATGTGGAATAGGATACTGGCGAACTGGCCCGTGAAGATGGCACAAAAGATACTCGGCTGCTAGCCCGAGATGGAGCCATTGAAATCGAGGAAGATGCACGAGAGGGTGCACGAGAGCTGTGTGGCGAAAATTCGTTGCGCAGATTTCGAGGTTCTGCATGGGTATCGATATATGCTTGAAATGCGTCAGGACCAATCCACTTTTCGGGATTTTCCAAACTGAAGAAGGGATGAGTTTGATATTCTTCGCCAAGTATCTGCGGAGATTTTTAGAGTTTATATATAATAGCACACCTGCCATAGAGTCAGAAGGACTTACATAATTGCGAAAGGCTTTGAGCTGCTTGGTCGATGCATCTTCAGGAGCCAAACGAGGTGTAGAGGCGACCAAATCTTCGTGCAAAACATGGAGTTGATACCCGGACGAAGTCATCCAGGATGCTGCAGTGTCCACAGAGAAAAAAGGGTCGTTATCGGGGTCACAGAGAGTAACGGTAAATGCCTATTAATTTAAATCGGTCATTACGAGCGGTATGGGATGAGATCGAATGAACCAACCCATTTGCGATAGGCTTTGATCTCGCCGGGTGAAAGCTCAGCGGCTTGCAGAAACATTAGAGGTATGGGGGGTCAATACACAGAAGAAAGATAGCCCCACCCTGAATGGCGCTGTGACACATATAATTTGAAATTCGGTGTTTTCCGCAGGCGAAAAAACAAATTGATGATACAGGGTTGATTGTTAAGTTGACGAGTTCAATTGATATTCTCCAATTCTCGGCCTCTCTCAAATTCATTTGCATACAGTGAGCTGTACATGTTACAATGGAGCAGTCCGGTGAAAACCCAAGGACATATAACTTACCGCAAACGTCGGACTTGCGTGCGATGACCGAAAGAGGCAACGGCTTGCCGGATCAATATTGATGCGCGGCAGGTCACAATCAATTGTTGCGAAACAAGCGACTTGAAGCGAGTCGCACTGTTGATACTATTTCGCCCAATGGGTCTGGATTTGCACAATGGGTCTGGATTTTCGATTTTTCTCTTTCCTCCCTTCCTCTTTGCCCTCGGAATTTTTCGGAATGACTATCTGTAGTAGTCCTCTATGAGTATCCCAGATATCTAAGGGATCCGGCGAAGGGAAGGTGTCGAGAAAGCCTTGCTAAGACATCAAAATTGATGACATTTTGTGATGTTTTCAAGTTGTCCAGTTTCTAGTTTCCTCATTTGCCCTAAACACTAGGAAAAATTTGAGCGACACTATATATTATGCATAACATGTTTTGTTCCCTCAAAACCTTTCACCGGTACGAATTCGTGGCGCATTGGAGGAAAAGTGTTGAGGTGTGACACATGTGACCTGATGTAGCTGCCGACACTTTCCTCCAATGTGCCACGAACACGCATCTGTAGAAATTTCTGAATATACCAAGGAAGCCATGCATGGTATAAAGTGTCGCTAAAATTTTCCCGGGTGTTTAGGGCAAAAGAGGAAGCTAGAAACTGGACAACTTGAACAGATCACAAAACGTCATCAAGTTTGATGTCTTAGCAAGGCTTTCTCGACACTTTCCCTTCGCCGGATCCCTTAGAAATTTGATACACTCATAGAGGACTACTACAGGTATTCATTCCGAAAAAATCCGGGAGCAAAGCGGAAGGGAGGCAGGAGAAAAATCGGAAATCCAGACCCATTGTGCAAATCCAGACCCATTGGGCGAAATAGTAGTCGCTGAGTCCCACTGACAGCGCCGAGTCCCACTGTCGAGACGATGAACAGTGGGACTCGCTGACCGACAGTGGGAGTGGGCCAGTCCCACTCCCATCCTTTTGGTCATTCCTCGCTTTCATCCACATTTTTCGGATTCCGTGCCTGGGCCAGATAACTTGAAGCAATTCAACTCATAGGATAGGATAGGTACCGACACAAGGTCCCGGATCGGAACGGCCGGTGAGCGTACTACATACACAAGGCGTCCCATGTATGCTACGGATGTACCAACTAATCTCCACTGTTATGAACTAGCCCGCGTCGAATCTGTTCCTTTCCCGGCCCATGCGACAATCATCAACCTTCCTTTAATAATTGCCAGAATAGCACTACAACGGCGATTAGGGGCCCTCAATTCTCAGGTCAGTTCGGTCAGGTCACTTTTTTAAATGAAATATTACAAATCACTGACTGATCACATCAAATTCGTGCAAAATTGAATTCAGACTACGCAACTGAATGCATGTAGATAATCATGGCGATAGACACGAACGGAAAAAAGGGCTCTTGAGAGAAGGAGAAGGGCAGAAAGTCCCAGCGTGATTCCATCAGACGCTCGGATCAATGGATTTGTTTTATTTCGAAAGTGACCTGACCGAACTGACCTGAGAATTGAGGGCCTCTATTGGAAACAAACAAGAAATGTGTAGAAAAAAAGCAAACACGAAATGACATGCACCGATGGGGAATCGAACCCATTCACCATCAAATGGTTAGAGCCCACAACAAAGCAGTGCGTCGACCGATGCTCTATCACACCATTGAATTCGGTCTCACCCGAAATGACATACATGATGCACATTTGATTTCGAAATAAATAGTACTATGATTTCGAGACTTCGTACAGCCGATGCTTGCATTTCGATGCTTCAAATCGACGTCAACGCCGTGTTGCCTCTCCTGACCGAATCCTCCGGAAAAAAACCTGTGAGGAGTCGGAAGAAGACTTGAAGAAGAAGACGACTTCCACTTTCGAAGACAAGAGTGTGACAGGAAAAAGGAACACAACTGGCTGAAGACACATGCACCGGCGGGGAATCGAACCCCGTTCACCATAAATACATCCATTCCTATTTACAATAGTGGCGCGTGCACCATGCACAACCGGTGCTCGTGCCTTTAGTTTGAGCCCACGTCGTGCCCCTTGCTTTGAGCCCAGACTGAAAGAGGGAAAAATTGAGAGAAGAGTGGGACATAGAAGATGAATACAAAAGGATACATATCATGTGCACATGCACCAGCAGGGAATCGAACCCCGACTCGCCGCTTGACATCTTCATGTGTGATCTCATCAGCGCGTGTACCCTTACACCAACCAGTGCATGCTTGGCCCACATCCAAGTCTCCTTGCATGCCAGACTTTCACAGAGGAGCCTCAACTGATTTTCTGAGATCTAGATTCCACTGGGGGGAATCAAACCCCATTCACCGTGAATTACGCCGTTTTGCACTATGAAAGCTGTGTGTGCACCATGCATTATCGAGGTGTCGCATTTGACCATTCGCACCGTATCGTGTCGCATCGGCGACCGGCAGCTTCTCGTCCTATCGTAGAGCTCGCCCGCGCCGCTGGTACATCACGATGTGTCGCATAACCGTTTCTCGTGGGCGAGATTGATGAGATTCGGGGGAGAAGTGTAAACGCACCAGCAAGCAGGAAGAGAAAATGAGGGACAATAAAAAAGGAAACTTGAAGTAAGGGAATGAACTGACATACGGGGAGCAGGGACGGCCACGAGAGATCAGACCGACGGTGCTCTGCATGCACAAACAGAACAACATGAAATTGACGTGGAAGGCCCTGGGGCGAAGCTTATGGAATCGTGAACGCGACCGAAAGAAAGGCCATCTTGAAGGCGCGTGCCGCCCAATGTCGGGAGATGGCTCGCAGCGGCTCGCACGGGAACCCGGAAGCGTTACTGCGTAGTGGAGGGAGAACGTCGAGACCGCTGAAGACGACAGGATCCCAGCGTAGGAGGGCATGCCTGTTTCGTGGCCGAGAGGATGGGGGGGCTTGGGCGGGGCTGCTGGTGGCGGAGAGGTGCTGGAGGACGTGGCGACGGTGGTGGTCGGTTACAAGAGTATATTTGGTTGTGTTGATTTGGAAGGCTGCCTTCCTTCCACATAACGGCTGCGGCCTTTCGCACACCACTCGCGCATCGCCAGACGGCGCTCGGTTTTGGCAAGCAAATCGATCAACCCCGTCGGACGTCGATGTCGACGACTTCAGGACAACCGTCGACCACGGCACGTCAAAATCGCCCCGCAACCTCGACATCGACAGGCGCGCCATAGTCGCCTTCTCCGCCGTCGGGCCTCTGCGCGAAGAAACATCAGAAGAATTCCTCGTCTCTTCGCCATGGACGCGACTTTGCACACGTCGATCGCCGCGCTGCACACCCTCTTCCCCACAACGCCCATCGTCACCAGCTACCACACCACGCTCCCCACCTATGCGACCGTCTTTGGAAGGCCGTACTACCACTTTCGCACCTCCTCACCTTTTGTGCGCTATACACTCGTGCAGAGCCGCATCACCGCGAGTCTGTTGAAGGAGAAGGGGTTTGCGAATCTGGGGTTTTGGGTGCGGCGTGGCCATGGATGACGCCATTCATGTGCGTCGTTTTTATTCCTCAAATTGCTGATTGCTAATTGCGACGCGACGCGACGCAGCAGGCCTTCCGCTCGTCCCCCGTGGGTCATCCTCCCCAACGACGTCGCCATCCTTCGTGCACGCGTACCGCCCTCGTCGCGTCCCTCGCGGCCAATGCGTCCCTCCCTTCTGTCGACGCTCCAGGCACACCTCGCACTGGCACGCACCTCGTCTTCGGCGGCGACGGCACCTTCCGCGCCGCGCCGCGCTCCAAGCTCTCTGCACCGCGCGCGACGCCCCCACGCTCTTCACGCGCCGTGCGCTCAGCGAGACGCTTGCGAGCGCGCTCTTATGAGATGAGCGCTGCGCCTTCTCTTACCTTTCTGTTGTCTTTGACGTTTTTTGGTTTTTGTGGAAAGCGCGTTCTTCGGTCGCCGAGCCGCGTCGAGCGTGCGGGGATTACGCTTATACTCATGCTTTCACCCCCTTTCCCCCTCCTCCTTTCTCCCTTTCTCCCTCCACCAAACCGACCCCCGTTACTCATTATTTCCCTTCCTTGCTGTTCCTCCTTTGCTTTCCTTGCCTTTTCTTTGCGTTCTTTTGTTTGGAAGGAGCGCGAATGGTCGGGGAGCCAAGCCGCGTCGAGTCTTCGGGTAGCAAGGATGAGGGAACGATGCTGCGCTCCTCTTCTCTGAGAATCCCTCCGAGTCCCCAACCTACATTGTGTTGTAACTGTTTTTTTTTGTTCCTTTCCTTTCTTTTGCGTCACGCTTCCCTTCGCGCTCGCTTCACCCTCTTTTCCCCCTCCGTTCGATTTATGTTGCGTTCGATGCGTTGCACTGCGTTCGTTGAGCTTTGGGGCTTCGTTTTTGTCATGTATTCCTAAACTCTTTCGCATTCGATTCTTCGGGGTTTTTTTGCGGGGCTTGTTGGCGTTCAATTTTCTTGCGTTGCGTTCGAGCTCCCCATATTGTTCGGTGTTACATTCGACTCATCGTTTTTTGTTTTCTTTGGCAGCGGATTTGATTCGGGTTCGCTTTCTTTTCGGCTCGTTTTTGTTGCATTGATTGCAGTGTACGATGGGCTGCGTTGTGTTTGGGGTACGTTCGGTGTTCGGCCTCCCCATTTTGCATTGTGATCCCTCACTTTTCTTTTTCTTGTCGTCGTTCCGCCTTCGGACCCACTTTTCCTTGCAGTTTCTGGGCTGGTATTCAGCTTATTTTCGATCTCCCATTTGATTTTCTTTCCTTGTTATTTGCTTCCATTCACAACCTACTAACACACACGCATAGGCCTCCTCCTGTGAGTCAGCGCTCGTACACCGATACGAAAGAAGTAGGTAATAAATTGGAATAATAAAAGTAAAAGAACAAGGGAACATTACGAGAACGAAAGAAA
The DNA here is from genome assembly GCA_029281435.1 of Mycena haematopus. Classification (NCBI taxonomy): domain Eukaryota; kingdom Fungi; phylum Basidiomycota; class Agaricomycetes; order Agaricales; family Mycenaceae; genus Mycena; species Mycena haematopus. The sequence continues at coordinate 8,933 of JARJCV010000587.1, forward strand.
GCACAAGAAAACAAACAAAAGAACGCACGCTACGCATCGTATACACCGAGGGACGTCTTGAAGGCCTGCTTGGCCGTGCACGCGAGTCAAGTCTGCACGGTGAGGCGGAAGACGCCGCAGCTGCGAGGAATTATCGCTGCGTTCGCGTTCGGAGAGTCAAGGAGTACGATATGCGCTGGAAGCTAGCATGCACGTGCAGTTCGCCAGTGCCATTGGTGGGTGTGGACCTGCGAGTGTGATGTAAGCGAGCGAACAGGAGCCGGGTGGGAAGAGAGAGAAAAATCCACCGGAAAAAAGCGCTCTCGCTAACCCTAACCCCAACGGGCGCTAAAGCGGGCGTCTACGGGGAGACGACGATACCGATACCGCAGGCTGCCGAGGGGTGGAGGCGCCAGCTGCGCGCTGCTCCTTTCCCTGCTCCTCCCCCGCCGCATCCGTTCTTCCTTTCCCGCTCGCCAAGCGTCCAACACCGGCATCTCCCCTTCATCGACGTGTCTGCGCTCCCGCACCATGCATTTCCTACTTGCTTGTCTCCCCGCCCCACCCACGTGCAGGCCGACCACTCCCGCTCTCGCCCCCTCCGCCGCCCTCTCCCCTCTCTCCACATGAATGGAAGAAAGAGCGTCCCACGAGAGGCGGCGGCGGCGGTCAGTGGGTTAACGAAGGGAGGGCGAGTGGAGAGGGAGAGTGAGGAGAGCGAGCGACGGGACGGGTGAGGAGGGGAGACGGAAGGGGAAGGACGGAAGAGCGGGGAGATGGAGAGGGCAGTGTGAGGCTCAAGGGGTATGCACCGGCAAATGCCGAGACACCGGCTGGGGGTAGGGGGGTCTCGAAGGGCTCTTATTCCACTTTTCCGACCAAGGTTCAAAATGGTCTGAAAACACGTTTTGGATGATTTTTTCAAAAAATGTGAAAATATTTATATATTCACGTGATCATCAACCTCGGGCCGCCCACCAGGCGACCTAAAATGTTGGTGGGACAAGGTGCCAAAGAGATAGAAGTTGTTAGGTTTCAATTCATCCACAAGAAATATGAATGTGCCCAGCTGTAGAGGTCAAGTAGAGGTACAGGACTAGAAAAAGTTTATTGATCGGCCGACGGGATTACCGGATTTGGAAGTGGCTGTGCTCGGCTAAGGGGGGTAGGTAGGTCGAAGGGCCTTAATCCACTTTTCCGACCCAGTGGTCGAAATTTTAATCTCGCTTACCCCTTGGTGAGGCTTCGACGCGCGTTTGGACGTCGAAGGCGTGCTCGCGGTAGGTGCGGGGGTGCTCTTCACGATGAGCGAAGACGTGCTCGTCGCGGTGGGCGCGGGCCTGCTCATTGCGGTGGGCGTGGCCTTCGTCGTCGCGGTGGGTGGGCTTGCTCGTTATGGCGCGCGTGGGCTTGCTCCTTACGGTGAGCGGGCTTGATCGCGGTGAGCGCGGGCTTGCTCCTTGCGCTGGGCGTGGGCGAAGGCCTGTTTGTCACGGAACGTACAAGCGTGCTCCCCGCGGCAAGCACAGGCTTGTGCGGGCTTGCTCCTTGTTGCGCGTGCGGTGCGGGGTCGATACAGCATGAGACAGCAGCGGCGGGGGTGTGGAGAACGCCGTGCTGCCCGCTGCACACCACCGCTGCTTCAGCGAGCGCGATCGCGAGCGGGACCATCGCAGGTCGTGCCGCTGCGTTCTTCAGCGGCGCGGCGCGGCCGGCGTTGGCGATGCGGGGTCGATACCGAGCAGCGGGTGGGGGTGTGGAAACGCCTGCGCCCACCGCCGCTTACCGCTTTGCTTGTACTTGTGTTTGTGTGCTGCCCTCACGCCAAGCCGCGCCCACGCCCACGCCCGCGACGCTCTCCTTTTGTTCTGTGCGCTCGCCGTTGGGAGTGCGGAGCACGGAGCGTGCACCGGTGCCTCGACGTGTCACGGTGCGGAGCGTGGAGCACGAGGGCCGGCTATTTGACGACGAGGCGGAGGAGGGGAGGTCTGGGTAGAGGTCAGCGGTGCACGGTGTAATTAAGATGAAGTGTAGGGGACTTCTCTTGGCAACAACCACCACGTGCCCTCTTTGATCGACGACTCAAAAACTTTTGAGGCGGGCGACTGAGCACGTAGTGGCCTTAGCTTCATTCTTACATACTCCTACAATAAAAGGCTTGCATGTTCAAGCCAACTGTCAGCTCCCTGGCAAAAAACGGGGGAAATCCCCCGGGTAAACGTGCAGATTCAGCACCACGCACACGCAGCGCGCCCGACGCGCAATCCAGCATGCACGAAGGATTAACCCGCGAAGAACTATACGCCAAGGGCGACATCGCGTGGAACGACGACGGAGTATACGGCGCGCGTACCCACCTCATTATGAAAGGGTACATCTCTGGAGACTGTGGTCTCACGCCCTCGGCGGCCACGCTCGCCCTCGTGCTACTGCGGGTAGCAGCCTCAGGTACGTCCTCGGTCGTGGGGGCCGACGCCTTAAGGGCAGTGGCGTTCATCCTCGAGGAGAGAGGCAATGAAAAGATTGTCGAAGTGGCGGAGGTGCTCGGCAACGTGCACACGGACCTGATGAAGGTCTTGGCGTACATGGAAGCGGGAGGAGAGCCCGGAGACGGGGGCGGGGAGAAAGCGAAGGCGGAGGACCTGCGCTCCGCAGCTGTCATGTTAACGCGCACGGTGGAAGAGCAAAGTGCTGAACTGGCCACGCTCACAGAGCGCCTAGGGAATGGGCTCGCAGAGGCGTTGGAGAGGGCGGAGGCGCCGGCGCCTGCCGGGACGGAGAAGGAGCAACGCCCGCAGGGGGGCATGTCGTACGCGGGCGCGGTCGGGCAGGCAAGTGGGCACCCACCGACGCAACACGCGGCGGAGCTCGCGAAGATGAGGGCACGCGACCACCAGATTCTGGTGGAGAAGTCGCCTATGGTGGAAGCTTTCGGGCTGGCGCAGCTCAGCGAGAAGGAGCTGGTGGCGAAGGCCACGTTGGCCATTGGGAGTGTCAGCGAGGCGACAGGCGATGACACGGCCCCCGGCGGCCTGGAGGTAGTGGGCGCGCGTCGCTTGAGGAGCGGCGCGGTCATCTTCCATGTTAAAACGGCAGCGGCGGCTGACTGGCTAAGGGTCAAGAAGCGCATGGACGCGTTCCTGGCCGGCATGGGGGGACGTCGGTATACAAACCACGCACGTTCTCGGCGGTCGTGGAGTTCGTACCGCTCACATTCGACCCGGCGCTGGAGAACGCCCTTCACGAGGTGGAGGATGCGAATGGACTCGGGCGAGGAGCGATAGTCCAAGCGCGGTACATTAAGCCGATAGCGCGGCGGCACGCGGGGCAGACGGTGGCCCACATGATTTTCAGTTTCAGGACCGCCGAGGGCGCAAACCACGCCATTCGGCACCAGATCTTCGTGGAAGGCAAGCGCGTTTTGGCGCGCAAGCTCCTCTCGGAGCCGATTCGGTGTCTCAAGTGCCAGGTAGTGGGAGCCACCCACGTCGCGGCATCGTGCCCCTCGATCCACGATGTATGCGCGAGGTGCGGGGGGATGCACCGCACCAACGTCTGCACTGTATCAGACGAAGAACGGGCGTGCATCAACTGCAGAGCAGCGAAGCGCCCCTACCGGGGGCACGGGGCAGCAGACCGGAACTGCCCCGCATTCGTGGACAAGCTCCAGTTCGCATTAGAGCGGAACCCTGAAGCGCTGTACCGCTACTTCCCCACTGACGACCCCGAATCATGGGAAGATTACAGACGGCCTGCAGCCGACCTCAACAACCAAGCCGCAACGTGGCAAGAAGGCAACAACTGGAGGGGCGGATACGCGGAGTCTGACGGCCGGGGGCTGAAGCAGAGGGGGAAGAAACCGGGGCTACCCCCGGTAGCGGCGGCAGGGGAGAGATCGAAGATGGGGGCGGCGCGGGGCGTGGACAGCGGATGGTCACAGCTCGGGCGCTACCGGCAAACGATGCTGAGTACGGAGGGGGGCGGTTTGACGGCGGTGGACGTCCTGGGGGCGATCACGGGGGGAGTGCCCACAAAGGGTAACGGGGAAAGAGAGGAGGGGGGTTCGGCCACGCGGGCGCAGACACCAACGAGGCGGGCGAGCACGGCCTCGCACACCAGCGAACGAAGGGTGAGCAGCCTTGGGGCGACACCAGCGGAGGACGAGGAGCCGATGTCCAAAGAGGACGCGGCATTCGCAGAGCGGCGGCAACGCGCAGCGGAGAGGATAGCGGAAAGGGAAAGACCCAAGACGGCGGCACCCCTGGAATTCCATGACGATGGTGTGGAGCATGCGCCCGAGCCGTCCCAGAAGTCGAAGCTCGCGCCTCGTGCACGTTCGCAGTCGGACCCCCCCCAGCAAATCCTGGGCAACTCCTCAGACCCGGGTGCGCCCGTGGACGGACGCCAATGAGCCAAGCCCCCATCCCCCCCCACCCACCTGCGCGCATGCTACGTGTCTGGCAGCAGAACCTCAACAAGTCTCTGAGGTCGCAGCTCGACATGTTGGGATCCCTCAAGCCGAACAAATACGATCTGGCATTAATTCAAGAACCCACCATTGACTTCAAAAATATGACGCGTACCAATTTCTTCTTTACATCCGTTTATCCTACCGCTCACGCCTCATCCCCCGAGAAAACCCGCTCACTCATCCTCGTCAACACGCGCATCGTCTCCTCGGAGTGGAAAGTGCTTCCCTTCCCCTCGTCAGACATCACGGCCATCGAGCTTAGCACGCCGGCGGGCGCCTTGCGTATCATCAACATCTACAACGACTGCGATCATAACGAGGCACTTAACGTGCTGGCCACGCACCTCCGAGACCCAGCGAACGCAGCGCGTCCGGGACACGCAGTGCAGTATATCTGGGCCGGGGACTTCAATCGACATCATCCAATGTGGGATGAATTTCGAAATCACCACCTTTTCAACGCACACAACCTGGAGCTCGCGCAGCCGCTCCTGGACCTGCTCGTCTGCCACTCCATGAAGATGGCTCTGCCCAGGGACATCCCAACCCTGGAGGCCTCCTCGACCGGGAACTTCACCCGCGTCGACAACGTGTTCTGCACATCCCCCCTACTTTCGTCGTTTGTCTCCTGCGACACCGCGCCTAGTCTTCGCCCCATACTGACTGACCATATTCCAGTCATATTCGAGCTCGATGTGCAGCCCGCCACTGTCAGTCACAATCCGCGGCCACTGTGGCGCAAAACGGACTGGGGGGAGTTCCGCACACGGCTCCTTGCGCTGCTGGTCAATATTCCCCATCCTGAGGTGTATCACACCCGGGAGGAGGTAGACACGGCCATCGCAGCTGTCCATGGCGCCATCCAGTCGCTTATCGACGATGGCGAATTGGTGTTCATGTCCAAGCCCTCGACGCATGAGAAGCGCTGGTGGACGAAGGAATTGGCAGCACACAAAGCGACAGCGCAGCGGCTTCGGGGCAGCTCACATGCACGTCGTCACATTCCTGACCACCCCGTCCACGAGGAAGCTCGGGCGGCACGGAACGTCTACTCTAACGCAGTCGCGAAGGAGAAAGCGGACCATTGGGTCAAGTGGCTCGACGAGCTCGGCACTATAGATCCGAACGACATATGGGCGGCGAACCGACTGGCGTCCAGCCCCGCCTCGGATGGGGGGCGCGCGCGAGTCCCCACACTCGTTGTGGCTGGGGTGGAGGCGATCACGAATGAGCAAAAGAGCGAAGCTTTATATAAAGAGTTTTTCCCACCCAAAATGCTCACCTCTTCTGTTCCGCAGGATGCTGTCTATCCCGAGCCCGCATACCAATGGCAGCCCATCTCGGACGCCCTCCTCCACCGTGCGATCGCGAAGATGAAGCCCTACAAGGCGACGCGTGCAGGGTCCTTCCCGAACTGCGTGTACATCCAGAACGCGAACCTCCTCGTCCCGTACTACGGGCCCATCTACCGCGCGCTCGACGCCCTCGAGTACTACCCAAAAGGCTGGAACCTCGTGGACAGCATCGTCCTCAGAAAGCCCGGGAAGCCCAACTACACAGACCCGGCTGCGCACCGCCCCATCTGTCTCACAGTTGGCGACGCCAGGCTGTACCACTCCTGCAAGACATTCCAGCTTGCCACACAAGCGGAGCTCGCCGGCATCTTGCCAGAAAATCACTATGGTGCGCGCCCCGGGAGAGCGACATCGAACGCACTGCATACCGTGGTAAAGATCGTCAAAGGCGCGTGGCGAAACGGCAAGGTGGCGTCCGTGCTCTGCATGGACGTCAAAGGTGCCTTTCCTAGCGTGGACCTAGACCGCCTCATTCACGACATGCGTATGCGCGGGGTGCCGAAGCAGCACACGGACTGGATGCGTCGACGATATGAGGGGCGAAGCAGCCGCATCGTCTTCGATGACTTCGTGTCAGAGCCCTTCGAGGTAGTAGGAGGGCTGGACCAGGGGGATGCTCACTCGGGCATTGCCTATCTGATTTACAACTCAGACCTAGCAGACATCCCCGCGCCGGAAGAAGGGGAGGGCGGCGTCATCTTCGTCGACGACAACACCCTGATCACAGTTGGCGACGACTTCCGGGAGACTCACGGAAAGATACGCGACATCGTCCAGCGTCCCGGCGGCGTCGACGACTGGGCGGCCCAGCATAACGCCAAGTTCGGCCCTGCAAAATATCAGCTCGTGGATCTGTCACGGCGCCGAGTCGCCCCACCCTTCCAGCCAAAGAAGCGAGTTCCAGAACCAAGGTTCGGCCTCAAGCTGGGTCCCCATGTCATCAAGTCTGCGACATCGGCGAAGTTACTCGGGGTCCATATAGACCGCGAGCTGAGGTGGAAAGAGCAGGGGGCATCCGCCCTCAGTAAGGGCCAGGCGTGGCTAGCTCAGGTCGGACGCCTCGCGAGGGCCTCGCGGGGCATACGGGCGGGACCCATGCGCAAGTTTTACCTAGCGGCATGTGTCCCCCGCATGCTCTACGCAGCGGATGTGTTCCTGAATGCGCATACTGCTAAAGCACGTAAGTCGGCTAACAGGCCGATTCTTAACAAGCTGCGCACCATACAGCGGCGTGCCGCTCTCGCGATCACGGGGGCTTTGGCCTCGACACCCAACGACGTGCTGGACGCCTACGCGGACCTCCTCCCAGTCCGGTACCTGGTTGAGAAGACTCGTTACCGAGCCGCCATGCGCCTCGCGACCTTGCCCGTGACACATCCCCTACATCGCATGGTCGCCGACGCGGCAAGAAATCCAGTCAAGACCCACAGGGCGCCTTTGCACGACCTTGCCGAGGAGTTCGGGATCCGGCCAGGGGATATGGAGAAGAAGAAGTCGGTGAGATATGTGGCGGAATGGGAATCGAGTCTGGCCGTGAGTATACAGAGCTCGAAGGATGAGGCGATGGAGGCCGAGAAGGAGGACAACGCGCGATGGAAGGTGTACACAGACGGATCGGGTATTGACGGGATGATCGGAGCAGCGGCGGTGCTTTACAGAGACGGTGTCGAGGTACGATCAAGCAGGCTGCGGCTCGGGCCCGACACAGACCATACGGTATACGAGGGAGAAGGGATCGGTATCAGTCTGGGCCTGGGCTTGCTCTGGGCGGAACGCGAAATTGTAGGCGAGGCGACTATAGCAGTGGACAGCCAGGCGGCTATCAGGGCGACGAAAAACTCCGCATCGACTGCCTCCCACTACATTTGGGACACGATTCATCGGCACGCGGCCACGGTACGACGAAAGCATCCTGGCATGCAGCTTACGATACGCTGGACGCCAGGGCATCGGGACATCCTCGGTAACGAGAGAGCAGACGAGGAAGCACGGAAGGCGTCGCAGAAGGGGTCCTCACCACCCAACACCATTCCGCCATCGTACCGAGACCGTGTCCTACCCCGCAGCCTCTCGGCGCGCAAACAGCAGTATAATGCGCAGCTTAAAGAACGAATCACGGCCGAATGGCGAAAGTCACCCCGGTACCAACGCATGCGCCGCTACGACCTGGCAAAACCCTCAGCCAAATACCTCCGGCTCACCGATCGGATGCCACGCGCCCACGCCGTCATTCTCCTGCAGCTTCGTACCGGCCATACCATCCTCAATAAACACCTTCACCGCATCAAACGCGTCGAATCTCCAATCTGCCCTGCCTGTCATCGAGAGGACGAAACCGTATTCCACTACTTGATGCGTTGCCCGGCGCAAGCCAACGCCCGCCAGGAGCTTCAGAGACTGGGGGGCCGCGATGCGTGTGATCTCACGAAGCTCCTCACTCGCCCCAAGCTCATCCCACTCCTCTTCCGCTTCGTCGCGCGCACCGGGCGATACCGCACGGTATTCGGGGACATCCCCGACATCGCACCCCTCGAAGAAATGACACGCTTAGAGTTTATTAACCTACTCTGTTCCATAAAGGTCCCACAAGTCCTGCTCCCCAACCACGCCCCTCGCGGCGCGGGACTGGACTGGGCCCCACCGCCGCTCCCCCCCGCCCTGCTCGAATAGTTGCCATAGCGCGCTGCACGCCGGTTCTCGCGGCAGCAGTTACCGTCCCGCCCTGCACGCTCGTCGCCACACCCCGTTTCGCCACTCCACCGCCCCGTCCCCGCCTGCCGTCACAGCCCAGCCCATCGAGATGTACCCCACGTCCACTCCACGTTACTTTACTTTACTTACTATCACCTATTCTCTTACTAATCGTCATAGGCCATCGAGCCACCCCTAATTAGCGGGTCTACCCCGCTTTGGGCGCGCTACCCTGCGTCCAGAGTGCTGCCGAACTTACAACTTTCCCAGAGAAGTCTTCTTATTACACATACGAATAGCTACTACACGTACAGAGGGATCCCTACTATATCGCACGCGACAGAGGGGAAATAAAGCTGAATTAAAAAAAAAAAAAAAAAAGATGAAGTGTAGGCAGGGGAGGGAAGCGAGAGGGGGCGGGAGTCATCAGGGGGGCGGGGAGGGGAGGAGGGGAGCGGGAGGGAAGCGGGAGGTGAGAGGAGGAGTGAGAGGGAGGAAGATAAGCGAAGAGAGAAAGAGAAGAGAAAAGAGCGGGGAGGGAGAGGGAGCGGGGATGGAGGACGAGAAAGGAATGGAAGGGAAGAGAAGGGCAAGGAAGGAAAGGGACAACGCCACGCCTTTTTTTAAAAATGCGGAACGAACACCTGCACGGCTCGAGCGTCGGGCAGACAAGTAGAACGCGCGTAGCGTTCTCAAGACGCGTCCGAGTCCTTGCACTACAAGACTGTGGCGCACCCTCCCGCACGCGCGTCTCCAGTGTCGGGCAGACAAGCAGAATGCGCATATGCGGAGACGCAGCATTCCCGAGACGCGTCCTTGGCCCCGAAATGCTACGCCCGTGCGCTGAAACGCTGACTGCGGGGCTATATGTGAAATATGCGCTTTACAGAACTGGAATATCCAAGTCCTATATGCAACACACAACACTAACAACACACTACAATCTACGTGCGGGTTCGGGGTTCTAATCCAGTATAGATTATGGCAATTTGGACTTAGTTCTTGTGTGAGCGAAGTGTGATTTCAACTCTGCAAGACTGAAGTTCGACTATCAAGGCTTGTACTAGACGCGGAAGCGACTAGAAAGACAAGAAAGTGGGTTTTATAACAATATGGTAGTTGTTGAGGGTTTTTGGAGAAATACTCCACAAGAGCGACTTAGTTTCAAGTCCAAGTTCCGTGCAAATATTATTCGCGAATAGTCTCGTACGTTCAAGACAGTTGCCAACAAGTCCGTTGTTATCAAATCCGTGTTCTCGCGTTCGTTCTCGTGTCCTTATATCACAATATCTCGCGCGCAAACTGATATGATCCAACAAAACCAATATATTGCAAGAAACCCAAACGAAACTTTTAATAGCTTCTAATGGTTCTCCGAGTGTCTCCCAAGAACTATCAGATTAGGCGCTAAGCACTAGGTGCTTGAACGTCCAACGAGACGGGGTGAGATTCACTGGCTAAACTAGAATATTACATTGCCTTTTATACACTTCAAGAACCCAAACGCGGATACAAACAAAATAGAAACAAACTCTGAGATGGGGATGGCTCGCTGACTAGCTAGGGCTAGTCGGCGTTATTGGGCTATAATTAGCGATTTCTGGGTCAGTCAGCCGGAATTAAAGATGAATGGAGTATAGTTATGGGTATCTGTGGACCAAAGTCCTAATTTGGCCTTAAAGCCGTGGTCAGACGACCAAGTTGGCTCAGTAAGCCCGGAGTAATCAATTCCTCATAGGAACTGATTGGCGCGCAGCTCAGCCTTGGTAGAATTACCAACATAGAGCCCCACCTCAACGGTCAGTTGACCCCCTGACTTATCAGGTATTATCCCCGCTAAGTTATACTCCTTTGTACAACCGCTTTGGGATTCCGCGAATTGCCGCCTGACGGCCCGCGAGTACTGGCTCATGCCTAGGTACCAATGGATAGTTCAATATTGCTCCTAGATGGATTCCCCTCGTAGATATCCTTAATCAGGGACGTGAAGTTACTCCAATCCGTTTCCAGGATGGTTGAGCACTTATTCGCGGATACTCCCTTCGGCCTCGTTTGGCTCCGCGACTTTACCAGAAGCGTTACACAACCTTATCCTAGTGGTCCGCGATACGTTGTACCCCTTTAACTGACTGCCCGGATATGACATCAGCCCTCAGTGAAGATGGTATGTTAAGCGCCCTGGGCGCTTATAATTATAGTAGCGCTAGCAAAATTGGAAAATTGCTAGGCTGGCCAATGCCAGGCTCATCATCTCCCCTTTTCATAAATCTTGAGTGTCCCCACTCAATAGTGATTATTTTCTAGTTGCCAAGACTTGCAATCAACTATCAAGTCATCAATAGAACACCATCAGCCCCACTCGGCCTAATGAGTCCGGGATCCACGCGTTTTGATTGACA
>JARJCV010000588.1:0-19664 GCA_029281435.1 Mycena haematopus
AGCTTCGTGTCTGAAAGCTCTGTGCAGACTGTGCTATAGCTAAGTTTCTGGCTCGATCCGCGGGCTAAGATTCCGAGGACCAAGATAATCTTCGCAGATGCCGGATATCTTCCTGGGAATCGTGACGCACAATCGCTCGCACCCTGGACTGGAGCCTCAGTCTACACTCGTGCGCAATTTCACACTTGTTCCTCTCCCGAACATGTTCTCTCTGGTCGGCGCTCTCCAGATTTTCTGTGTCAGGCTAATCAAGTCTACGACAGGACTGCACAGATCCGCGAAGATGATGATTACGAGACCCGACCATCGAACTCCGGGGAATGAGGTCAGTCACGACTCACGAGCGATATCTCATCTTAGTTCGCGGGGGAGTCGACCACGGTCCGCGGTAGGTCCTACGTGTATCCTCGCTGTACTCGGCCATAAGAACCCACCCCCACACGTTTGCTCCCCCTTGCTCCGCCATGACTGCTGGCGTCCCTGAGTCTTTAGGCCTCCTGGACTGGTGTTCGATCTTTATTCTCGTGTCGGCATCCATCGTTTCTTGGTACTATGCCCCAGCGAGCAAATCTCCACGTCTACCACCCGGTCCGCGAGGCCTTCCCTTCGTTGGCAATATTCTCGACGTCCCCAATGCGCATTGGCTCAGATTTGCGGAAATGGACCTGTGTGGGGTACGTTGCAAAAGTCCTCGCTGGGTTGCCTTGGCAAAAATTTAAACTTGTGAACAGGCGACATTTTTTCGCTCAGGGTTATGGGGCAGAGCATGATCATCGTCAATTCTGTGGAGGTGGCAGAACACTTCCTCGACGTCCGCGGCGGAAATTTTGCGGACCGCCCGGTGAACATCTTCGGGGGCGAACTTGTCGCGTTCAATAACATTCTAGGGCTCGTCCGCTATGGTGACCGCATGCGGAAGGAACGCAAGCTTTTCGATCAGCTGTTCGGGACCCAGGTCGCCATCAAACAATTCATCCCTCTCCTGTCGACGGAAATTCGCCAATTGTTACGCTGATGGACTGATTGACGAAATTCGACGGTGCGCGACTCTTTGCATCGTCGCAGTCTGATGAATACTCATAGCTTGATAGCGCAACGGGGGCAATCAGCCTCCGGATAGCTTATGGATACCACATGCGTAACGATTTGGATCGGGACGCTTTCGTGGAAATGTTCGAAACCACAGGAAACAATTTCTCCGTGTCAACCACGCCGGCCGCCTTTCTGGTTGATATAATACCTATCTGTATGTGTTTCGAAGCAGGCATGAAAGGCAGAACATAGGCTGAATAAGTGCACGAGTGCGGTATTGGCCCGAGTGGCTGCCTGGTGGAGGATTTCGCATTACCGCCAAGGCGTGGTCCAAACAAGTTCAGGACACTACAAATGCTGGGTTGGAATATACTAAGAAGGCGATGGTAAACTGTCAATATATATATTCGTGAACATACAGTCTCAGATTGGTCAGGCAGCCGGAATCACAGAACCATCCTTCGTGTCAGCTGTTCTGGAAGAGGGGAGACATGACGAGTATCTGATCAAGTGGTCTGCGCTGGTCATGCAGATCGGGGCCAGTGATACGGTCAGCTAGAACACAAGTCTGCGATCCCTATTCAATTCTGCCTCGCAGACTGCCGCACAACTGGAGGCGTTTTTCCTGGCCATGTCACTTTACCCGGACGTTCAAGCAGCTGCACAAAGGGAACTCGATCAAGTGGTCGGAAACGACAGACTTCCCGAGATCTCCGATCGCTCCCAACTACCGTACATCGATGCGCTTTGCAAGGAGGTCATTCGCTGGCACGTCTCCGTCCTTCTTGGTAATCTGCGGTGTATGGTCATATTCCCCGAGTCCACTGAATTATTTTGACAGCCCTACCTCATCGTGGCACCCATGGGGATTACATCTATGACCGAGGCGGGGACTTTGAGCCTTTGCTCATTCCAAAGGACTCCTTTATTATTCCGAATAATTGGTCCGTTAAACGTTTCTCGTCCTCTGATATAGAATGAAATAGTAAAACCGCTGCCAGGAAAATGGCCCACGATCCAGAGCGCTATGTGAATCCTATGGAGTTCAACCCGAGTAGATTCATCCCTGAGGATGGAAGGAAAGCCGAACGTGACCCTGCCAGCATTTGCTTCGGATATGGCCGTCGGTAGGTAACTCAACGTTGAGATTGTGCTCCACCCACTGAGTCTTCTTCGTAGATTTGCCCAGGTTCGCCATTTTCCTCGCTGTGAAGAACGTACCTTACCTCAACTTCTGATTTCCAGGGAGATTGTTGGCTGACACAGCAGTTTTCCTAGAATGCAGTGCTATCTTATCCGTATTCAACATCTCGAAGGCTCGCGAGAATGGTGTCGTCGTGGAGCCACATTTGGGTCAGACCTCGGGAACTATCAGGCGAGATCCATCCATTTGACTTCACGATTATCCACTGACTTCCGAGGTCCATCCGTAGTCATGTACTGCCCTTCAAATGTGTCGTGAAACCTCGAAACGCGCGTGCGTTGGCCCTTATCCAAAGTAGTTACTTAATCATTTGCGAGGATAAGTGATTTGCACGACTTCGTTACTGAAACCCAGACCAATGCTGTTTTGAGCTGGACGACGAAATATTAAACACTCAGCGATATCTCAAGTACATGTACCTCATTTTCAACATTTGCTTTGCTGCGACTATCAGGGCATCCCTGTGCAACTTATTCTTTTATGATTCTCCAATCACTGGCCCGAACCCAACCACGGATCAGCCACTCATCTGCGAGCGAATTGCCCGACTTCGTTCGAAATCTATCTCGACATACTTGGTCGTTGAGCAATGTCCACCTCCTCGAAGGTCATTGAAAACTCTAAATACTTTTGCGCGATGGTTTAAATACATGGAACTCTCAAATCGGTGAACACCCACCGCGCTACATCTTGTCCAGTGGGTATACGGCCCATCACTCCAAGATTCGGAGTTGGATGAAGAAAGGCCAGAGTCCCACACACAGGCGTATGCGGTGTTTTGATATATCAGCAGTCCTGTGATTAGAGGAAAGAGCTGATATATGGAAACCTCTAAGTCAGAGCCAGTGCTGAATCATCAGCTCACCTTCCTGCTTGCGCCTCCCCGCGTTTTCGCGCCCACCGTTGGCCCGCCTGAGCGCCTCGTCTGATGGCGCCTTGATGGCGCTCGCGCATGACCCAATGAGCTTTGTTTACCTTTGTTTACATCCTCATCACTTCCTTTGCTCCTCCATTGCGCGGGCTCCCCTGGGCCTCTGGGGGCTCTGGCTCTCGGGTTCTTCTGTCAGCACACTCATACTGTGCCTCTCTTGCACCTTGTGCCTCTTTTGCCGTCATCCTGTTCCTCTACAGCCCGGCGCTGTGGGTTTCGGCAGCCCTGCCCCACAGCAGTATGCGCCATAAAAGCTGGCGCGCAGGTGCGGGCGCCCTATATCTCTGGGATATCGATACTGATACCTATCTTTCTCCCCTCCCCCGCTTACAGCGTCTCTCTCCGCTTCCTGTGCTCGCCGTCGTCGTTGCCGTCCCCCACCACCCTATACGCTATAAAAGCTGGCACGCAGGTGCGGGCACCCTATATCTCTGGGATATCGATACTAATACCTACCTTTTCCCCCTCCCCCGCTTACAGCATCTCTCGCCGCTTCCTGCGCTCGCCGTCGTCATTGCTGCCCCCACCACCCTATACGCGATAAAAGCTGGCGCGCAGGTGCGGGCGCCATATCTCTCTCGAAACCTGTGCCTAATACCCACTGCTCCCCCCTCCCCCTTTTACAGCTTCTCTCGCCGCTCCCTGCCTGCGCCGCCGTCGTTACCGTCGCCCGCTGCCCGCCCGCTGCCCGCATCCATATCAGCCGTTCGCGCGCTCCCACACGGTTGGCCCCTACACTCGCCTCGCTTTCCGCTTTCCAGCAGTGCCTATCGGCGCCTCCTGCACTTGCCCATGATCCTCGCACATTACCTCTATTCTTTTTTCTTCGCTACTGTAGGACACTTGTATGACGGTCACATTGTACATTTATTATTTCGCACGCGCAATTGATGCGCGCTCACTCAAATCGCTTGCGCGCTCACTCAAACCGCTTGCGCTCACTTAAAGCTCAAAAACAAATCTTACCCAGAGTTGTTGTCCTGATGTACAGACTCTGGTATTCGATAACTGTACATGTTTAAACGCTTGGAAGACTTCGGGCCTCAGAAAGAATGTCGGAACTGGAAAAAAATGTGCGTATTTTTTGAAGCTCTCTTCAATTCAAGTATCTACTACAGCGCCGTTAGAACCCCATTGAACCTTTTGCAATGTTCTTGATTTCAGGTTTGGCCTCCGCGTCGACAATTGGTCCGTGGCTGAATTTACCAAAGTCCACATACCTGTGGGACTCAACTCGTAACCAGTTTGTTTCGAATCTGGGCTCGGCCTTCTGCGACATCCGCGTACACACTTCGATTACGGCGCAATACGCTGGGTTTTACCACAGACCCTACGGAGGTGCCATGACCGAAGTTTGCGCAGAGGTTCCCGGGGCCGTTCCCCCATTTTCCGTATTTTCTGCTTTTATTGATTCACATTCTCAGATGGACTAGCACGCAACGTCGGCCATGTCAGGCCCATAATCCCGCTTTTCTCAATGGGCGAGGGTTTGTCTCCACGCTGAAGTCAGTCCTATGAGTCCATCCCATTTATTCTTTCTTTCTTTGTCTCCCTTCAACTAACTTGTTTCCAGCGACATTCGGATACCCTCGCCCCGTGCTGCCATCTCTCGAACGTGCTGCCACGGCTGTGTAAATCAGGCGTTGCCGAAAACCTACTCGGCGAGTCGATTTGGGAGCTCCAGGACTGCAAGCATTGTTCGCCGTTGTTTCATAAGAAGAAATTAGATTTGTTATATTAGAGAAAATAAATTGAGGGTAACGAGATTGCCGGCTTGTGGATTGACTCAGGATAAGGTTTGATTTTGAGCTTTGAGTGAGTGCAAGGGTTTGAGTGAGCGCGCAAGCGGTTTGAGTGAGCGCGCAAGCGATTTGAGTGAGCGCGCATCAATTGCGCGTGCGAAATAATAAATGTACAATGTGACCGTCATAGCATCAATTGCGCGTGCGAAATAATAAATGTACAATGTGACCGTCATAGTAATGTACAATGTGACCGTCATACACTTGTGTATATACGACCCATCTCACAATTCAAAAGCAATTGTTATCTCTGAAGTCTGTAAGAAATGTGGAGAAAACGTAGTACAAGTGAGATTTGCCAAGTCGTGCTGTCAAATGTCGCACTTTTTGTTTTTTTTTCCTCATCTTCGTTCTACGAATTTCATTATTCTTACAAGTCCCTCATTTTTAAATTCTCAAAATCCTTCGTTGTGGCAAAAAAATCATTGTCGAGCAAGCAAACCATACTGTCATACAAAAGTAATATCTGCGCTACCCAAGCCATCGTTGAAGACGGCCGCGAAAAAAAAAAACAGCTCGTTGAGGAGCCGTTCACGCTGGTTGAGCAGCGCACTGAACGTCGTTGAGGACTTGATCAAAATGCTTAGGCCTTGCGTCTGCAATGAAGTGAGCTTCACACGAACGACGCAAAATAAGTACACTCACTTTTTCTTGGTCGGCCCCTCAGCAGATGCTCCTGGCGCAGCCTTCCTCTTATCCCCCGACTTCGCGCGCGCAAGCAACGCCTTCTCGCTCGCATCCAGCCGAGGGGGTGCCCGCCCCTTGACCACCCGTTCCGGCAACGAGCCGTCGGCATTGAGCCTCGGTTTCCTCGCGCGCAGGAGGACGACCGTTCCCTCCACCAGTCCCGGCTCCCATCCCTTCTCCCTCTGTGCCGCACGCGCGCTCGCTGCCTCTCTCTTCGTTCGCCTTCGCTTGGTCTGCAGCCCGCTTAGCCGCTGCGCGATTGTTGTTGGTTATGCTGTAGACGGGCACAGGCGCCTTCGGAGGTGCCGACTCGTTGGACACTGCAGGTGCCGAGTTGTTAGTCACGTCTGCCAACGCCGCCGCCGCCGCCGCTGCCTTATCCGCCTTCGAGGGCCTCCCGCGCTTCTTCTTCACTCCTTCCGTCACCAGCGCTTGCTTCGCTGCTGCTTCCTTCTCAGCTATCCTCGCGGGTGATACCGTCTTGCGCCTAGCCTCGGGCGCTTTTGCAGGAGGGCGCGACCCTGGGAATATGAGACGAGGACCTGCCCCTTCCTCCACAATGTCTGGGGCGGGTGCGAGGACAACGGGTGCGACGACGGGGGGTGCGACGACGGGGGGTGCGACGACGACAGGTGCGACGACGACGGGTGCGACCACGACGTGTAAGACGGCGGGTGCCACGACGAGTGACGTTGGGTTGGTGGGCATCTGTGGCTTAAGCAATGCCAACAGCGTTCGCGCTGCTGCAGTCGGCGTTGGTTTGGGGGAGGGTGGGAAGAAGCCAAATGGGTGGCTGGCGACTTGGTCGCCACTCGGCTGAGGGGCGAAGGGGGGGAAGAAGCCGACTGAGCGCTTAGGAGTGGGAGGGGGCGGTGTGCGACTTCGGAACGCATCGAATAGCGGACTGAGCCTGAATGCCGGTGGCGGGGGGACAGCGCCGCGGTACATGGCCTTCGGACGTGGACGGTCTATCTGCTGCTGCGACGAGCTGGCGATGTTGTCCAGCGCAAGGAGCTGAGGATCGATGACGGAGGCCATTGTCGGTCCGCTCGGCACCCCTCCACTCTCCAGTCTTGCCAACTGGGCAGCCGTGCCAGGGCTCAGGGGCGGCGACATCCCGAGCGGCCAGTGTTGGTCGGTGCGAGTCCTGGGGCCCCCGAAAACGTCCACAGTCGGCGATGGAGGGCAGGCACTACGTCCAGTCAAAGTTAGTGTTGTGTCAAGGGGCACACAAAGAGACGACGCACTTCTCGAAAAACGCGTCGTCGCCAACTATATCGTCATTCAAATCCCGAGCATCACTAATCCCAGGTCAGTTATGCCTTCAGGATATCGCGACTTCGAAACTTACCCAAAAGAAGCCTCTTCCTGCTCGGCGGTGTTGATACTGGTCCCAGTCGAGACAGTGCTAGTTACATGTCAGACTGATATCCGCTCCTTGTATGACTTTCCAAGACGCACCTCTTATCCCCTTGGACGGTATTCGTAGGGATTACCGCTGGATTTTTCTTCTTCTTGCCGCGTTTCGGCTTCGGCTCCTGGGCAGTCGCAGTAGCAGGCGGAGCAGGTGGTGTTACTTGAATGACCGTAGCGGGCCGAGCAGCGTCGTTGGCATCCGGAACTCTTGCTTCCAACGCTCGTGCACGGCATTCCTCTGGAGCTGAATATCTTTCGTCAGCTACCGCGTGCACAGCTCACTCAAGGATGACTCACTGAAGACCTGCTGCAAAAAGCCTTCAAAGGCCTGCACGATATGGCTGTCGAAGTCGACGCATGAGTCCTCGAAATAATTGCCGGCCGGAGTCGTCCCATGGCATATTCTAGAGACCAGAGCGAGGAACAGATTGAAGGGAAGAGAGGGAACGCCGTCAGGTGACCGAAATCAACATCTCAAAATAGCCACGTACACTTTCATACTCAGCTCGCCGCCCATTCTAGGGTTTGGCCCGCCAACCAACGTCATCCCAACCCACTTCGCGCCCTTATACATTGCGCCGTGCACCTTGGTGAGAAACCCGTCCAACGCGTCTATTCCGCTTCAAAACCGTCAGCGAACTCTTGGCCAACGTACTCAAAATCTTACTCTTGTAATTGGGCCGGTGTTCTCTCCTCTCCCTCCGCTACCTCGTCGCTCAACTCTGCCGCTCTGATCTCCTCCTTCTCCTTCTCAACCTCGGCCAAAACAACTGCCCGTTCCTCTGCCGACGCTGACTTCCATAGTGCCGCAACGACTCGCGTGCGCATGCGCATGCGGTCTGACTTGCGGGCTGCACCCGGCAAGCTTCCTCTCCTGCGCAGCATGAAGGGCCGTCCCACCGATTTGGCCAAATTCGCATTCAGCCACCGTCTCCATGACATGTGGTTCTTCGATGGGAAGTCGTTGGCAGTGGGTGGGCTGCACTCAGACGATGTAGAAAAATTCGCCGTGTCTAGCTCTCGCCTGCGCTCTGTCCGGATGTGCGCGCCGGATTTTGTGACGCTGCTCCGGGCTGCCCCCGCGGTCTTCTCCTCTGTTCACCACCTCGTCCTCGACGAGGACTTGACCTGGTCAGCATTCACGCTCAATTCGGACCTCGGAGGATTGGTTGGTTTGTCCAAAATCGAAATCCCGTTGCTGATACTGCATTTCTTAGGGTACTAGCTCACTTGCGCCATTGGTCACCTTACTCGATGAATATCTACTTCGCTCAAAAGCATCTTCCTGGTTTGCTCGGAGACTCCTGCCCATCGCGCTAACCGCAGACTCCTTTCGACGGACGATGCAGAGTGTTTTGTCAAGTTCATATCTGGGTATTGTTCAGCGCGCTGTTCCGGACATTTTTCTTCTCAGCTCACGATGGCTATGTGTCTTGCCTGGATTGGGATCCGCACACGATCTCCTATTTTAGTGCCAGCACTATACCTTCTGAATCTTTTCGTTCGAACTACGCTTATTTGTTTAACGAGTCGGATCAATATTATTGATATGATGCAGTGATCAGATAAGCAATCGAAGGCTGTCTTCTTCTCCCTCAACTGTGATTCACCGTTCTCTCATCACTTCGATTCTGGCGATCCCTCATCCGAACTTGAGTTGAAGTCTGGGACACCTGGAGCTGGAACATCGCACTTTCGTGGACTGCCTACAGTCCCGCACCACCACGGTCCCGCATCAAATCTATTTCCTCCTCGAGACGCGAGACCCTATCTCGGCGCTCGTGTTGCTCGATTGCTGTATTCTGTCCCATCTGGATGTGTGACTAACCTGCATGTGAAACAACCATCATCGGTGCGCAGTGCATCTTTCGAGGTAACCAAGCTGAGCAGCGATCGGGCGGATTGGAGATCGCTCCATTCGCTGGATTCGCACTTGATTAAAGTTTCACACCGAGTGCCGGTAGTCCAGCACGATACCACTGGCTGCTTCATTTCTGACTAGTTTGACCTCGTATACGACCTACCGGAACCCGCCTTATCACTAGGATGGCACAGCAAACCAAGAAAAGAAAAAGCGTTCACGTACGTGAGTCATGTTTTTTTGTGGACAATAAATACTCATATTATCATCAGTCTTGCCTTTCGTACCCCCCCAAAGCCTCCCTTTCGTACCACCCCCAAGACTCGCTGCCTCGGCGACGTCTCTCGCGCACACCCAAGAGTGCAAGTCAATATTTCCCTTCAATCCAACCCTCCACGAAACGGATGGAGAGACGGTGGAACGCGGATGGGATATGATTGAACACACAGAGCCGCTCTCTGCCGCCTTCGTTTCGGAATGGCCATCGGAGGCAGAGGCCCAATGGCAACTCATGGTGCAGGAAACTGTCGGCAGCGGAGGGCAATGGGCTGCCGAGAAATTCGCGTACGTCCTTCTTATTTCTCATTTCTGCCGCAATACTGGATTGCTGAGGATCTCGCCAGGGAGGAAACCTCGGAACATGAGCCTGAACTCTCTGAAGACGAGACAGCGAGGCTAGCAGAGGCTCAGGAGCGACACGACGAACGCGAGAAGGAGTTGGATCAGGCCTGGGACCATCTGCTGTCCCAGGCCTTGGACGCCATGCCCCCGTCACACCGACGCGAGTGGCTCCGTGAGCGACGAATGGAGGAATCCTGGACTCTGCGCTCCTGGGCTCTGGGCTCGACTGCCGACAGCGACACATCCGCGTCCTGGGTCGATTGGCCGACGACAACGTGGGAGTATTAGAGTAGCGTTTACTTTGCGTGTAGTACTGACTTTCGAACACTATTGAGCTGTATACACGCCGGTGTTCAATTCTACCCACACCACACAGAGATTCAAGGCAATTGTTTGCTGGTAGGTACGACAACTTTTACTTTTGCACTATCGTAAGGATTTTATGTATTTTTTTGGCTGTCTGTGTACGCGACGAATAAAGCAGCGAGAGATTTTTAGACCCTACTTGGACTTAGCAAGCACAGCAATGGACGTGGCGTAACTTACTTGAGTTTGACCTTGTAATCAATGCAATCCGGCTCGAGAAGAGATGGGCAGCCGTGGCACTGGCAACGTCGATCTTTGAACGGCTCACGAACGCGTCGACAATGTTTTTGTCCAGACCGTCATCACGGAAGTGGTTCGAAAAGAAGTCGGCAACGTTCTTGCGTGGCCAGACGCAGAAACATTCAAGTTGTTCAGCGGTTTCGATGCCCGCTGCGAGGAACGGCCCTTTGAGGTGGTCAAGCGAGGGCACGAAGGCCCGGAGGAACTTTCCGATGATATCGTCGGCATCGGGCACAGCAGTATTGTTCACTTCGGTGTTGTTCGAATTCTGCCAAGCCGATTGGTCAGACAATGCGGGGTTGACACTGGCGACGTACCGTACGGTCCGTATGGTGGGTGTTGTTAACAGAATTGGCGTGTGACTAACGGTCCGCGTGTTCCGCATCAGATGCCATCAGCTGCGGTTGGTTGCCAACGCAGCCACCATCTTTGTCTTTCTCCATGCACTGACGAGCTGCCACACTGACGAGCGACCTCGCTCGTCAGTAGTGTGTCAGCTCGTCAGTGTTGCAGCTTGGTTCTGCTCTGTCTTACCGTCTCTCGCAACTCTCACTACTCCATGAGCCAGAAGCGCAAACAACCTGTCAAGAAACCAACGACTTACCATTTCGCCCCGCGACCAGGGCCCAGCGCGCCAGTGCCATGTCCTACGAGTATTACTGCGGGGACATCGGCCAAGGGCACATCGACGGCCAGGGTCATGCTTGAAAGACCCGTGTCAACCACCTCGACGGCCGTGTTTCCCAAGCTCGATCGGTGGTCGACGTCAGCGCATTGGCCGCGGACCGGGTTCACCCAGATATACCGAGGGAGCGGCCGCCCATTTACGATTGGTACAGCGGTGGAGATGTGGATGTGGATCGATCAGACGAAGAGGAGGGAGTTGCGCGTGATGCTCGACCTTCAGTACGTGCAAACTGACCTAAAGTTTTTTTTTTCAAAAAATTGACGTTGTTATGTAGGACGACCCGCTCCGTCAGTGGACGGAAGACCATCGCGCAGCCTACCTGGACGAGGTACTTCGTCTGGAAGGTCGTGGAGATCATGCGTATTCCACCTGCCGGGTGTGTAGCGCCGAGAGGGCTGACCACCGTTGTCGAGAGTGTTTGGGTGGTGGCGAGCTGATGTGCCACTCTTGTATTGTGCGAGGCCATGGGAAACTGCCGTTCCATCAGATTGAAGTACGTGGAGATCTTTTTTTACTGAACGCTGGCAAGTTAACTTACAAACTCGATAGTGTTGGTCGGGGATTACATTTGAACGAAAGTCTTTGAAAGATATGGGGCTGCGCATACAACTCGGTCATTGGCACGACATCAACAGAAGCTGCCCGGTGCCTCAGCGCGCCATCGCCGACGACTTCGTAATCATCGACATACACGGCGTGCACCAGGTTGCAGTCGACTACTGCGGGTGCGGACGGGGAGGCCACCCTACTACCCAGCTGCTCCGTGCCCAGCTGTGGCCGGCGACAACCACGAACCCGAAGACCGCTGCGACCTTCACCGTTTGCGACACTATCATCTTTTCTCCTTTGAATCAAAGTGTTCGGCGCTGGAATTCTATCAGAGCCTCGCGAGGCAGACGGATAACCTAGGTTTGAATGAACGAAAACGGTCCTCGCATAACCAGGTACGTGTGTCATTCGGAGTCGGGGGCATGGGGCTGATCCTGAGTTAGACATCTGCCAGTGAGAGAGGCGGCGGCGTATATGATGACGATAAAGAGAGAAAGGTGCAAAAGGTAATCTCGACGTTGAATTTCAAACCAACCGAGACTGACTCGAGAGGGTCCAGGAACGCTATCACGAATTTTTGAGGATGACGAGACAGTGGCGGCACATTCGAATGCTCAAGCGCGCGGCGCGTGGCCACGACCCAGACGGCATAGCCAACACAAAGCCAGGGGAGTGCGCATTGTTGTGCCCGGCATGTCCTCATCCCGGGAAGAACTTACCGGCGAACTGGAAGGACGCGCCAGACAACAAGCGGTGAGTTTGGATGACGATATCAGAGTCGAAACTAACTATACCTCAGATTCATCCATGCATTGTATGTTGCCATCGACGCCAATTTTCGACTCAAGCGGAAGGACGTGTCGAGCGAGAGCAAGGACCCGGGCCTAGGCAACGGCTGGGCATTTTTCTGCGAGATCGAGGCCTACATGAAACACGTGAAGGCAAACTGGACCCAGACACAGGCCGTGAGTCTCTTTTGACTTTTGACTGACGAGCATTCGGCTGACGGCTCGCAGCGAAGCCACTGCGTAGCTCACGACGCAGTCGATAAACCGGACCGGGAGGCGCGCGGCACCGCATCGTCTGGCATCGGCGCCGTCGACTGCGCCCGTCACAATATGAAGCGGCCTCTTGCGGTGGGCGATCTGCAGCTCGGGGAGCGGTAAGCTAAGATTTAATGTATCCCTTCTGTATTGGAGCTGAACATGTATGCCAGATATTTAAATATGGACTACATCTTTTTCATGAGCATCGCGGGGACGGAGTTGGTCCGTTTTTTCGTCTCGTACGACATCGCGTGCCAGTGGTTCATATATATTTGGACGCGACTGTCCGACTACAAGAACGAGACGATCATGATCGAGGGAAAAGGGAAATTTATGACGTTCCTGGTCCCGAAGTTTCACCTTCCAGCGCACATCGAAGAGTGCAATCTCAAGTTCTCCTTTAACCTGACACTCGACGTCGGGCAAACGGATGGAGAGGCGCCAGAGCGCGGATGGGCCGACGCCAACCCATTAGCCCGCAGCACGAAAGAGATGGGCCCGGGATCGCGACGTGATACTCTCGATGACCATTTTAACGACTGGAACCACAAGAAGATCATTTCCCTTGGTGAGTGGTGGAGTATGCCGTGGAACGACCGATCTCACCATATAAATAGGTCGTACATTGCGCAGGAAGACCGACACCGCAGTACCGGAGATGGTGAGGACCAAGGAGGCGTTGCGCGACCTGGAGGAGTCGCTGGGAGCGAGCGTGGTCGAGGGGTGGACAGCAATGGCGGAATTGTGGGAGAAAAAGCCCGAGTCGCCGAATCCGTTCGAGACACTGCGCAAGGACGCGCACGTCGCGAAAGTGCGTACTGAGCTCGCTGCGGAGGCGGCAGCTAGGGAAGCGGCAGGGACGGAGGCCACGGGATCCATCAGGGGCGACATGCACATCACGGAGTTGCTGGCGATGGGGCTCCAGCTGGAAGATCAACAGTGAGTGACATGACAGCGGGTTTGTGCAGCTACTCACAAAATTAGCAGGCGGATCCTGGCGTTCGATGTGTCCTCAACTGGCCTACATCCCACGGACGGCCAACGCCGCGCCATGATCGAACGCACCAGCAAGCTGCGCCGCAAGATTGTGGCGTGGATTACATTGCAAACCGCCTTCTTCCCAGCACTGCAGAACGTACGACAACACGAGGACGACGAGCGTGCACGCTTGGCGGAGACCCAGCCCGTTCCAGGGATCAGCGTCTCAGACCTCAAGCTGTGGCTTCCATCGGCAGTCGCGGCAGCTACCGCGAGCATCGTCAACGAGGTTTCAGTGACCCCTGAAGTGCAGCAACACGAATATCGACTACGAGTTGGGCAGGCGCACGAGGCGCTGTACGAAGTCCGCCGCTTGCTCCTCGTGCGGACGCACTTGTACAAATTGGAAGGACACACACTCGAGGGGGGTGCGGGCCAACATGCGGTCGCATGATAAGATAGCGGCGCTCAACAACCAGGTGGAACGAGTGGCGGCGAAATATCGTGCCGCCAGGGCCGCGTTGGTGACGTTGGGTCGGTTCCTGAAGCGTGACGAGTGGCAGCAGACGCTGAGAGAGCTGAAGGCGGATGACGTGAGGGGTTTGCCGCAATCGACGTTCCACGACCCGGAGCGGAAGAAGAAAAACAAAAGAAAGAAAAAGAGGCCGAGGATCGAGCGTCCGGTGTCGTGGATCTGGGTCACCCAAGGCGGCGAGTACGACCCAACTGACGGGGTAGCTATGAATGAAGGTTAGTGCACGGTTTCTAGCGAAGGAGTATGCACTGACAATTCGCCAACAGCGGTTCGCATCGAATGGGCAAAGACCCGCGCACGTTGTCATCGATGGCGTGAGGAGGTCGATTTGCTGGAGGCGGAGATGGCGCGGGTCTTGCGGTTTTTCGATTGGCGAACGACGTGGGGGGGAGCAGCGGGAGCGACGGGAGACGGACAGCGTGCTGCTAGAAGGGCTAACAGGATACGCCGTGCGCCAGGGAGCGATCCAGACACAGCTTGCCCGAAGTTTCGCTAGGGAGTGGGAGCATTTGCCGGAGCTTATACAGCGGGGCAGGGCGGGGGAGCTGGAGGTTGGTGAGCCAGGTCCAGGCCCAGCGCAAGACGAGAAGGGGGAGGGTAGCGATGGGGAGGCAGAGAGCGACGACGAGGAAGACGAGGCCATACCAAGCTTGCCTCAGCGAGCTGTCAAGCCGACTATATGGACGAGGTGATGAGCATGTAGTCGCAGCGCAGCGTTCCACCCCACCGGCTCATCGACGCCCACGCCAGCACCCCGAGGCCTCGACCACGACTCACCCGCTCGCTCCTGTCGTGCGGACGCCCACCCCCACCTAGCCGACTCGTTGCTCAGTGAGTTATCTTTTCTTTTAGTTTTCTGCGGCCGTTTCTGTTTCAGCTTCCCTGCTTGCAGTGCTCGAACCCGGGCCCCTGCAGGGAGTTGGAGTGGGAGCGTGTCAACAGAAACCCTAGTCGCCCGCTCTTTGCTACCCGTCTCTTGTCCCTAGATCCTCCTCACTCCATGTCGCGTCGACGCCGCCACCCCGGCTCCGCGGCTCGTTAGCGCCACGGCCTTGTCCACCAGTGTCACCTCCTCGCTCGTCCGCGTGGTGTGGATGGCCACCTCAGCCCCGTCCGCTCCGTGTAGCGTCGACGGCGCCGCACCCTGTCGTGTCGTCCACAGCTCGCTCGCTCTTCCGCGTGGTGTGGACGCCCACCTCAGCTACCGAGGGTGCCCGACCGTCCGCTCCGCGTAGCGTCGACGCCGACGCCAGCATCATGGCTGGTCAACCCCGCGTCGCCCGCTTCGACACCCACCACCCCAGTGCCATGCCAGCACCACGGCTCGTCCACCCCGCGTTGCCCGCTTGTGTCGCCTCGACGCCCATGCCATGCCAGCACCACAGTGGTGGTGCCCGCGTCACGTCGACCACGGCTCGTCCACTTCGCGGCGCCCGCGTCATGTCGAAGCCCACCACAGCACACCCCCGCGCACCGAGAGCACGGAGACGGTCTGGACGCGTTGGTCGGAGCTCACCATGGGCGCTTTACCTTGGTGGTGATCGTCTGGATTTTTGCTTAGATTGGACTCAAATGGACACACAGTATTCTTATTAGAGCTATATGTATAGTCTTCTTGTATTCTACAGTATATGCAATTTTCTGTTTTTTTTGGGCTCTTTTAGTGGTATTTTTTTAAAGATCTGTTTTCGAGTCGTGTTTCTCCGCCAACACACCTTTCGACCTCAAATGGGAAGAGTTCTATAAATCACTTGCTCTTGCCCTCCCCCGTGATGCTGTTGCTCGTTTTCGGGAATATCACCACATCCTCCCTCCTGAAGCAGAGATACCGGAACGCAGTGCCAACAAGTGAGCAGCAGACACCAGGGAGGGAAGGAAGATCCACGTGAAGAGAAGGCGGACTACATGAACATGGGGCGAATGTAGCTAAACCTGCTCTCTAAATAATTACCTTTGCTTTATAAACGTGGTTCCGCTGAACTTCCGAGTCCCAGAGCCCATCCCTTCGGCGCGGATAAAGGGACCCAAAAACCACTCAACACCTAAGGAAAAGACGCCTAACGCACCCTTAGTATTTACGATTCGACCCGCAGAATTAAAAATGTATCAATTGCATTCACAGGATACAAGCAGAATGTATTATATTTGTGTTAAAAAATGTCCGCCCATCAACTGCGGGTAAGTAAGCGCGTTCTCACCAGCGCATGCACCTCCATCGGGTCATCTTCCCCTCCCTGTCCTCCAGCCACCATGAACCCAGGCGCACCGACCCCCCGCCCTCCGCGTCCCGCACCCTCCAGCCTAAATGGCTGGCCCGCCGTACGGATCCACCGCAAAGTCATGCACCGTCCGCCTCAGCGTGGCGGGACGAATCGCCCGTCCCACGCACTCGCAAAGCACTCGCAAAAGCTCTCGAGGACGGCGCCGTGCGGCCCCGTCACAGCGCGTACACGTGCGCAGGCGCAGGGAGCGCACCGTCCTCTGCTCCATGTAGAGTGCTATGAGGAGAAGGCAGAGGGCGCAGAGAGGGCACAGAGCGCAGACGAAGACGCCCGCACCGAAGTCGCGCGGCAGGACCAAAAGCTTCCCGCTGCTAACGCCTCTCTGCTCCTCCTCCTCCCTGTCCTCGTCGTCGTGCTCATCCTCCCCCTCTCCCACCCACTCCACCTCAAAGCCTCCCTCCCCCTCCGGAGCAACTTCCTCCTTCCACCCCCGCCTACAACCTCCATCGCCTGCTCGCGCTCCCACCTGTCGTCCTCCTCTACAAGCTTGATGACGCTGTCACTTCGTCCTCGCTCGGGATGTGCATCACCCAGGGACGTCCCCGGACCCGACGTCTTTCTCGCGGTCCCTTTCGCATTCCCTCTCCCTCTTCCTAACCCTCCCTTTCCTTTTCGCATTCGCATTCCCTCACCCCGTCCTTCTCCTCCTTCCGAGCCTCGACACGGAATCGGCCGGTTGCACCGCCATCGCGCGCTCACACACCCTCCACTTCGCACATCGTGGGCTTCAGGATCGCGGAGTACGGCCGAAATGGAGTGGGGACGGAGGTGCGGAGAGGGAGAGGGGAGCGAGGTGTTGTAGGATGTGTCATCTGAGGACGGTGCGTAGAACGAGCGATCCTTGTCTTCTGAGGCACGAGTGACGCACGCTGGACGTGGTGGTGCAGTATTATCAATTGCGCGCGGTGGACCGCCAACGCGTGGAGAGAATGACGGGGAGGGAGCGGTGGTGGAGGCAAGATGTCGGCCTGTGCATTCGCGGACCGGGGGATGCAAGATGGGCAGCGATCCTTCCCGCAGGTCGCTGTGATGTACGTCCACCAGAACGTGCGTCGAGCGAAGGTCCCTGGACCGAACGCACGGATGAATAAGCCAAGCCATCCAGATAAGGCATCCCTGCGCGCCGCCGAGAAACACCGCTCGAAGTTGGAAGTGATTCCAAGGATTTGCATGCAGGCTGGTAGCGAGGCCGCGGATACACCGATCGACACGACCGAAGGCGTATAGCGTCGAAAGACCTATTACACAGCAATGAGGAGATAGATGAGCAGCCGAAAAGTTCGATGACGGGAAGCGAGGGCTTTCATGCCGCAGTTAGACGTAGGCGTCGCACACATCCAGTTCCGCAGCTTCGGCCCCACAATTCGCCACCACCACCGCCCTTGCCTTTACCCTCACCACGTCCCATGTGTGCGTGTATTGACACTGACGGTGCGATGGACCGGCGCAGGGAGAGGTAACACTGCACACGGAGGTGGGCTGCAGGGCCGCGCTGTACCGCCAAAATGGAGCATGGCTGGAGCGGAGAAGGGAGCGAGGTGAGGTAGGGCATTACTGAGTTTGGATACGAGTACAGGACAGCGGTGTGCTAAAAAGTCAAAGGAAGGCATCAGCATTCCGCACCAACGAAAAAATCGCGAGGCACAAAGAATGAATCCCTCCGGCAAGCCCCCGCTCCTCATGCCCTCGTCCACCATACGAAATACGGTGGGAGTACGAAGGGGTAGATGTAATGGACGCAATGCGGAAGGTCCGAAGGCCTTCGTGGGGCATGCGAAGAAGGAAAAGATGAAAGAGATATGAGAAGTATGTACAGGGTTAGGGTTAGGGTAGAAAAAAAGAGACAAAAAACGCAGAAAAGAGAAGAATGGGAATGGAAGAGAGAACGGGAGTGACGGAGGAAAAGGATTCTACCTGGCTTGAATCGCCACGGCCCGCGAACAGAGTTTTAGACAGAAACTGGGATAGATAATCCGTCGCGAGTTTGGAAACGGGTAATCGACAAGAGCGTGGGCCGGTCGTAGTGGATGGTGCATTGCTTGAAGCGGCGATGGCACGTTAGAGCCACGGCGGAAAGGCTGGACAGATACCAAAGGTTTAGTGTACGCAAGTGAAGCAGAGAGAATGATAGAAAATACTCACCAAGGGAGCAAAAACTAGCACATTGTCTGCGCGCTTCGCCTCTCCTCTCGTACAACAAGATCCCCAGGCCGTATCTATCCGTATGTACGCGGCACGCGCTACATCTCGGGAGCAGCGGTCGCCCTCCCCATCGTCTCAGTGCGTCCTTGTCGTGCTGTTCCCTTCTTCCCACATGCACCAGCTATCGCTCTCATCCTTCCTCCCTCTTAATAAGCCTCTCCCTCTTCCCTGAACGTCCTTCCTCCCTATTCGCTCTATGCCCCTCGCTCTTCCTTGAGGTTCCCGGCCCACGTCTGCTCGGTGCTTCTACATCTCTGCCCGGATGCAGCTCATTGTCCACCCATTGATTCCGCATCCTCATATCCCGGTGCCCCCCACCTGCTACCACGCATCGCCCGCACCAAGCATGGACAACGGAGACGAAGAGAGAATCGTCGTCCTCGACTCCTCGTTCTCCTCCGTGGTGCGTGGACATGTGATGGACGGCAGAGGGGAGAAGCTCGCCGAAGTGCAGGGCTACGTGGATGCGGACAAGGAAGGCCTCGTCAAAGGCTTGCAAGCGATTGTTGGTGAGGAAGAGGATGCCACGGTAGTATTCTACGTGGTGCAGGCTGTGGGAGCGGTGAGATGAGATGATGACAAAGGAAGGCGAGAGGGGAGAGGACGTACAGGACTGCGACCATCGCATTGCGCTGGAGCTCATGCAGCTAGCGACGCTCGAGGGATACTGATTACACGTTGGTATGCCTCGGTAAACGAAAGCGACAAGCCCACCTTGTCAATGAGGACGCAACATCAAAGACCCGCTCGAGCGCCATATCCAAGTCTGTCGCACGAGTGCCTAGGTCGCCGCCGCCAATAACATACAGCGGGCGCTGGACATGCTCGCTCGTAGCTTTTGCGGAGAGGTCTTCCCTGCAGCTCTTCGTTAGTAAGGGGATTAGAAGTGAGACAAAATGCAGACACCGGGCGGCCCAAAAAGATTTACTAAGAGCCCAGCACCCTTGCCCTTGACGAAGTCGTCGAAGCCGGCCTGCTCGTGGTGCGACGAGCGAGCGGAGAATGGTCTTGGGCTCGGCGAAGGCGTCGGCTCATTGGAAGGTGCGACCTTGGTGGGCTGAGGTCATTGACGGAAAGAGGGGGAGGACGCGGGAGGTGAGGAGGGCCGAGAGGAGATGGAGAGGACAGTGCCACCGACGAAGTACTTGCATGAGCATAGACGAAATGGGCGACTTCGGCCAGCCACGTCCAAATGCGGTAATTTTTCTTGTCGTTCCTCCTAAC
>JARJCV010000589.1:0-19648 GCA_029281435.1 Mycena haematopus
GTCGACGACCGATTCCGCAGACACAAGTACGATGCACTCCAAGCCCGAATTCGACGACATAGCCCTCTCCTATTCGTCTTCGTCATTTCCGCCCACCGACATTTCTACGTACCCATACGAAGCGCGGTACTCGTTCTCCACATCGCCTTCCGACACACACTTCCCTCCCACACACACGCCCGGACCGGACGTAAACGACATGGCTTGATGCCCACCCATACGCGCCTTTCTTTCCTTTATTTCTTACGCACCGTCGCGTCCTTACTGACGCACCCGCACACACTCCCTCGAATGCCCTCGCATTGTATCCTTCTCTCATTTCGTCATCCTCTTCGTACGCAACGCAATCTTCGTCTTCTCATTTGTAGTAGTACAATAAAACGCAATAACAACACGATAAAAATGCATACAACAAAACGCACCATATGTGTGGCTTCTCGTTCGTCGGCTTTCTGCTCAATTCTTCCTGCGTCTATCATAGTTCCATTTTTGCCATCCTCAGAGATTGATCACAGAACCGTCAGGCTATAATACGACCTTTAGGACAGGGGAGAGGCGTAGGTTCTCTATTGTATTATTCCAGCGTTGAACGCGCATTCTCCATTGTCCCTCCGGCCTCATCTGATCGAACTCTGCTCGTGATATCCCCTCGGACAGAGCCCCCCAGAATGCGATGAGGTCCAGTGTCGGGTCGGGGAAGGTCTCGTCAAAAAAGACAAAGGCCTTGTCAATGAATTTTATTCCCAACGGATTGTGTCCGTGCGCGAGGTGCGGACGACTGTGGAGCAGAAGCACCGATGAATGCTCTTTTACTTTGCCATTTGCTGGGTTCTGCCCATTTTCAGCATGGCCGTATGTCGTCCTTCCTCACGTAAAATCATCGCACCCTGCTTACCCCAGTACTGATTTCCGAACTCTGATGCAACAAACAAAAAGCCGGATCGACTCAAGGATCGCGCCTTTAAGTTTCAACCGGAGAGAATTGCACCGAAACATGTACCAACCCTGTAGTATGCAAGCCTGGATCTCAGCGGTGGCCGGCTGTAGCCATAGCGTAATAACGTGCCGCTATCTCAGGATCGGGGAAGCGATGCGGCACCCTGCGCTCTACTCTTCCATCTCGCGGCTTGAGCGGAGTCCATACTGGTTCTCGACACCTGTAAGAAATCGTCGTTTTCTTCCCCGTTGACTCGTCGTCGTCCTCGTCGGAAGACTCCAGTGGCCGGAGATCGTAAACATTTCCGTCCACATGAAGGTCTGTGGAGTTGATTGTCTCCAAACTGAATCCTTCCACAGCTCGCTTGAGGCCATGACAAATGTCGTCCACTTCCCTGTAGTCGTCCGCATCCGCGCAACGCCCAAAGCAGGCGTTCTGCGGCGCTAGAACGCATCCACAAGCTTTAATGTGCACAGAGCGCGTGGATGGGAGGCCGGCAATGATGGTATTGAGAATGAACTCCTCCTTGAGCGTGTAGTTGGTATGCCATATAGATGAATAACGGACGATTATAATGACTCACCGTGAATATCGTTGTCGCAGCTTTGCTGAAGGATGCAAAGGTCTCGATGAATTCCCCAGGCACTTCCGCGAGCTCAGCTCCGGAGAAGAAACCAATGTTGAAGTGTTCAAGCTGCGGAAAGGCGCAGATAGAATCACAGATGACCTGTCGCACCCATTCAGACTCGTCTCTGGCTACCTTCCACCTACGTCAAACCCGACGTAAGTTGGTACAATCAACTTCTGGATGACGAAACAAGGCCTGAGCTCACAATACGGTGCGAATATTTGACATAGATCCCAGCGCTGCAGCGAAAAGTTCGCGCGCCTCGGAAAATCCATTGTCATCGGCCGTGTCGAAGGGGAAGTCGTTAGTGGAGGCTCCGAGTCCCGGAAACACAGATAGCGTCTTAGCATGTCGAGACCAGGGCGTCTCGCCACCAGCAATGGTTCTGAGGAAGCTGAAATCACTCTCGCTGAGGCTGCCCAGGGCTGTACTGTTGATCGGAAACTCTGCGAAGAAAGCAGGATCCACGGCCTCTTGAACGTTTTTGTTTGCACTGCGTAGCGCCTTGAGGTCGTCTCTAATCAGCTGTCGAGGGTCATATCGAAGATTGTCCTATGCAAAGGCAATGTCACCCACAAGAACCCCAATTTCTTCAAGAAGTTCTGGAGGTAAATTGAGCAGCATGAGAGGCGTGGGGGAAGGGGGTGAAAAAAGGCGCTTGGAGTGCGAGTACATATAGATAAGCAGCGCTCAGGGGCCTGTAAATCAGCGCCGGCGCACTGATTTCACTGATTTGATGTTCGTTGGTAGGGGACCGTAACGAAGAGGATTTGAGAAGCCGTCATCCGATCACGAGTTCGGAGTGCTGCAGTGCTTTACAATTTCAAAATGGACCCCATCGAGATCAGAAGCATGAAACGAAAATTGAAGGTTCGTAGCTGCAGTACCGATCCCAAGGCGGAATCAGCAAAGTACAAGGAGTCACGGCTCACGAGGTAAACATGGACAAGCTTATTGCCAGAACAACGATACGACAATATGGACAAGCGAAGAATGAGCTAGATAGCGTCTGTCTACGAGAGACTACTTAAATATGGACGTCAAGTTGAAGAACGTGGGGGACGGAAGGCTACTGTATTCCCTAAACAACATGGGGTATGGGCCATTGCTGCGCATGGCGTTTACGAGTACTTCTGTAAGTGCCGAACATGCCGAGACTCCCCGTGATCAAAAGCTTGCCAAACAATGTGCCGATTTTGCTTGCACAACCACCTGCCAAAGTAAGGTGGAGCGGCCTTGCATAGGTCGGTAGTTTAGGGCACTGTGAACAAAAACACATATAATTCAAGTCATGATAATGCAAGCAGGAACGGAGAGAGCAAAAGTGAATTCTGTTACATAAGATTTTCCCAGGACCGCAACTATTTTATCACATCGCGTTTGTGATTTTTAGGATCAAAGATGTTCCGGCTAATGAAAAATTTTAAACGATCACAAAATCGTAGCCATT
Source organism: Mycena haematopus (assembly GCA_029281435.1). Classification (NCBI taxonomy): domain Eukaryota; kingdom Fungi; phylum Basidiomycota; class Agaricomycetes; order Agaricales; family Mycenaceae; genus Mycena; species Mycena haematopus. The sequence goes on from JARJCV010000589.1 coordinate 3,016, forward strand.
TTGGGGACAGCCACTAAATTTCATACATTCATAAAAAGCGACCGTTAAGAGCAGAGGTCGAAAAATGGCCCTCCACGATTATTAAGAACGATTACATAAGTACTCGTAACCCCGGAAGACAGGCGTTCGGGATCCATTCCGCAAGCGAGGACGTTGACCGTGGAACCGGCCGTAAGGCCCGTAACTGGAACACCACCGACCAATAAACTTGCGCGAGAAGCCCAGCGACGGAATGGCCATTCGCAGAGTCGTTCTGGGCCACTGGATCATGAGGAGGAGCCTCCGGATTATTCAGAAGATTAAATGCTGTGATGGTTACAACTGTGCAGTATAATATTGAAATCACAACCAGTGTCTTGTCCGCGGGCGAAGAAGCAAAGCAGCTGTTGATGTTGTGTTGATGTCATCAGGATAAAATTCTCGGGTTCCCGTTCCATTGGCCGATATCTCACTATATCTCACCAACTCAGTGTAACTGTCGAATGGTAAGAATGTAGTAGAACTTAAAGCAAGCCCGTTCTCGCCTGATTTCGGACAATCCCTGGTGCACTTGAACCAAGAGCAAGCCAAATTGAAACAGCTGAACAGATGAATCGATGGACAGCAGTCGTCAACACGGGAGAAGATCTGCAGGTGTCAGGCTAATCTAGTGAGTACCGAGCCGATGATAACGTGAGTAGTTACCAGCAACTACCAGTATAGCTGCTCGGCAGTATTCGCTGCTATATCCAGCGCAGGGAGCAAGGCTATTATCGAGCTTAGCAACACTCCAGGCGGACCACGCGTCAATGCTGAGTACGCGAGTCAGTGAAAACATTGAAATCAGGATTCCGGGCGCATTTTCATGCCATCCTAAAAAAAACGGCCGGGAAGCTGAGCTCAGGCAAAGCAAGTGGCTTTCTATTTGGAGGGTTATCTCGAGAGATTGAGCCGTCAACTGAGAATCGGCTGCAGTGACATCTGGGAGGTACAGTGAAGGAGTAAAACACCAACTACACCTTGCGAACATTTCGTCGGAGAAGAACCGGGAAACTCAAACAGAGCAAATCAAGGTGTCGCAAGGGAAGGTCTGTAAAAGTGCACTTGCTGCGACTCAGTGCCACTGGGAAGAAACGGTCATGAGGGGAGGAAGAGCTGTCAACGTTTTCAAGTTTTCGCACGCAACCAATTCGGGAAGGATCTGCGTTTCTTCTTTTCCCACCATGTCGGAACTCTCCAGACTCCAAGACAGAATTTCAAGAAGGAAGGCGACTATGAGGATGAGGGAGCCGTATCGCTCAACCAGGACGAAATCCAATTGGTGAACACGATACCGGACGGCCTGGGACGGACCGACGCAGTTTCGGCGCTGTAGTCATCTGTAAATGTTTCCGTGCCTTGTCTTACAATTTGCGCTAACCATGCAGGTCCTCGTATCTCATTACGATCGTGTTCATGCTCATCGCGGCTGCGGTGCTCGCCGAAATCTCTCCCTCTCAGCGGCTCCATCTACATTTGGGCCGCCGAAAGCGCCGGGCCCAAGTACGCCCGCTTCTTTGGCTTCATCGTCGACTGGTGGTCGTGCACCGCATGGATGACCTTTGTCTCTGGTAACTGCCAGGTCAGCTTGAGGTCAGCGCTCTCTGTAACATGTTCTCCGTTTGTCCCACTGCTGACATGACGGAGGCATCCAGACCACCAAGAACCACGTCGTCTCGCAACTGGCCGTTTGGGAGATCAACCTGGGGGGTACGACGAACGGCAATGTCAAATGGCGCGCGCTCATCTAAGCCCTCTTGGAGCGCTGTTGGTCCTGTCGGTGGCGATCAACTACGTTCCGCCTATGATGTACTCCGTAATCTTTCGGTTCTCCGTCCCATTCATGATCCTCGACTTTTTCTTTTGCGTCTTGCTTTGCGTCATCTGAATTCCGATTGGCGTTTCGAGGACTTATGGGTTTCGCAGCGCCATTGACCCAAACTTGTGAGTTGCTTGTGGCGTATCACAATCCTATCTAAATGCTCATTAGACAATGGGACGGGCGCTCAGCCTGGCTTGAAACGGCTGTTATGCTTGTGAGCGTCTTCTACATCGAAACGCCCTCATGCTCAACGTCCTCCAGCCTTCACCGCTGGGACCATGACCGGCTTCGATGCCTCGGGCCACATTGCGGAGGAGATTCAAAACGCGCGAGGTAAAGCACTTGTCTTCCTAAAGCCTTGGAAAACGCCGACACTTCCGCAGCGTTGTCGCAGGAAGGGGTATCCTTTCGGCCGCTCTGGCCACTGGCGTCCTAGGCTTCCTCACCTCTGTCCTTTTCCTATTCTGTATTCCGGACCTTGGCACATTCTTTGCACTCGGAGCCCCGTAGCCCTTTGTGCAGGTGTACTCCCGCGCGCTTGGCAAGGGCCCCGAGCATCTTTATGACGATCATTGCAATCATCGGCTTGATGCTCGTGCGTCTTTTCGCTTTATCATGCTCCTCTTGCTCACGCCGTGCTCTCCAGCAGACCAGTGTCGCCATTGTTGCCGCCTTGCGCCTGGTGTACGCCGTAGCCCGCGACGGCGTCCTCCCCCTGTCGGGCTGGATCAGCAAGGTCACTGTGGACGGCCAGCCGCAGAACGCCGTGACTGCCATCTTCGTCTTTACGGCCGCGCTCCTTTGCACGATTCTCCCCAGCCGGGGCGCCTTCACCAGCCCCGTCAACGCCTGCGGCATCCTCACCATCGCTACCTACGGGCTCAGCATCTCGTTCCTCCGGCTCACCCTTACCCCGAACGACTTCCAGGCGCCGCACTTCCGCCCCGGTCGCTTCGGCAAACCGTTCCACGCGCGCGCGGCATTCTTCAATACTCTAGGTGTTTGCCGTGCGTCCCTGACATTTGACGGCCCCTTGCTCGAGCTCATCGCCTTACAGGTCATGATCTCGTCGTTCTCCTTTCCCGTTAGCGGAGAAACTTTCAATTTCGTGCGCGATTCGTCCACTTCTTTCTGCGCCGATTAACCGCCCCACAGGCCGTCGTGATCTTCGGGGCTGTGACGATCTTCGGTGGGTGTCGCCAGCTGGTACTTTACTCCCGAGGATAAATGGCTCCGTCGGGAGCTCATGCTGCAAGCACTCGACGCCGCCTACGAAGTCAAGGAATAAACGCGCCACAAACGGAAGACTTGTAGGAAAATTTCTTCCGTTTTACATATCTTGTATATATGTTCCCCTCATCTAGAATCGTGTGTAGCTACTCCATGACAGAGAAAAAATCACTGTTTTTCGAAGCAGCGCGCGCGTCTTCCATGGTGTATCCGACGCATCTCCCGATGAGCCCAAGGTCGGACATGATGGTCGGGGAACTTCACGATGCCGCCGACCCTGAATTCAGCGGAGACCATCCCTTGTGGACTGCAGCTATTATGGCTCAATGTTCTTATGGAATTGGGGATTGATTCAGAATTAAGATAGCACGCTTCCCTATTACAAGCTATCATTGATACTACTAGTATAATCCTATAGTGCAGTAAACTGTCCGAAGTTGGATGACTGGTAGATGAGTTCGTCCTCACGCCGAGATTCGTATTCTCTGCGCGGAAGCCTGAGCGCTTTCAAAAGGTATTGCTGACGATCCATTCTTGATTCGTGTTCTCAAACGCCCCGGTCGGCGCCAGCACGGAACAATCCCAGACTTGAAGCTGATGTGACAAAAGATAAGCTCAAGTATCGAAATTGGCCAGCCAGCCAGAAAAAAAAAGGTCGCAAGGCTCACCTGATTGCCCGAGGTGGTATTGCCGTCGGTGAGATCCAGGCACTATTGCAGCATATATCATACATGGGGGTATGGGCCATTGCTGCGCATGGCGTTTACGAGTACTTCTGTAAGTGCCGAACATGCCGAGACTCCCCGTGATCAAAAGCTTGCCAAACAATGTGCCGATTTTGCTTGCACAACCACCTGCCAAAGTAAGGTGGAGCGGCCTTGCATAGGTCGGTAGTTTAGGGCACTGTGAACAAAAACACATATAATTCAAGTCATGATAATGCAAGCAGGAACGGAGAGAGCAAAAGTGAATTCTGTTACATAAGATTTTCCCAGGACCGCAACTATTTTATCACATCGCGTTTGTGATTTTTAGGATCAAAGATGTTCCGGCTAATGAAAAATTTTAAACGATCACAAAATCGTAGCCATTTTGGGGACAGCCACTAAATTTCATACATTCATAAAAAGCGACCGTTAAGAGCAGAGGTCGAAAAATGGCCCTCCACGATTATTAAGAACGATTACATAAGTACTCGTAACATTTTCCATGTTAACCGTTAGCATGTTACTAGTACTAGTAGCATGCCACAAAGTTTTTATAAAGGACGGACCTGAACCATTTCAGAGCTACACCGATCCGAGATATCTAGATGTTGACGGATCAGATGCGGACACCGGCAATGCTGATGGCGTGCGTCTAATGGCGTGAATTTTGGATTGGTGTAGAATGTCAGGTTCATCCCCAGCATTTCCGACGCTCACAATCTCTGTAGTGGTAGTCAAATCAAATTCTAGGAACTGTGAGCCTCGGAACCGCGAGGCAGGAACCTGGAGTGTTGTCTTCTATGTGTATTTTGCATATGTGCAAGGGTGTAAAGTATCGATGAAGTATAATTGAACCTAAAAAAATAATTGAACCCAAATCCAGTCAGGTGGCCACGGAGATCAGCGGATCATATTGCACCGCCACAGACCATCTCTTGCTGCCAACTCTGTCGACCCCAAACGTCAACGCGTCGACCCTTTGCTTCCGGGTGAAACCTGGCGAACGATCAACGAACGACTCTTGATCAATGGCTCTTCATGAACGCGGTCTCCGATCTTACATCCAACTTACATCACTTTGGCGTCATCGCAGCAGCGTTCGGCGCTTGTTGCGCTCTCACCAACTCCCGCAGCGCCGTCTCACTCTGGCCTTCATGTAACCCATGGAATCAACCATTGATGCCGGATGGTGTAGATAGGGGTCAGTGGGTGGTCAAGAGGATCGAATAGACTGCGCTAGAGTCTAGCAAGGCCCGGGCGCACTCAACATTCAGCCCGTGACGCGATACACGATGGGCTAACCGGATCCGGGTCGTTTTGTACCGCGAAAAGCGACAAAAGGACTCTGAAAATTCCAGATTTCTCGAGCTTCAAGGCAAATGGCTCCCAATGGTTCCAAGAAATCTCGTTCTCTTACATAACGCATCACCTTTGCGTCACGGATCAGCAAGTTCGGCGCTCGTTGACAGTTCCGCAGCTCTCTCACTGACTCGCACTGACTCCTCGGCGGCGTCTCACTCCGGCCTCTGTGTAACCCGTGGACGCTTTTCTCCAGGATCACCTCACCCACATCGTCAACCATGGTAGACACCGGAGCGCAGGAGTTCTGGAAGACTGATTTGGAGCCGACCGTCCTCATAATACTTACCGAGAGCGAACGCGTCTCGTTTGGACGCCATTCGGCCGCGTACACAGCAGCATACAACTACCTGTGGGAGGGCAGAAAGGAGACGAACAAACACGACAAGAAGTCTAAAGGTACGGCGCGTGCCTTCTAACTAGCACCGAAAGTTTTCAATTAAATACCGAAGATTTCTACGCCCAGGTGCAGCTTTTCTTTGAACAATACACACGTCGCATCGGTACAGTGAGTTTTCTCAGTGTTTACATGTGCCCTTCCCCACAGCATGTGTCGCAGGCGGCACCCAGTGATGACTCGGCACTACCGGGATACTACGACACCGCGTGGGATCGTTTTTGCCGCGGCGTGCGAGCGGTCGACCGCCTACTCAACTACCTAAACAAAGACTACGTTAACCGCTGCCGCGATGAAGGACACAAGGATATAGTCACCGTCAGGAATGTGTGTCGAGAAATCTGGAGATTCATCCGAGCACTGACGCCCCACAGCTTGCGTTCAACAACTGGAAAACGAACGTCTTCGAGCCATTGTGTCCGCGCCTCGAAAATACCGACGAAACTCGCGAAGCGCGACTCGCGACAATTCGCAATCTCTTCGCGTCGGGAGAGTTGAAAGCTGAAAAGCTCGTCGAGATGCGATTTGGAACTGCGCATGCCTCGGTCTGAAGTGTGTATGAACACCCAGTATTATATTCTCAATGAACGGTTGCCCGACGCAAATTGAACTTTGTCGTCGCACGCCATTGTCCGTATGAATTCGTCCCTGCTCCATCCATGTGATGGCAAGCCAGTGTATTCGTGTTGTAGCGTCCGTCTACGAGAGACTACAGAAGGCCGGGCCGAATGATTCGGTACATTCGTACGGTCTTACATAGCTTAAACCGGCCGATTACGCAAGTGTTCCTGAATGTTCTTTCGCATCCACTTTCTATCGCCTCTCTTTCGGCAGATCCCGAGGGGTGATGGCCCTTATTCCACGATTACGACCCGAAAATTCACAAGGAAGTGCGACTCACGAAATGAGACTGTAGATTGCCTAGCGGTAACTCAAGCACCCTCCGCATCGAGGAACCTGGTCGTTCAATTTGGGGTATATTATTCAAGGTGGATCGTTTGATTCATTTCGTCTTTTTCGTGTGTTTCAGCTTGCCACATACGGTAGGCCGGTTGGATTTCAAGTGAGCGGTTCGAGCTATGTTGGAGCCATGTACTGGGGCACCTCGTGGACCACGTTATCTGTGCACCCACGAGAGCCCGGTTGGCTGCGGATACTTCAGCGCTGAAAGCGGGTGGAACCGAAGCCGCTGATAGCGCAGTCTCGAAAGCATTTCAAACAGACAGAGAAGCGTAATTTTGAATGAATTGCCAGGTCGAGAGATTGCTTATGGCTCAAATGTCTTGAAACTCGGTGATGAGCCTTGGTCGGAGCAATGTCGAAACTCAGAAATAGGTCTCACCTTCGTTCAACACCTTAGAATCTTCCCAAGAACCTTCCGCACAGGTTCGAACTGCCATAAACTGTCCGGGATGATTGGTAAGTACCTCACTGCCATCTACCGGCGGAGCACAGTGACTGATTGGCAAATTTAGGCACTGGTTTACGGGATCTCAGTTATCGCCGTCGAAAAACGTATCTGTCGTGCGGCCGCCGGCGAGCGAAGAACTTGGGAAGGAGTGCTTATATTTCAAGTTGGTCCTGTAAGGTTCTACCTCTGGGCGTGAAAGCGATGATTCACCTCACTATCTACATTGAGAATTGTGTCATTGATTGAAATCGTATCGCGCAGCATCCTAGTAAGAGACTTACTCTTCTCCGGAGTTTGTGTATTTGTCCGCTCTGACGTCAAGACTTCTCCCAAGCAGGGCAAGTGCACAGTAAGTGCAATACGTCGCACGGAAGGCCATATTTAGGTTGATAGCCATATAACATAACGAAGAAAGTTAAAGTTACTTCCCCGCCCCACATGTACATTCGGTCCGGGACGAGGTCGCTGGGAGCTTTTATTATCGGACGGTACCTTCTTTGTTGATCCTCGGTCGCCGCATTCATATTTAGATCTACCCGGTCAATACACCCGGGGCCGCCGTGCAACCAAATTTATCATGGCTGCTTCTATTGCGCACGTTGGATTTACCATTCTCGAGCAAGCTGCGGCCCTCCTCAGTGAATTTGACTGGCCCCAAGTATATTTTGGTCTCGGATTTGTCTGGACATCCAGGATGCGTTCTTGGATTCCTCAGCATTCATCAACCCTACTTCAAAGTCCTTATTCTCCTCTACTGAGCTCCACCTAATTGCCTGGCTGAACTCGCAGCACGTACTCTTTGTTCGGAAGGACGAGAAGGGCATTCTTGAGGTTTGAGGTACGCAAAACCAGAATGATGGAGGGCCTTTTTCCGCCAGAGTTCAAAATCGGACCTCGCGCTTCAATTACTCAGGAGTTGTTCGAGAGCGTCAAGAAGCCGTATCATCTAACATTCCCAATCATTTCCGTTATCGCGGTGTTTTCTATGTTCAAGTCCCCTGAGCTTACTCCTTATTGAACCAGGAAGGTGGTCTTGAACAGGCGATTTATTGAGTGCAGTAGGTTACATATTTATACTCTACAGAGGATAAGTGACTATATATGTGACTTGAAAATAAATGAACTGCATGAGCTCGGGGTAATCGGGAAGTCGGCATAGAACAAAAGCGAAACGCGACCGTGATCTGGTATGTTGCAAAATATGGTAGTGAGGGTTGCATTGAATCGTTAGATCCAACACTGCTAGCCCACCGGATCGTCACGTCTCAATTGCAATCCCATCTTGACTACTCTGGGTTTGTTGAAAAGCTGCAACCAGCTCCCCGGAAAATATCAGGCGCGCCAAGACATTTCTGATTTTCCGGGCCGGAAGGCTGGCCCAGTCACGGCCCGGTGATCCACAGCGAAAACTCAAGGTTTCGGGATTGTAAGGGTCCGAAGCTGTCTGGAAGCTTCACATTTTCCTCGGGGTTCCGAAAATTCCATATCAAATTAGCTGATATCCAAGTGCATGGCTCAAGTTTCGACTCTCGAGCACCTGAACTGATGGATCGTGAGCTAAATCAGCGCTTTCGGGTGATCGGTTGATCCCCGCCTAACGTAAGTAGAAGTGATCCGCAGTCAACGGTATCCTGTTCTCTCCTGCTCTCGCGGGGTCTTGATCCAGACAGTCGCATGCATTCTTTCCCTTTGAAGTGTCTGCCAGGTTTGGGTTTGGGGCTGTTCTCTTCACGCTAGTCTTCGCACCATTCACAGATTCCAAGTACGTCTCCGCGCTTCAAGATTCTTCCGCGGTTTTGATATATTGCCAGCAGTATGGTCAAGGCATGTCGTCAGCCCTTGTAATTACTGCTCGTTGGTCAATCTGCCCTCGTGGAAACCAGCTACATTCTACCTCGCTATCATTTAACAGCAGTGAGCAGTGAGCACACGCCACACTGCTGCTCACACGCCACACTGCTGTTTGAATGCTCACTGTGTTTGTATTGTGTCTTTCTTTAGCGTAGCCCACTCCCAACAATAGGTGTCCATCGCGGCGTATGCGGAGCTCTTCCCTGGGGCATTTGTTGTGGGGCAGCGTCTTTTTTTCCAAGACCGTGCGGTCCTATTTTAGCTGATGATCTTGTCCGTCAGAGTTTGAACTTCGCTGAGAGTACCGGCTGCGCCGCACGGCTAAACTCTCGGTGAATTTATACCTCAACTTTTCCGGTAGATCATTATTGACATCGAGTTTGTTCTAGGACACCCAAGGACACTTGTATCTGCTTGCGAAAATGCTGGGAGCCGTAAGCGTTGCCTCCCGAATGACACGCCATCGTTCAGAATTGATGCGGGTGCGGGCGGGGAAAGAAACTCCAAGTCCGAAAGGCCGATGAACGATTCGACACGCCGATGATAGAAATTTGTTGACGTGGGTTCTTCCATTTCTGCCTGTCGGGCGCACTCAATGCGGAGTACTTAGTTGGCTATTACGACCCGTCTCCTGCCACCGTGAAACCCCTCTGCTTCACCCTGCGATCCTGACCAGCACCAGCAGCATGGAGCAGTGGGACTATCCGCAAATCAATCTCGCTTACGCCGCACCTGGCGCATCTTACGACCAACTCTTGACCCAGTTCTACCAACAGCAGTCTCAGCAGGCTCGACTGTACCCCACGGGCCCGCCCGTCCAGCTCACAGGCCGCTGCGGTCTCAATTTCATTCACAACCCACATCGAAATACGACGGCCGCCGCCAGTGACGCGTTCCCGCCGGCCACTTCCACCGTTTTGGGTCCCCAACGCAGGAGTACTGTAGAAATCCCGACTCCGTCACCCCAATCCGCAGCCTACTCAGACAATCGCAGTCCCGGCAGCGACTTTTGTTTCAGCTTTAGCGGGGGCCCACGTCTGTGAGTCTATCGTGCCTGCTGATGTGGACGACACTGAGCTCGGTCGCTTTTCAATATCAAAATGGCTGCACAGAAATACATGCACAACCTGTAGAAAGATCCACACGAAGTGCGTTTTCGATCCTGATGGTGAGTTTTCTTTTCTTGCGCGACTGGTTTTGGGACGGGACACTGCAGCCCGAGTCCTTGGGAATTCACTCGCTGACTCGTTTGGGCTCAACCAGCCGACATCTGCCGCCGCTGCCGTACGGGTGGACACGTCTGCATCATCGCACAAAGGAAACCGAGGAGCCGGGGGAAGTGAGTAACATCTCTTCCCAGTTTTAATCGTCTATACTTTGGTGCTGAGACTTTGTGTTTGGCTCTTCCTCAGGAACGCTCGATATTTACTCGCCCAAATCCAAGAGAAGGATCGAGTCATCGAGTCGTTGCTGAAGCAGGTCGTTGTCATTCAACATATCTATTGGTTAGTCCCGCTAACTGATTGCCAATGCAGCTGCAGAATCGCTACATTTCCCCCCCGCTGTCCTTCACCTCCTACCGCATGGCCACTTCTCCATCGGACACCAAAAACCCGGCCATCCAGTCTGGGTCAGAGGCCAGGGTTCGTACCTGCGCCTTTCCAAAGTCCACGAACTCTTGTCTCCCGTCAAACAACGCGTTACTGGAGTGGCCGGCCGAAGGGATGGACTCTGAAAGCGACGTGCTATGTGCCGCAAGCGTGCCTCTCGGTCTCATGGCTCTCATCGCGAACTTGAGTCTAAGTGATAGCTGGAGTTGGGGCCACGAAGGCGTGGGGGAAGAGGAGCCAGACGATCAGGACGAAGATAACATCGTGCGTGCCCTTTCGATTCAGTCGGTCCGAACTGATGGAATATAGGGTGTGGCGAATGTCGAGCCGGGACCATCAACGGACCTGGGCAACAGTCGAAGTTCTTAATCTCAATCCTCATTGCAAATAGCACACTGTAAAGGATTAATCCTAAGTACTAATATTACAAAGTTAAGGGGGCTTAATCCTAAGTGCAATTCGAAGTATACCCTAGCTCGTCACTGTAGTAGGATTATATAGGATTAAGGATTAAGGATTATCGAGCAGACATCGGAGACCGTCCCAGGATGTAAGATTATATGGGATTAAGGATTATATGGGATTAAGAAACAGGCCGTCGCGAGATGTAGGATTATGCGGATTATGGAGGGTTAAGGATTATGAAAGATTGGCAGATCGTCGCCGTACGTAGGATTATGCGGATTAAGGATTATATGGGATTGGGAAGAGACGCAGGATTATGGAAACCGAGGATTACACGCACACGCACAACGGGATTACTTGCAAAAGAATGAGTGCAAAAATTTCCTTATTAGGCAATAAAAGTGCTCTTACCGATTCTGGGCGATCACGGTCTATGAGAGGTCCTAGGGCATCTCTCCGTCAAGCCCTGGATAGAGTGAACAATCAGCGAATGGGACTATGCAGCACGTAGAATTGGGGCACATACCAGTAATGAAGACAGCAACTTTGAGGAATGACTAGAGGTCTCTGCGTCGCTCTTCAGTAATAACAGTCCATTCGCCCGTGCAGCACGTATACAAAGGTTAAACAATCATATATTTGTACAGTTACTTGGTAACAGAGGGATTCATTTCAATGCCTACACAACTGATTAGTACCGCCGAAAAAGAGTCGTGAATCGGCATACCTCTAACTACAAACTACTATTCTTCAGCGCTATGCTTCAGCAGATCTGGATAGTGGATAGGCCCACACTTCCTGATACTCTTCGTCCCAGGTGTGAGGCTCAGGCAACGTGGACCCCTGCATCGTGTCAACAAGTCTGTGGGTCCATACCGAGCCGGACGTCTACACACCTTCTCGTAGAAATAAGTACCTCCTGCCCACTTGAGGTATCTCCCTGCGACCTTCTCCGGCACGGCTTTCGTCGCCCCACGACGGAGAGACGTGCGGCCCGTTGCAGGGGCGGCCGTTGTCTTCGGAGTCTTCTTCCCGTTCGTCTTCTTCTTCGGCGGCTGTCCCTCGGGTACATCATCCGCCAGTCGTTTCCCTTTCCCTTTCCCTTTCCCTTTCCCTTTCCCTTTGCTCTTGCCACCGCGACCGCGAACGTCGGGAGTATCGAGATGGACGGTGTCGTCCAGCTCCGCGGTGGTGGAAGGGGCGAGGGGGGTGACGCCAGTCGGCGGGACGGGGGCGGCGACGACCGCGGTGGTGGAAGGAGCGAGAGGAGGGGTGCCATTCGGCGGGGGGACGGGAGGGGGGACGACCGCGGTGGTGGAAGGAGCGAGGGGAGGGGTGCCAGTCGGGGGAACGGGAGGGGGGACGACCGCGGTGGTGGAAGGAGCGAGGGGAGGGGTGCCAGTCGGGGGAACGGGAGGGGGGACGACCGCGGTGGTGGAAGGAGCGAGGGGAGGGGTGCCAGTCGGGGAACGGGAGGGGGACGACCGCGGTGGTGGAAGGAGCGAGGGGAGGGGTGCCAGTCGGGGGAACGGGAGGGGGGACGACCGCGGTGGTGGAAGGAGCGAGGGGAGGGGTGCCATTCGGGGGAACGGGAGGGGGGACGACCGCGGTGGTGGAAGGAGCGAGGGGAGGAATGGCGGGGGCTGCAGCCTTGATCCCCGGTGGTGAAAAGTCGTGTGGGGTGTCCTTCGCCGGTACGACGCCTGAGGCGCTGGGGGGATCCTGGATTGCCGTCTCGTCGTCCGCAGGGGTGGCGTTGGGAGCAATTGCGGTCTCCTCATCCACTGCTGTGTCCTTGGTCGGTGTCTCAGCTGCTCTCCTCGTCAAACTCGATTCGCGCCGCGAGATCAACAAGATCACTTACGACTCAGCACCTTCAGGACCCAGCTCTTGAAGGCCTCTGATTGTTCGTCCTCCTCGACGTCAAACTCTTGCTTCTTACTCATGCTTTTGGTCACACAGACCCTGTCGTACAAATGAGCCACGGCAGCGCCAACGTCGAAACAACGCACCTCTTGAACTTGACCTTGCCATCTGCACTCTTCATCCCGTACCGCACGAAGAAGCAGGCGTCCCCTGCTTGCTTCGGACCACCGCCTATCTGCTTGCGTAAGAACGTGAAGATCGCGTTGCCGAGATTATCTTGGTTGCTGTAGACTTGTCAGATAGGTGGCCTAGAATGGATCAAGCCAACGTACCGTTTGTAGTCTTCCTCGGTGGGCTCCTTCACCAACGCTTCATTCAACTCCTCCGCCGTGGCCTCTAGCTCCTCCTTCGTGTCGGCATCGCACGCCTCGAATAGCTTTGCCGCTTCCGCGTTCCACCGCGCCAGACGATCACCCCGACTGCTCTTAGACGGCCCCGCGCTGCCTTCCTCCTGTTCCTCTGCCTCGCCTTCGTCCCCCTCCTGTTCCTCTGCCTCGCCTTCGTCCCCCTCCTCGTACTTCACCGTCTTGCCCTTCACCTCCGCATCGATGGCGGCCTTGTGTTTCTTCTTGAATACATCGAGTGCTGTCTTCTTGCGCCGTTCGCGGTAGGTCGCTACGTTTGGCAGGGGTAGAGATGACTGGCTGAGCGGACGCGCTGGGCAGTTGAGGGACGCCTGTGTTGCTGCTTTTTTTGCCGTGTTCTCGAACTTGGTTGTTCAAAGCCTTGATAAGTGTCTGGGATGGCGTCAGAACGGCGTTGATGAAGACTTCACTGGACTGCTTACCGCCTTGAAGTCGCCGATCTTGAATGTGGCACCGATGTCGAACTTGGCATCTATCATCGAATAGATAGTCCCTTCGATATACCGCTTCCGAGTCTCGCCCTTCTTCTTGTCCCAAGCGACGACCAGAGGCAAGCAGTCGCTCTTGATGAATGCGAAGATGTCGAGGACTAGTTTGGCGATAGCGGGTTCCTTCGACGGGGTCGTTCGGAGCTCGGAATAAACCAACAGTTCAGCGGGTGGAGTGGATTGGGGTGGAGTGGATTGGGACATGATGAGATGGTCTAGTTTGGGGTGGTGGAAGCGAAGAAGGGATTGGAGTGCGTCTGGTCTAAATAAGCCATTGAAGTGCGCTTTGTAGATAAAGGCTTTGAGGAAACGCTTTGGCTGTGAATGAAAATGCGCTACCTAAGGATCTGTCACCCGCATAGTGGCATGAGCCACTCACCCAGACGAGAGATGCGCCTCGAGCGAAGAAAGCCAAGCACTCTAAAAAGCAATTGCCAGTAAATATCCACTCCAGCGCAAGGCAGGAGAACTTCACCTGACGACTAGCCAACGGTAAGGCTCGCCCAGACTGACGGGAGCCTTCAGATCTCAATGAAAGAACCAGGGGCGGTCTGTAATTGAAGGGTCCAGGCCAGCGACTCGGAGTCCACGACTTTGAGAGTAAGGCCATCGGGCGTCGTTGGACGCAGGTCGACGGAGTGAACGCCGACGTAAGCGTCAGGCGGGGCCCAGCCGACGTAAACGTCAGGCCGACGAGCGACGCACAAGTCAGCTCGGCGTTGGTGGTGGTGGTGGTCAGTGGAAAGGACCACAAGCTTGACAAACAATCACGATCACGTGACGAGGCACTTGTGCATCGAGAAACCAGATTCAGCGTGGATTGAACGCGCGTAGCGTAGCGTGAGTAACGAAAAACGACTGGGAGAACGTAATCCATTGTCGCTACCTTGCACAGAATAATATTGCTGTAATTGAACCAGCCAAACGACTCGACTCCGTTCTCGGCAAGTAGTGCCAATGATTTTATTACAAGCAAGACACATAATGAGAATAGTAGTAACTAACCAAAATGTTAAACGACCAACTTAGCAATAGGGTTTTCAACTATTTCTACGTCGGACGAATCATCGGTCGGAGATATAAGATGATATCGGGGTCGGATGTGGAGACATAGATCGTGGATTGTCCGATGTCCTCCGTCTTCGTTCCGCCGCGTGGCTGAAGTGGTCGAGGTGAGTTGCGCGCGTTTCGGTTTCTTCGCTGCGACCGTATCTTCTTCGTCAGCGACCTCGGTGGCGAGCTGCGTGCGCCGTTTCTTGCCGCTCAGTCCAACCTTCATGGATTCTTGGGGGTCTGTGTACTGTCGCCCATTGTTTCTTCGTCGGAGTCACTCCAGTTGGCAGGGGAGGACGACGGAAGAGGAGAAGAAGCGTCAGACACATGGTAGTTTTGACTGTCTTAATGTATGTGAGCCAGCTGAAACCTCGGTTGAAATGATATCACGTACCTGTGTCCTTGGCGGAGGCAAGCACCCAACGCTCCCGTCTGTCCAAGGAAGGACAGTCAGCCGTCGCGACTCCAGTCTTTCGAAAGATCAGGATGCGGCCGCGGCCAATTAGGTCCAAATCCGCCAGCCACTTCATACCCACTCTTGTCAACATTGAACAACTCAAGATCTGCCCACGTTCTGGAACGGGCGCTGGCGGATAACCCGCGACTCCAAGCGCTCCGCGTTATCGAGGCGCCTTTTGGAGAAGCGCGGGCTCGTTCGAGCTAGGTATACGAAAACATAAAGGAAACACTCTGAGAGAATGTGTCAATAAAACGTGGTGTATTGGTGGAGGGATACGTACTGTCGGCGGCTGGAACAGCGTGTTTATAGTACTCGATCTCTCTACGCGCATATCTCGCGTGCAGCGTACTGAAAATCGCTGTGTCTTCAAAGAAAATCAATGAGTTTAGCGCTCCACGTGCATCGAATTCACTCACCATGTTCATTGTCATCGTCGTTGGACGCATCCCCAGCCGTAAATGGCAATACCGAGTAGTCCCAGTGTTCCATGCGTTCCGCCAGCTCGCAGAGTACCTTGTCTGCAAGTCCAATTAGCATGCAAGGCAAATATGAGACACCAGACTTACCTATCGCATGCCGTACAGTGTTGGGTAGTTTGGGGCGATCTTGCGGTTCCTCATAGCAAGCCACTAAGGCATCTTGCAGCTTCGTTGCGCATTCGGCTAGCTGACTTGTAGCAGAGAGACGTGCTTGAAGTAATCTTCGTCGTAGTGATGTCCGTCGGAGATACGTTGGATCATTGAGAAATAATCCTGGATGTCAGAGATTTCGTTCTGCATGATGAGTTGGCTTAAAGGTGAATACCAGAGACCCGATAAAAGTGGGGCATTTATACAAAAAAAAACAGGTCAAAGCGTACCAAAGCAGGCCCAGCGAAGGAAGGCCAAAGCATCGGCGAAGGTGGACGCAGACATACAAGGGCTGAATCGCCCAGAAAGTACAACATAGCGACGCGAAGTCAACCAGGGCATTCGCCGACGCCAAAGTCAAGCATGTTGCCGACGCAAAGTCAGGCTGAACAGGCCAAGGACCTCACAAGATGGAGGGAGAGGGAAGGAAGCGAGATGGGATCAGTGGCTGTGTTGATGGAATGGAAGTCATGGTCAATGACGCAATGGTCCAAGCGCAATCTCGCGACAAGACGGTAGTGAAGGGTTTCGATGTATATTCAAGACACCACCGTCTTCGTATCCCCGAGTAAATTTTGTCTTGTTCACATTCACTGACCCGAATTGCAACCAGGTCTTTAATTATTTCTACTATGAACTACTTAGTCTCCACTGCGACTCGAGGTAAGCCGGCGGGGTGACTCCAATTCAATGCTACTCGAGATTTCAGCTACCCAAGAGATTCTTACAGGCATAGTGCGCTTGAAACGAGTCGAAACTATACGCACGTAGCACATACGTCAATGTTAGAACTTCTATAACAAGTCGACTTCAATTTCCAGCTCATGAAGGGAAGAAATCCCTTCTCCACTTCGGCCGCCGTGGATTTGCGGAAAGCGCCTTCAATACCTGAATAAGAGATT
>JARJCV010000059.1:0-229089 GCA_029281435.1 Mycena haematopus
TGCTCTTGACGAGGTACTCTTGGCGACGGACTCGGCCCACGTTGGTGCGCCAGACGATGTCACCCACCTTAAACGGCAGTGAGCGCCAGAGTCGGCGACTCCTGTCTCTTGGCTTCTTCAAGACGGGCGCAGTACCTAGTTAACGATCCTCGAGGCTCTGTCTTTGGAAGATATCTATCGTACGCGGCCTTACGAATTCTTTCCACTCGTCAATTCACGGATATGCTGCAGGCATCCCGACTAATATGGATCGCCCTAGACCGGCGGCGGACGACTTACTGTGCTCTTGACGAGGTTCTGTCTTGTGCGACGGAGTCGGCCCACGTTGGTGCGCCAGATTCGGCGCCTCCTGTCTTGGCTTCTTCAAGACGCGCGCAGTGAACTAGTTAACGATGCCCGAATCTGCCTCGGGGTTTGTCTCGGGAAGATATCTATTCGTATGTGACTTTGCAAAGTCTTTGCACGTCTGAATTCACGGGCATGCTACAGGCCCCGGGTAATATGTATCGTTATTTACTCCGAGTCGGTAGACATTCGTCGGACCTCTTGCTATGTCCTTATGATTCTCGCGACAGATGCGCCAGATGTTGCCATGGTGGGTTACAAGACAAACCACATCGCGATCGAATCCATCAAGCTTTCCTTTTCTTTCGGCGACCTTCCAAAAGTCGGCATTTCGGAGCTTGCGTTACTATCCCCCATCGAGACTTCGAAGGTTCAAGAGGAAGTAAAGGATGGGTGGAGGGTCAGTAATCGAAATCAAGTTAGGTTGCTCTCACGTGAACTCACCACCTGCTCGACAACTTGTCAGTCTCCTATGCCTGCGCATCTCATACCTAGGAAAAAAAACACAGCTGCGCCCGATGTGCTGCACGGATTTTGAAACCCAAACGAGGTGCTCGTAGCATATGGACCAACCGCGCGATCGAGCCTCCCTACACCCTTCAGCCTTGGACGGTTCTTCAAACATAGCAGAACACCCCTTCGAGTCTTCTCGCTTGAGACATGAGCCTGTAACCGTGGCTCTTACAGAATATTCCAGACCGGCGCAGTCTGCCTGGATGGAGAATGGAGGACGTCTCGATGAACAAGGTCCTCACCGTCGAGTCTCCATGCTTTATTTCAATAGACAGTAAGCAAGGAATTATGCTTCGCACATGTCGCTTATATTCTTTTCAGGGATTCGAGGCTATCGTCTTGGCCTTTACTTTCTTCCCCACCAAGTCTAAACGCATCTATTGTACTTACTCAGTCGAATGGATGCTTTCGCAAACACCCTTGCAAGAGTTCAGATAGGAAAGTTATCTTGGAATAACGCACCGTATTCAAGTTGCTGGGATTGCTGCTTGGGTGGTGCAACAGCTGCGTACCTTGGGAGGAGCTAGCCAAAGGTTCGATTCATTTATCTTATGAGAAAGTAACAGTGCTCACGCCCACGTGTTTCGCATAGTCGACCGTACATTTCTCCGGCATCTAACTAATAGGATCAATGCAAACCCTGAAAAGATATCAGCGGAAAATCCAACACAGTTTATTTAAATAAGAATTTACCTCTCAACCGATTGCCCCAGAGCCCTTAGCCAGAACTCGATTATTCCGCACAGTCCCTCGATGCCTCCGGCCCCAGGATATGAGTAAAACTCGCGGTGATGGACCCCACAACCAGGGCAGGGATGCGTCGCGATTGTCGCGCCGAGCGCGCGTAGAGTGAGATGGACGACGCGTTCTAAGTGAGTCAGGATCAGCGGAAAGAGAATAGACCCAGACTTACCAAGCAACTTGACGCTGTCAGATCGATACATACAGAACCATATGAATTCAACACCACGACAAATGTCACGATAGTCGAATTGGCGACGCTTAGCGTTCTTGGTAAAACCGGCCTTGATTTCGAGGCCGTCGACGAAGATTTGGAGGTTAACATCGAAAACGCGGACGATTCGACAGACAATGTACAAATCGCCAGCAAAGTCCTTGTAGCGCGGGTGCGCAACGTGCGCAAGGGCCTGGTCCAAAGGATCGCGGATACGCGTTCTGCGGGATGAGATGTCAAGTCGAGGGGTAGGGAGCTGGAATAGCACGTACAAGGCGGCCAACTCTTTCCTGCGTTGCACCTCACTCGCACTGCGCTGCTGCTGCGTACGGATGGCAGGCCTACGATGGGTGAGCCGTCAGCATTAGCAGGCAATGAAAACTTACATGGCTGTTTGGAAAGTAAAGACCGCTTGAGTTACGGTAATGAGCAAAGGCGAGGAATCTAACTATTGTTGGGTTTCGTTTAACGCTCACAGTTTAGGCTTCCCTTTCACCACTGAACAATGAAGACTTGCTACGTTTCCTGAAGGTACATAAAGAATGACTTGGCCTTGTACCCTCTTTAACTAGCACCACTTGCCAGGCTGCGCATCCCCTCCAGCGCGTTCCCTCCAAATCGTTCCCCCCAGCCGTTCCCTCCGAAGCGTTCCCTCCAGCTGTTCCCCCCAATCCTTCCAGTTCCCTCGAACGCGTTCCCCAATGTGTTTCCTCCAATACGCTCGCTCCAACGTTCTCTCCAGTTCCCCCCAAATTGCGGAAATCCGCACTCGACGTCAGCCGCGATGGGAAACACTGGCAGACGACCCGTCGCTTGTCCTCGTGGAGTCATCGATCGCCTTCGTCGATGCAGCAGCAAGTTGCTTCATTCTCGTGCCGCCCTTTACTCATAGCCTGGTTTTTGCTTTGATTCAGGTCGGCTCACTCGACCCCCATTGGCACCGGACGCGGTATCGTCGATGTATGCATCGACACTCCCAGTGCACGCGATGGCCCCGTCGTCACAACATCAGAATCCCTAGCCTCCCGAATTCCGAGTCGGGGTCGGAGCAACAACAACTCGCACGTCCTCAGTCCACGTGCCAGGAGCAGCCTCCTCGCTTGGCCGACGTTGACCGCGCCCACCGCAATGGCCAAGGCCATGCCCACCGCGACCAGCATGCCCACGCCCACCGCGAAGACCAGGCCATGGCCACCTCACCGCGACGACTGCGCGCGGGACGCACCGCCTGCGGACGGTGCTCCTCCCGCTCGCGGCGCTGCGGCGGTTCCTGGCGCTCGCGAACGAGGTATTGACTTGGAAGGGAGGTTATGGGGATGGGGGTGGGGAGGGGCGGATTTCTCGGAGCAATCGTCCGAGCGAGCGAGCCTTTTCCTTCCTTCGCTCCTCACTCTTCGTCGTCGCTTGCCTCCGCTCCTCCCGCTCCCCGCCTTTCCCTGTACCTGCCTAGTCGCCCTTCACCCTGTCCTCACTTGCACTCCACCGCCACTTCTTCCCTCCCCCCGCACTACGGCCCTCTTCACCCTCCCTTCCCCCTCCTTCGTGGTGTTCCCTCGCGCTCCCTCGCTCACCTATAGCCCTCCTCTCTACGCCGCCCGTCTTTGTCGCCTACCCCGCCCTCGTGCGCCACATGTCAAGCCACCAGCGCACGCTCCGCCGCTGGGGATCCGCGCTCCCGCCTCTCCGCCGTCCCGCACTCTCCAGCGCAGGCGCACGAGCGAGCACAGGGACATGGACGCTGACCGCATCGCCTCAGAACGCAGGGGAACGGCAAGCCCCGGGATCGCAAGTGGGAATTCTGCAAAATTGGGAGGCGTGCGGGTTGGGCCTTGAGAGGGAGATTACGGGGATGGGGCAGCAAGGAGCCAGTTTTGATCTTTTGAGATGCCCGAGCACCCTCACGGCCTTTGCCCTCCTCGTCCCTTGCCTCCGTTCCTCCCGCTCCCTCCCTTTCCCTTTGTTACCTCCCTACTTACCGCCCTTCACCTCGTCCTCACTTACTCCCCCCCCTGCTCTGCCTCTCCGCTCTCCGCCCTCCTCGCTCGCTCCCTCTCCCTCGCCGCCGCTCCCTCCCCCCGCTCTTCCGTCCTTCCCTCTTCCCTTCCCCTCCCTCTCCCTTCTCACCGAGCGCTCCCTTCTCTAACCCGCTCCCCACGCTCCACCGACTCCCTCCACCTCCCGCTCACGCGGCCGAGGGGCGAAGGGCGAGAAAAGAAACGGATGTGGAGAGGGAAGGACGCGGCGGGAGGCGGTGTGGCGGTGGTGATGCGGTGTAGGCCGGTGTGGGCGAGAGGGAGGCGTATGGTTTAGGAACGCTTGGAGACGCGCTAGGCTCTGCCGTCAACACCCACAGGCCGACGCAGCGCGGAAGGAACGACAGACGACATACATACCTGTACATCCCTCGTTCTCCCACCCTCCCCAACGGACGCTGCTCCGCGAAGGCTGTTTGTGTGTTCCTTCCAACGCGTTCCGTTCCTCCAAATCGTTCCCTGGCGTGCTCCAAGCGCGCCTCGAGCGCGCCTCGAGCGCGCCCCGAGCGTGCGCCGAGCGTGCGCCGAGCGCGCGCTGAGCGGGCGCTAGCGCACGTTCAAGTACGACGCTGCGCGCGCGCTCCTTTTTGCACCGGTAAAACACCCCAAAAATTGTCCGTTTTTCCTGTGGTTTTCCCCTACGTAAAACAATACCTTTCAGCATAACAAATCCATCAGGAAAAAGGACTTTTTTTCCCTGTAGTTTACCGAGACAAATACTTATTATAATCCCGCCAGAAAAACCGGGTCCAATTTCACCCAAAGTAAAACAATCGCACTTAGCAGGATGAAAAGCGCGAGAAAAACGGCATAATTTTCTGCCGGTAAAACCATACTTAATCCGGAAGAAAAACCACATGAAAAATCTTTCTTTATACTCCATTTTTACACCTTTGGTAAAACCCCTTGTAAAACTGCTTAAACCTCGAATACTTTTTACTAGCCGTTTTACCCACGGGAATACAAACGCATCGCCGCAGTGAATGTCCCGAGAACGACGCGCTTCCCCGGTTCGTCGCGCAGATGCGCAATGTGGTCGCGAAAGACGAAGCGACCTCTCAACGACCCTTCCTCCCTAACAAAGCCCTAACTCAGAGTCTCAGACTGGGTGCGAATTGGAGCGCGTGACGGTGTATATCATTGTGGCGCTGCTAGTCTCCGTACTACGGAGACCATACGGAGACTAACGCCATTTAGAAGCAGTCGGCGATTTTGGGCCTTTGGCTTTGGCCACATCCACCTCGCCAGGATGCTGGCGCCGCGCCCCCTCCCGCTGTACATGCTCACTCTCTTCGCCACCACCCGCGCGGCCCTGACCAACATCACGATCGACGACTCGGACGCCTCGCACTTCACCTGGACAGAAGACACGAACGTCTTCCCCCAGCCGACGATTCCCTGGGCCGCAATCACCCCGGCCACGCCGTGCGGGTACTGTTCTGCGCAGCCCCCGACGACGGACATCTACAACCAGACGTGGCACGACGGGTCCAACAACAGCGTCGGGTCGTTCACCTTCCAGGGTGCGCACCGTTACTCTCATCTACGCATCATCTGAAAATTGAAATACCCTTCCACCACATATAGGCCAGGCAGTGTACATCTACGGCATCTCCCAAGTCAACTCCGTCAACACCACCTTCACCATCGACGGCGGCCCCGTCTCGGCATTCCACTACTACACCGGCCCCGCGCAGTTCGTCTTCAACTCCCTGTTCTTCTCCGCGACGGGGCTGGCTGCGAACGGGAACCACACGGTGTCGTGGGACCTACACGCAACGAGTACGAGCGGCGTGACTGGCGCGGGGTTGTTCGATTATGCGGTGATTACGGTCGACCAGGCCCAGTCGTGCGTCGCCTTTTTTTTGTTTCCTTCCTGCGTCCACCTTTCTCCCTTCCGAGTCGTCTGCCGCTAGATCTGACATCTTGTTTCAGCTCGCCGTCCCCGTCCCCGTCCCCCACCTCCACCTCCCCCTCCACCCCACCCAACACAAATCCAAATCCAAAACCGGCCCTATCGTAGGCGGCGTCGTCGGCGGGCTCGTACTCCTCGCACTTCTCGGCCTCCTCGTCGTTCTTCTCATGCGCCGCCGAGCGTCAAAGTCAAATCCACCACCGGAAACGGCCCGTTTCCGACCGACACCAGCAACGGCTCGTAGACCAACACCGAGACTCACAGACGTGCAGCAGCCGTTCGACGTCATGGCGCAGACGGGAACATCCCCGTCGGTTTCTGTTTCGGGAGTAACGCCAGGGGAGAAAACGCGTGCGTCTTTTTCTTTTTATTCATTATACCCCTCCACTGACTGCACCCCACAAAGTCGACGTATCATGGCTGAACCCCGCCTCCACCCCCTCTGCCTCCACCGCCGCTGCGAGGTCGACGGCTAACGTCTCCAGCACGCTCGACGCCCCCCTGTCCTCTACGGCGTCCACACACGCTCCCCTGTCTGCCGAGTCCCCCGTGACAGCTACGGACGCCGCCACTTCGACAACGCGCACAACAGCCTCAGCCTCAGCCTCATCACCCCCAGCACACGCGCACGGGCGCGAAAGGGAGCTCGAGGCGCGCATCGCGCAGCTCGAGGCGCAGGTGCAGCACCATCTGACTGAGACGCAGCCGCCGCCGTATGTGCATCCCGAGTCTGGGCGCGGGACGTAGCCAGTGCTGTCCATCCCGCTTCTGGGACGTGGCGGGAGTGGGAGTGGGCAACGGGAGCGGAAACAAAATCTGTGTACTGTATTCTGTGTATTGTATCGATTGGGAATTGGGAATCAGAGGGACAGATAGTATACTTGACTTATGCTCGTCCCGGATGCATGCTCTTCGCATTTATTGTATAGTATGTGCTGTAGTCTAGCTACGGGGGTACGCCTATTTTATCTTATTTTATTTTATAGCTCAGGGCTCAGCTTGGACATACATACGATACAATTTCGGTTCTTCCGCCGACCGCGCCTTGAATAAGTAACCTCTCGCTTTCGGAAATACTGAGCCTGAACCTCAAGAAGTCATTGATTATACTTTCTTTTTTTATCCGACCGTACGTACCACTCTGTCCCTCCTTCCTAACTTCGCAATCTGTCGCTTTCTCTGCAATCTCGCTCTATGGTCAGGTTTTTTTTTTCAGTCGTAAGTAGAACATTGCATCGACACGGTTGCAACTTGGAACAATGGCACAAAAATGTGTCCCCGTCACGATGTGTCCGTGTCGAAGAGGAGCCGGTATATACGAGAGAGGAGAGTTGACGAGTTTACGTTGGGATGGCGGCAAATTAAAGGAACGGGGATGGGCACGGCAAGCGTACGACTACGACACGACACGAACAACGAGAGAGCTTGATAGACAGCTTAGGCCTCAGACGTCGTCGACTTTGGGCCGAGGCAAGACGAATCCTTTCATGTTGGTTGCTCGCGGAGGGTGGAGAAAGTTATTCCGATGCGCTTTGACGCGGCCTGTAGTCGACTCATCTCATTCACGTCAGCTATGACAAAGTGTTGAAGCTAATTATTGGCAAGTATCCTAAGTTTCCGCAAACGTCAAAGGTGTAAACGCCTGATGTATATATAAGTAGATGCATAAGAAAGCGGAATCTCAGTAAAGGCAAAGAAAGACGCACGTATCCAGTCCCCTCAAAGTGCTTGCTGTTCGCCTCGACCCAGTGCAGCCGAAGCGCATGCAAGAACGCCGACAGGCCCTGCGCACGAAGAGGTCAGAGGCGCATAATATAATATAAGGGCGGTGGTAGCTCACCTCCATAAGACATAGAATGCCGACAGTCAGCCCGAACCACATCGAGCCCGCAAACGCGAGCAGGATCCAGCCAAAGATCGAGGTCGGCCCGAGTAAGGGCTCGAGCGTCATGGTCCACAGCACCTCCGACAGCTGCGCGTGCGCGAGCGAGAGCGCCCACAGTCGCAGGTACGACGCCGTGTGCGAGATGCACCCGAGGCAGAACTCGATGGTGTGGATGACTTGGTGGATCACCACCTCGCTGAAGTCGTGCTGCTCCTGCGATGATTGACGGGTCAGTACGACAACATTTCTCAGTGGGAATGAAGGAAGGATGGTCGTACAGGCTCCTCGTCGTCGGCGTCCTCGACAACCGCGCCGCCGTTTCCATTTCCATTAGTGGCGGTGTCGTCGCCGAGCAGTGCATCGTCCTCGCTGTGACGCTCACCGTGGCCGAGCCCCACGTACCCCGCGCCCTCGTGTTTCTGCATCTCCCGCCACACATAGTACGGCTTGCCGACGAGGAGAATCGGCACACAGGCCCCCGCGCACAAAAGGAGCACCATCTGCACCGCGCCCTGGCCGGGATACAACTGCACCGCAGGATCGACTTTGCCCGGAGTCAGGAACATCCCAATAAGCATGTTCAGCAGCGACGGCGGAGAGGTCGCCGATTTGGACCAGTCGACGCTCCACTTGTACAGGATGCACACGACGAGATAGCCGAAGATGGAGTGCAGGAAGATCATCTGCGGAATGAAGTTCACGTAGATGTCGATCGGTCGCTTGAAGCGGATGTGGTTGGGCACTTGCAGGCAGAGCGCAAAGGTCATCTGCAGGTCAAGGTCAGGGAGCCGGAGATGTGACAAGGGAGGTGCATACGTGAATAACGCCTAGAACAACGGACATCTTCATCTTGTAAGAGTTGGTAAAGACGAGGCCATTGTCGGCGCCGTGCCAGCCGGGATCCAGGCCGAATGGATAGGTGTGGCCATTTGATATCGCAGTGACCCGCGTACTGTTTCCGAAAGCGGGGAAGTCCCATCCAGAGTGCCAGAGGTGAAGCGACTTGGAGAATATATCGTTATACATCAGACCGGTGTACATCGAGAACAAGCCCATCAGAAGGATAATGTAACGCCCGCTAGAAGAAACTGTGGTCAGGATGGATCCAGAAAAACGAAGGAAACACGGACAAGAAAAACTGCCCGAGAATCTGGATGTGTGGCGGTCAGAAAGGACGTATCGATAAGCAATCAACATACCTCGTTCAGATCAGCTTTGGCCCATTGCTTTTCGACACTGATCATGTACAGCGCGGCCAAAAAGATGATGCACCCGTGGCCGATGTCACCAAACATGACTGCGAACAGGAACGGGAACGTGATGACGGCGAAGAGCCCGGGATTAACCTCCTGGTAAGTCGCAATCCCGTAGCTGTCCATAATAGCCTGGAATCCCTCAGTGAATTTGTTTGTACGATGATACGTCGGAGGGGTCTTGGTCGTGTGAAGCTCGTGCAAAATTGGGGGGATGCTCGTCCCAGAGTGTTCCTGCAGAAAATCAGTCAACTGAACTCGAAGATGGCACGAAAACTTACGGTTGCCCGTCTGAGAGTCAGCTGAATCTCTGGAATATCTCTGGTGGGTACCCAGCCCTCAGCAATAAGTGTCTTTCGCCTGACATCGTAGTTGAATAGATTGAGAGCCTCGTAGATCATCTTCTCCTTCCGCACAACATCCTGCCAGCTCCGCAAGCTCTCGCCCACTTTGACAAGCTCGCTACGCCTGTTAGAGCCTGTGTTGTACAACACCGTCTGTAGGTCTTCGAGGCGGACGGTGACCTCACGGAGCGAGTCCGCGCGCTTGTCAGCGTTGGCGTCGATCGGGTAAAGCGTTGCACCCATCGACTCAGCGACCTTGCGGATCTTGGCTAGAAGGGCGTCGCCGTGTGCGAAGATGATAAAAACGTTCTTGCGCGTCTCAGCCCCAGTGAGGGGGTCGACGAACGGTTCGGCGATGTCCGTGTGGTTCATGTACAGGTTCCCGCGTAAGACGCGCCAGAGAACGCGCTCAAAGGTCGGAACGCGCGCACGGTCGAGGGTCCCCGCGACGAACTCGAGGTCGAATTGGATGCTAGCTGTGGAGAACTGGTTCTCTCGGTCATCGTGCTGAAGGAGCGGCGCTGAGCTGTCGTCGAACGACGAGCGGATGTCCGTGTGGTGGCCCTGGGCCTGCGACATGTTCAGCAGGTGTTAAGTAAACAATGAGGGGAGCACCCACCTTGTCAAAAAAGACCGCGGTCTCGCGCAAGACATGACGGGCCTCGACGAGTTCCTTGGTGCGCTCACTGAGGGTCTGGTAACTTTCGTTCATCCTGATCAAACGCGACTCATGTTCGGCTAGGGTGACATCCAATTCGTCGATAGTTTGCGCAGCGCGCGGACCAACAGTAATCAACGGCGCCGAATCGTAAAGGGGTCGAATGGGAATGACGTCCTTTTCCTTTTCAATTTGCGCAGCAAAAAAAACGGACCCTACGCGCCATTTCGTCGATGCGCCGTATCTCACCGACGAATGAGCGCTGGAAAGGATTAATGCTTGGATTCAACTGCGCACAATATGAGCTGTCATTCTTCGACTCAAGATGCAATACTTGCGTCTTTGAACTGAACATTGCCAAGTTCTCCTAGCTCTGCTACAGTATCATGGGCAACTTCGGTGGGCACAAAGAGCTGCACCAGGCTCATCTGTTCCGAACCTATATACGCGACGAGTCAACCAAATTTTCAGCAAGAAAAGATAGAATAAACGTACGGAACAGGCTAGGGTATTCGGTTGACATCCGTAAAGATATCTAGCAGTGAGAAGGACCCCAGTGGTCGTGAATAGAATGAGGCGCAAATGGTATGAGGGTGAGCTGTTGCGCGTGTTTATTTAGTTCTGACGCCGTTGCCGTCTGATGTAAATAGCCTTCTCAACCTCAGTTGAATTCATTCATGGCGGAATCCCTCCATTCGTGGCCCAAATGCATACAAGCCCTCGGACTCACCCTACCACCTTTGTCTCCGACGCTTGTATCAAACGACGTCCTGGAAACCAATGATCCACCCCTTGAATCCCAAATCCCTTTTTTGCGCGACTTCATCCCCAAGGGACGCGCACGCATGGCTGATTTGGACGCCAAGATTGCACTTCTCCAGTCTTCATTAAACAAATTTCTCGACGAGAGGGACAAATTGGAGGTGGAGATTCGGATGCACGAGAGTGGCCTATCTCCCCTGCGCCGCGTGCCACCCGAAATTCTGTCCCACATATTTGCCCTGACTTTGCCACCAGAGCAGCCGGACGCTGAAGCCGCCCCCTGGACCATTAGCGTAGTCTGCGTGCGTTGGCGGGCAATCGTTACATCCCAGCCGTGTTTCTGGACGTCTGTCCATTATGATGGATGCTCCTCTGCCAAGGGTCTCAACTCGAAGTTTAAGACCCACCTTCGCAGATCAGGAGACTCACCTTTGAACGTCGAGTTCCTTATGGATGAGTGGGATGAATTGGAGTCCCAGGACAAGCGCATACTGCATATCATTTGCCAGCATGCCGGACGTTGGGAAACAGCATCTTTTTCGGGTCCAACACAGCTGTACGGACTGCTTGGACGTTTTATTGAAGACCCACTCTCTCAATTGCGAAAATTGCAGATAGAGATACCGTACTACGAGGACGAAGAAGAAGAAGAAGATATACCGCTGGATATATTCTATGACGCTCCCCAGCTACACACAGTTTCTTCCAATCGAGAATCATGGCAGTATCCCGTTGCGTTGACATTGCCCTGGTCGCAGCTGTCGCGATATAGTGGCAGTGATACCGCACTCCGCAACGCCTCCAATCTTGTCGACTGTACTTTGGAAATCAAAGAAATTCCTATCTCCCCACTGACACGCATTGTCTTACCGCGTCTCCTTCGTTTCTCCTTGTCAAACGCACGTTTTTTAGCATGTGTAGAAACTCCTGCACTCCAGGAGCTGTACTCCGAGTATCGCCCCGACCTGGACCTCGTCCTTCCTTTCCTCCATCGGCAGACCTGCGAGCTGCAGAAGTTGGTCATGTGGCAAAATCCCCCCTCCAACTCATTAGATCATACCAACTTGACACGCGTAGTCGAGGCTGCTCCAACCTTGACAACTTTGGTCCTCCTGTTTCCTCTCCCATTCAGCTTCTTTCATTATATTTTCTCTCGCCCAAACATGGCCCCCATGATGAAGCACGTTTCCGGTGTCGCTGTTCCGGACCACCCCAGCCTCGGAACCTACGTTCAGAGTTTCGCGCAAGCGATTGAGCTGCGTTCACGAGGCGGGCGGTTGAAGTCCATCAAAGTACTAGTGCCTGATTCAAGTCTTCCACGAAACATTCTCGACCAGATGGAGCTGCTCCGGGCCCGCGGTATGGAATTCGGTTTGGTGGACTCGAAGACCGTGCTTTGGGATGCAGTTCCTCCTGAATTCAGAGTCCATTCCATCCGTATTTTCTAGTACTTGGTTTGAAATCATGTACATACTCATACAGACAGTCGCCGCATTGAATTGAATTTTACAGGGCAGAACATACCAGGGCACCACTTTTGTAGTTGACCCAAATATTACTTGTCGTATCCCCGACCGAAATAAGTACATGAATGTCGGAAAAAACCCTACTCGCCGCCCGCCAGCTACGTCCTAATCATGACAGTGGATGTACGAGTCGTTCGTCAGGTCATTCAACTTCCCTCCACAGATACAAAATGAATTTCGGGCCCACGGTGCCAGAAAGTTCCCGACAGTGGACGATTCTATCATCGTCCAGAGCGCGCGTACCAAAAATACAATTAGATTTACCTTCGCTCTGCGGCGTGTTGAGCACGAAACCAAAGCGGTATGCCGCGTCCATCTCAATCTGCTTGGACCAGACGCTAGGCGCACGTTGGGCACCAGTATCGCTTTGAAATGGCTGGTATCAGGGAGACAATTGAACACGGTAGCATTGCGTACATGGTGGTGTGCCGACCCATGGGCGGAAAAGGAAGGCAAGGATGTTGTCCTCCGGTACTGTCGTAGTTCTTCCTACAGGCATTTCAAAAATCAGCATTGTGTTTGTACCACACCATTTTTTCGCATGGCGAACGTCTGATTTTGCTAGATCGGTATCGTTTGTCTATGAAAACCTGTGTTCATCGACACAACTGATTTCGATACGACAAGCTGGAGGCGAGCCTAATAATGGTCCGATGCCACACGACATTGAATATCTTTGTCCGTCTCAGTTTTTCGCTTCAGCGAGGGGTACTCTATGCCCACGCAAATTTCGCCACCTTCTAGTCGGAGCGTGCAGATGGCGGCGCCGCCAGGGGGCCCACGCCGTGGCCCGTTCGGTCCGTTGCGGTTTTGAAGTACGCCTTCAGAGGGCCAGGTTGCGTGGCCGGATAAGGTTTCAAAAGCCCGAGAATTCTAATTGCCTCTTGACGAGCATGGCCGTCTGAGGGGCCAGAGCGAGAGCATAATGCTTGCCTGTGCGCGGGATTGAGCAGTGATGTTGTGCGCAGGATTGAGCGCGTTTAGTAGTCACACTGTCACAGTTACATTTGTCGCCCTCCATCTCCTCGCAGAGGCCGCAATTTCATGGTTTGTACTCTTTCAAGTCGAATATATGATATAAGACTCGTTTACAGATACTTCTTGGTGAAAAATAGTCGAAACTGAACCGCTGACTCCAACTTCGCCCGTCGGAACTCTTGCCTGCCGCTTTCTCGAACTTGCTACAGACTACTGTAGCTCGGACTCGGAGATCAGCATACTAAGGTTGAACCGACCAATCTACCACCCGAAATGTCGAATGCCGAAGCATTCGCGAAAGCAGCCAAGTCTGCTTTTGAAGACTCACAATTAATTAGCTCGACAGAACGTGCAACTGCTCTGCACTGTATCCGCGAAGCGCTCCAATCAAATAAGGCTGAAATCCTCGCTGCTAACAGGGAAGACTTGAAAGTAACTTGGCCTTCGATAACGAGTACTTAACCTGCTCACCTTGCGCGTAGGCCGCACAAATTGAAGTAGATGCTGGCAGGATGTCGGAATCTTTGCTGAAGCGATTAGATCTTGGCAAAGGCGACAAGTGGGACTCTATGCTGCAAGGAGTTTCCGACGTAGCAGATCTTCCTGACCCGATTGGCATCGTCTCATACGCTAAGGAATTGGACGACGGACTCGAGCTTTTCCGTGTCTCCTGCCCCATCGGCGTACTACTCGTGATATTTGAAGCCCGCCCGGAAGTGGTCGTGAATATAGCTGCTTTGGCTATAAAGTCTGGTAATTATTTTCGTTTGTTCACTGGCTTGCGCTAATTCTTGAGCAGGTAATTCTGCAATTCTAAAGGGCGGGAAAGAATCCAACCGAACGACGCAGCTTTTGTCCCAGGCCATAGCAACGGGACTATCACAGTGCTCTCTCCCCGCCGCATGTGTGCAAACTGTACAAACACGCGCCGAAGTATCATCTCTCCTGGCCTTGGACCAATACATCGATCTTGTTATTCCTCGAGGCAGCAACAGCCTTGTCCGAGATATTCAAAACAATACCCGCATTGCTGTCATGGGACACGCGGACGGAATTTGCAGTGTCTATCTGGACGAATCGGCCGACATCGAAAAAGCGGTTCGTGTGGTCCTAGATTCTAAAGTACGTGCTTGTTCATTCGCCCCGTGGGATAATGCACAATCTCAGGCGCATGTACGCTTGCAGACGGACTACCTCTCCGCTTGCAATTCGACAGAAACGCTTATCGTGCATGAGTCACTTCTGGATTTGGTCTGGCCCGTGGTCTGCCGTGCTCTCCTGCAAGCCAACGTCCGCATCCTCTGTGACCCGTTGACGCTGAGTGCCGTCCACGCGCTTTCCCCTCCCCCGTCCAACCTCTCCCTCGCTAGTCCCTCCACCCCTGAATCCTACACTACCGAGCACCTGTCCCTCACCCTCTCCGTCGTGGCGCTCCCCTCTCTCTCCGCCGCGATCCGCTTCATCAACACGCACTCTTCGCACCACACCGACTGCATCGTCACCGAGTCCCAGCCCGCCGCGGCCGCGTTCTGCCGGGGCGTCGACAGTGCGGGGACGTTCGTCAACGCAAGCACGCGCTTTGCGGACGGGTTTCGGTATGGGTTTGGCACGGAGGTCGGCATTAGTACCGGACGCATCCACGCGCGCGGGCCCGTCGGGCTTGAGGGCCTGGTCATATACAAGTACATGCTCCGCAGCACGGACGCGAAGGGGCATGTCGTGGGCGACTTTGGTGTAGGCGGGAAGCAGTACAAGCATGCGGATATCACAGCGACGCTGCCGTTTTGAGTGTGCGGATGAAAAATTATAAAGTACAGTATGTAAGTCTAATTTGTCTATACAATGCCAAACCACTCCTTGTCTTCCTGGGTCCAGTTGAACACCGGTAGGGGGTGTGCCTCCGTATTGAATACCCACGCCTCTAAAGGAAAGGGGTCCTCGTCGAGGAACATCATATACAAGTACTTGAGCCTGAACAAAGCTGAGTGAGAAAACAACGCATATACTCTATGTGTCGCAACGCACGTCTCGGCGAGGAAGTAACTAGCATAAAATGAGCACTGGGTGCGGAAAACAAACGAAACGAACACCTACCTTGGCATCGAGTCCATCTTGATCCCCGGTGAGATTTCGACCGTCTTCAAGCTCGCGTACCCAATTGGTGTGCGAGTCTCCCGTTCAATCGCCTCGAAGATCCGCCACCCCATCTCGCGCCACTTCGTCTCCCCAGTGACGCGCCACATAATATATAGAGACTCTACCGTCTGTCAAGAAATAAGGGGCTGTAGGGGTATTGGAGAAGAGGTGTCTTTTACCTCAGGGCGCAGTAGGTAGGCCGTCTTCTTCACCCCGTAGTCGCGTCCCCGGCCAGTCCCCCTGCTCCGCTCCAGCTCAGTGTACACCACCGGCTTCGTGTCCTCCCCGACACCAGGCGGCAGGCGGCGCCCCTTCCATGTCCCCGAGCCCACACTTGCGGTGCGCCACTTTTCCATCTCGTCGATCCACCGCCACCCCCCGCCTTCCAGCCACTTTCCATCCTTCAGTCCATACCGCGAGTCTCCGGTTCTCTTGAAGATGATCTCGTCGGGCGCGAGCCCCGTTGGCTGGTCCGCATAAAGGAGGTAGCACGTCTCCGCGAGCCCCGCCGCAGCCCAGAGATGTATCTCCCGCAGCGAGCGCTGTCGTGCAAGCGTCGCGTATCTGCCCGTCGCCCACCCCATCCCTGCGCCGAGAGCATTGAGGTCCAGCCCTAGGGCCGCGAGGTCGTCGAGCGGGAGCGTGTGCGCACCGAGCGCGAGAAGGCCTGGGAGAAAGCACGAGAAGTGTTCCATCTTGTGCGATGGCTGCCCAGCGTGGTCGAACGTTGCGGACGAGGTGTCGGTCACGTACAGCAAGCGCCGTGTTGGCGAGATGTATAGCATGGTTGTGAGGATGTGGGTCGTCGCGCGGATGTCTGGGTGCCATCTCAGCTGCGTTTTTCGAGGTAAGGGGGAGGCATACACATCTCGAGGCTTTTTGTGTCCGTTTTTGCGGTGAGGATGTACTGCTTGAGCAGATACTCGTGGGCGCTGTCTGCCTTTGCGCCGACGGATAGACGTGCTGGATAAAGCTTAGTTTCTGAAATGGCACTGTCAACGCTATCCATATCAACGCACAGTCAAATGGGACTCCTGATGTCAAATTCCACGAGATGGGCATCATACCGCCAGTCTTATGCAGATCAGCGTCGGCCAGAGCCTTCATTACTGTGTTCGCCTACAATGGCTTAGCGATAAGATTAAGGATGGCTGTGACAAACACCGACGCGGTCAAAATAGGCTTTCTTTCCTGTCGCCTTGGCCAAGTACAGATACTCCACCTGCAAGCTTGCCATCTCAGCTAGTGCTCCTATCTCGAGCCCGACAACCTCCCCGCTTTATAAAACGCATGAGGGATTGAAGCAAACCAAGGGGCAACGCGCACGAGTGGGTGTTGACGCTGAATACTGGAAACGTGCCATCGTACTTGTTAAAGGCAGGGTCCAGTTTGTCGGCAAGGTCCTCTGCGCGCGCGAGGAGGACGTGATCCTGGGATATCGCATAGCCGGAGAGCAGTCCGCCAAGATAGCGAATGACGGTCTCAAAAAAAGGAGCAAATTCGTTCTGGGACATGCTCGGTGATATGGAAGGTAAAATTGAAGACACACATACTGGGGGCATTGAGAAGTTCATTTCAGATACATGTTTCAGAGCGCGACTATATTCTTCGTCCAGTTTCATCAGAAGCATTGTGTCCAGAGAATCGACTGTGGTGACACCCCAGCCATTGAAACTATCCGCAGAGTTCAGCACACCAGCAATCATGTAGACATTATACGCACGCGTCGCTGACCCCACTCGATAGTGGACTAAGCTCATCGTGTGGGGCCGCAATCTGCTCGTAACCATGATAAGCGTGTCGAAACGTGTTCTTCACAAGCTCGGCCCGTTGGTTCCAAACCTTCAGCTGGGTGTTTGTCGGAAAAGCATATGGACCTCTAGTAAAGGATGCAGATAGGTATTCATGTGGATGGGTTCCCCAGAGAAAAATTGTAGCAACAAGGAGAATTCCAGCGCAGAGAAAGGGTCGGTGCCGGAGTAGCTGCAGTATCTTGGGACGCTTCGACCGCAAGCACAGGAAAGGAAATCTTTGGGACATCCAACTTGAATGGTTCAGATTGAAGGACGAAAAAGTTGCGTTAGAATAAAGGCAAAGCGAGCAATGCGCGTTGCACTCGATGGTCGCAAGCCAACATTGCCGTCAAGAGCAAGACTTATCCAATACTTATCCAAGATCGTCATATATAATTATTCAATAAAATAAATAATATCTTGTTCTTGACCATCATCTTCCCTGCCAGCCACAGTCAGGCTGGAATAATAAATCGACCTCAGTACA
Source organism: Mycena haematopus (assembly GCA_029281435.1). Lineage (NCBI taxonomy): Eukaryota > Fungi > Basidiomycota > Agaricomycetes > Agaricales > Mycenaceae > Mycena > Mycena haematopus. Next base: position 17,584 of record JARJCV010000059.1, read on the forward strand.
GATACTTGATCGTTCGCAAGTTCCACGAATCACCATCTTGATCATGTTCCGCGATGTTCCAAGTTCTTTCTCGCGCAATGATTGGTCCAGAGTGATACTAATATCACAGAAGATTAGCTTGATACTCATCTTCCTCCCTCCCCTCAAGCCTCCGAGTCGGTATCATGGACTCCGATTCTGAAGCTTCCTTCCTACGGGTGCAGGAGTGGGGAATGTTCCTCGAAAGCGTCGCCTTCGGAGTATACTTGGTCACTTGTGGTCTCTGTTATCGAGTTCTTTTCACGACCACGTCGCGGCACAGAGGAGTAGCTGAGATGAACTGGCCAATACTTGTTATCTTTGCCATTTTCCTTACCAAGACGACATCCTCCGTCGGTATTCATCTCGCCCTCAACCTGCAGAGTGCCACCACGGGATCCCGCGGGCTTGCTGTAGACCAGTTTCGGGACGGCTCGAGGCCGATCAATATTTCCAAGGTATTTCGGCATACTGGTTGTGTCGACCTGAATACCCATGTGCTCTGCACAGTATATCACCATCCTAGTGCAAACTGTGATAGCCAGTGCTTTCTTTGTGCGCAAATCTGCTTTATATCACATTTTACTTCATCGGCCCACAGATATACCGTTGCTGGCTCGTCTATCATCGGTCTTGGCTAACCGTAGCTCTGCCTCTCGTCCTTTGGCTCGGCTCAGTCGCCCTCATGGGGGTTGTCATTCACGTCGACACCTCTCAGAACATATCGGGTCTGTTTTCCGTGCCGCAGTCCAGAGTTTTCGGCTCTTGCTTCTGGGCTGTCATAATTGCAGTCAACATCATCATCACTGGTGTGCCCACCGCCTTCACCGAAGAAACGCCTCCCTTAAATCTCTGCAGGTCAGATCGCCTACCGCATTTCCCGGGTAGATCATCCCAAGAGTCGCTCCAATGTACAACTCCACTCGGGCGATAGCATATCGTCCCCGACGGTGAAAAAGCCCAGCGTCACCGGCAACTCAAGAAAGTTCGCAACTCACGCAGCCGTCGAATCAGGAATGATCTACACCATAATGACACTCCTAGTGTTCTTCCTTTTTGTGACCAAAAGCGTAGCTATATACGCGGCTATTGACGTAGTACGTACCCATATTCCCTATATACGCGGCTCACCGTTCACCCGTCCTTTGCCAGCTGGTCCAGATTATAGGCATCTCCTTTAATCTCACCATAATTCACAACCGTCCTCGGCCACAGACATCCGAGTTGAACAGCGTCCCACTTCAGTTCACCTCCTCTAATTTGAGCGTCCCTGGCAGCGCGATCGAGTTCGCATACCCTAAACATTTCATGCCGCGCCGCAAAAATAGGGCTACCACCACTGAGCCTATGAAAGAGGACAATGAGCTGTCACCGGGCGCGCTGGAAATACCACATAACCATTCACAGCAGTCGATCCAGTAATGTATTTGTTTCACGGCGCATGGCTTCTCGGAGGTCATGTATGATACTGATGTACTGTTATATTTGTATCAATACAAGGCTTCGGCGGTCGATGAGCGGATCTTCTTCCATCTATGTAGCAAGCTGTGTTAGGAAGGACCAACACATCACAATCTGAGGCAGTGGAGAGCGCGGTGGATAAATGGAACGGCATCTACATAGATCTAAATGAGCAATAAATGCGGATTTGAATCAAGGCCGTGGCGCCCTCTCGCCGATAAAGGCGTTTCCTGGACCAAAATCTGGGTTCCCCCCCAGCGATCCTAGTATGTCCCCGATGTAATTAGAAGGCTCTATCCCGCGTTCAAACGTCGTCGCCCACTCATCGATAATTCCCTGGACGATCTTCATACCCGCAAGGCGCAGATTCAGGAGCGCCGGTGGGAACCCAACAGCCGGAGCAAACAGATTATCTGCCGCACTCCCACCCTCAGGCGGGCGGTCAAAATCAGACCCCGAGCGCATGACGATAATCCGCGAAAAATCCACAAGGTCGGAAGCGGCGCCGCGGAGGAGTGCATGCAAAACCGCGTTGTCTTCCTGCTGAGTGGAGCAGTACACGCCCTGTCCTTTAGTGAACAGTGACGTGGTGTTTTCGAACGCCTCGGCAAGGAGCGCGCCCGACCAATACGTGTCCGAAGTGAGGGTGTCGCACATAACGACGGAGGGCGGGGCAGCGCCGGCGGCGAAGATAGGCGACGTGTATGTCGCGCGCAGACGTTTACAATCCTCCGTGTCTGCCAATTGAACTGACTGAGCGAGGTCAACCGCGACTCGTCGGAGCGCGTCGTTGACCTCAAAGACCTCCGTGCCATCAATCCACCCTGGATACTGCCCAGGCGCAGTGGTTCCTTGGGCAAAATACCCCGACGGAAAATGCGCAGGTTTTTCCCGCGCGTCGAGTTCGTGTTGGAGGCCACCTTGGACGGCGTATCTCGCAAATGTCACAGAACCGATGGTCGCTTGTCTCGGGCTGACGCCTCCGACGCCGGAAAGAAGGAAGTATGTCGACCTAAGATCGAAACGGGGCGAGTAAAGCAATGAGGACATGGTAGACGCGGCATTTATCTCTGCCTGTCCGGTGATTAACTGACATATCGAGCCATCCTGCGTGCAGTGGACATCAGGGAACAGAGCCGAAAAGCCGGGGACTGTGATGTTTTGCGCAAGAAGATCGAATTCCGGGATATTGTACCATTCCTGCGCTTCAGAGCGGAAAAAGGTGACGATAAAAACGCGCGGCTTGAGTACGCGGTATCCGCCGCCAGCCAGGAGCAGGCTCGAAAAAACGAATTGCGACCAGAACATGGACAAAAGCTTAATGATCGAGACTGTGGTGTCGTTTCAGATTGAGATGACAGATAGTACTACATATAGAGAATGCACGAACATCAGCGAGGGAGTCGAGGTGGAAGGAGACTCAGAGTCTAAAAACAGGGCTTGATCGTTACTATATGGATTTAGCAATGTCGAAATCCTCCTACTATAAGACGTGTTATGTAAAAAGAAAGCTGAATCCTGGTAGAATTTGCAGTCTTTTGCAGTCATTTTTACTTCGAGCACTATACGATATGCAATAAGTATGTGGCTGCAAAGTCATTCCGAAAACTGTACGCCCGAAGGAAGGTCAAAAACCTAATCTATGTCAGGACAGGTCTATCTGGGAGAGAAATGGATGGTCCGTGGAGAACCTATTCATTCTGAGAAAATGTCTTCGTAGAGATGGTAATAATCATTATAAAGCTGAAAATCAGGAGGAACCATTTGCGAGTACAGACGATCGGAACGCTTGGCGAGCTCAATCTGCATGCCCTGGCTGCGAAGAGCTTCAACCCGCTCGAGCGTGGTAGCAGAGGGTGTGAATTTCGGGGAGTATAAATGCAAGGAACGCAAACGGCCTGCCTGCCACCGCGATTCGACTGCCCGCATCAGTTGATTTTCGTCGAGAGGACCACCAAGACTGCCTTGGTGCGGACCGAGACAAAGTGAAACAGTATGCAGGGCAGGAACCACTGCAGTCTCGTTAGAACTGGCGGTGTGATTTTCGAGGAGGGAAAATAGGTCCGAGGCGAAAGCCCTGGGAAGATTGAGAAAAAGATTGGTGATTTTCGGGGCTGCGAGCAAGAGGAGGCCAATATCTGCAGCGACCGTAGTTTCCCCGACAAACAGCGTCTGCAATTCAGGCAACTGCTTCAAATATTGATGAAGGCCGTCGGAATGATCGCAGCAGTATAACTCCCGCAACACGGGAGTCTCCAGGCGGCTGAGAACTCTCGCCGTCGACGTAGAGAGGCGGCGGAGCTGGGATAGCACAATGGGGTCGCCCTCCGGTACAAGTTGGTCACCGGTGAGGCGCAACACGCAATCTACGAGATTGGAAGCGCAGCGAAGGACACGGAGGTGGTTAATCCAGTGGTTGCTTGCACTATATCGTAGTAACTGCTCGAGGGGCAGATCGACGGTGACGGCTCGGTTTCCGCCATAACGGCCGGAATTAACGAAGGCCTCTTGCAAAGCAGGACAGGAATCGAAGAGCTCGGAGATCTCCAGTTCATCGTCGTCGGAGTCGACGTTGACGTGCAATATGCGTAAAATGGGGAGATTGTCGCGCACTAGCGGTCGCAGAGCCAAATACAGCTCCGGTGAACCTGACAATGTCGCCTTTTCCCAACGATCACTGTGCGCGGCAAGGAGATCGAGCACAATCTGCTCTGTCTCCGTGCAGTGGGTCTCATAAAACGGACTGAAGATGATATCGAGGGGCTGTTCTTGGGAGCGCTTGAGATAAGCCTCCACCATCGGCACTATTCCCTTGACGGAGGGTGAATCCGGAGGGTCGTCCGTGAAGTCGAGCAGGATGTGGGTCCAAAGAGACGCCTGGGACAAGGAGATGGTCCTCCAGCGACTGCAGACTGCACTGAGGACCCACGGTCCTTCTTCCATGTTCATAAAGTAGTATGAGCTCACGAATTTGCCAGTGTTGGGAACGGCGTAGGGCGGTACTGCGAATGTGAATATGAGCGAGAGGATTTCAGTCGGCATGCGACGGAGAGCCGAGACAGCCCCTTCGTGTTTCCGAATTTCCACATCGAGGGAATCGCGTTCCTCGAGGAGCTTGTCAAGTTCTGCCTTCAGCGGCGCTATTTTGGCATTCAAAAATGCCCTGCGAACCTCTCCGCGGGAAATAAATTCGCGGATAGGGGACGAGCTATATTCGATGGGGGGATCGTTGGTGTCCAGTATATTCCTCGATATTGTGCTCGGCAAAACAGGTTTGTCCGCCATTATTGTAGGAAAGAGAAAAAGGTGATGTTTGCGTATAACCGTGACATCAAACATTCGAATAATGCGGACGGTAGTCGACTCGCAATATCTAAAAATTACAAGGGTATTACATTTATTCTATTAAGAGCTTGATTACTTCTTCCAGCCCTTTAGCTCCGTGTGCGACTTGAGTATCTCCTTGTGAACGTCGCTCCCCTCCTCGAAACCGGTCAACTCGACCACATATTTGTCTAGACCCTTCTCTGCAATTGCCTTGTGCATCTCCACGCTCTGGTCGTCATCCTTGTTTTCGTAGGACAAGGCAGCAGCAATACCGGTCGCGAGATGGCGCACCGGGATGTCATACTCGACACACATGCGCGCAGGGCCGACGAGGCGGTCTCCGCGACCAAGCTTACGCAGGGGCTGGCGGCCGACACGCACGACGTTATCTTTGACCGCGGCGTTCTGAAAACGAACGATGATCTTCTCGATGTACGCGGCGTGCTCCGCCTCGCTGAACGCGTGCTTGCGGCGCAGCGCAGCCCCCGACTCGGCTTTAAGCGCACCCCGCACGACAGCAGCAATCCCCTCGTCGGCAATGCTCTCGTCGACAGTATGGAGGCCCTTCAGATAGCCTAGATATGCGGTAATAGCGTGCCCTGCGTTGAGCGTAAAGAGCTTGCGCTCGTTGTACGCAGTGAGGTTATCCGTGAGGATCATGCCGTCGATTGGGGGGTCGAGCACACCGGGCGTCGCGCCCTTCAGTGCCGAGCCGTCAACGACCCATTCAAAAAACTCCTCCACGCCAACGTCAAGCGTAGACTCGGCGCCGTGGTCCTCGGGGCTGAACGGCGGGACGATACGGTCCACCGAGCAGTTGGCGAAGCCGACGTGCTCTGCAGCCCAAGCGGCGTCGTCGCCTTCTAGATGCGCGCGGACTTTTTCTGCCAGCTGGGCGGTCGCGCCGATGGCGTTTTCACAAGCGATGATATTAAATGTACCACCACCTGCGGCACGCCGGGCCTTGATTCCCTTGGCAAGCGTTGGGGCGATTTTGTCGAGGATGGGGAGGCCCACAGCAGTGGTTATGAGTTTAAGTTTAGGGTGCCCCATTTCGTGAATAAGGTCGATGGTGGTGGAGAGCACCCCTTTGACATGAGTTATTTCAAAGATCTCTTTCTCGCCATCCGCCGAACCGTTGCCATCGAGGATATGGACGCCGTACCCCTTCTCCTCGTTTATGGTATCGATGAGTCCCTTGTCAACATCTGTGAAAACAACATGATAACCAGATTTTGACAGAAGGGGAGCAATGAATCCACGGCCAATGTTTCCTGCAGAGTTGGTCACTGTGAGGTCAATACCTTTGTGCAAGGGGGCACGTACCGGCTCCAAAGTGGATTGCTCTTGGCTTGATTGACATGCTTGAAAATAACTGCCTGAGCGATGGCTGAGGCGGGAGATCTAGAAGGGATCGTCCTGTGCGTCTATAAGTACTTGGAGTATGGGAAAGGAGTGTTGAAGGGGTATGGTGACGTAACAGTCGGGGTTACTGTGGAGAATCGAGATTCAAAAATTGCCTCATAGGAAACGCAATGGGGTCCAATACAGGCAATCTCGCGACGTAATGAACATAGAATAATAGAGGATCATGATAATTAGTTGAGAGGCTGGTGGCTGTACATCAATAGCACACCGGATTCCGTGAGTGGGTCCGAGTTCGTCCGGATGCTTACAGCGACGTCGACATGACTGAACCCAAGTCAAGGCCGAGTCGCAGGCGGAAAGAAAAGATACAAGTCCGCCTCACATTGTCAAGATTCGCAACAATTTTTTACTTGATTCCTGATCATTCTTCTATGTATCTACATCGGCGGGGTAGTAGGAACTTCAAATTCCAGACCTTTCGCCTTCCAAATATCCTCCACCTCAATAAACCGATCCACCGCATCCAAGATCGTCTCCTTCCACGTCTTGTACGAGTCGCGCTTGACCCCAAACGCTTTCTCCACCTGCTCCAAATCCACCGCCCGCGTCGCGGACCACACAGGCGCCTTACTCGGGTCCGCCAGGCGCGCACGCAGCTCGGGCCTTGCCTCGGCGATGAACGCAATCGCCTCGCGCCAGTCGTTTGTGTGCGGCGCGACGACCGGCACGCGCTTCGGGTGGTCCGCCACGAGGGGGGTGAGCCCAGCTATGTGTACGCGCGCGACGTCGCGCACGTCGAGCATGCCCGGGGAGTAGTTGTAGTTGACGTTGTCGGCACGGAGGAGCTGGTAGACGAAGCCGTTGGTGGAGAAGGCGGCAAAGTCAGGTTCGGGAACGATGTGCTCGAAGCCTGGGCTCAGGGGACCGAAGATCCAGGGGGGACAGACTGTGCGGTAAGTAGTAAGCAGGTGCAGTCGAGTATTTTAGGACAGGGGACGTACAAATGGTGATGTCCATCTCAGGGTGCTTGTCTGCAAAATCGAGCACGGCCTGCTCGCCGAACTTCTTCTCTGCGATGTATAGCACGAAAGGGTTGCCTTCCACGGCCTGCTCTTTGGTGACAGGTACTCAGTCTGCATTACGTAGATCAGTATCTCCCTCGGGCGTTGCGAAAGAGAGGCCCACCATTGGGACCATACGCATTCTCAGGGAAAGTAACCATTGACCCCGTCGCGACGAACTTCTTGACGCCGGCCTTGTGGGCTTCGCGGAGGATGTGGAGCGATCCTTCAATTGCGCTCTATGATTAATTCAAGTCAGTTTTTGTGAACAAAACAGGCGGCTAGATAGAAGTACCTTCAGCGCAGTCTCACTGTCAGCACGCCCCGGCAGCGGCGCTGCAGTATGAATGATGGCGCCAACGCCATTGAACGCCGCAGAGAAATCGCCAGATGCGACGTCTTTGACTTCAACAGCCTCAAACTGGGGGTATTTCTCAAAGGCCCTTTGCAGGAGCGGGACTTTGCGTCCTCTGGCGGCTCTGGAGATCAAGTTAAACCGTGTGCTGGACGAAAAAAGTAAAAAGCTACGTACCCTCTAACAGGATACCCGGCTTGGAGGAGCTGGTATACGACTTCGAAGCCGAGGAATCCAGAGGCACCGGTAACCTAGCAAGCCAGAATTAGGTGAATAATAATATGAGGAGCGGCGGACTCACAAAAACAAGAGGCTTTGATTCAGTAGACATGTCGAGAGAGGTGGCTGGTGGTTTTTGAGGGAATTGGTGGAGACATTGCAGCCATAGGACGTAGTATTTTATACTGGCCACATCGGTGAACCCAGGGGTGGTTAAAGGTGCTCTTCAAGCAAACCGATGCCTTGCAATCTACTGTCAGAAACTTCTCAGCTGGTTTGTCATGTTCGGTGTCCGGAAGCAAAGATGACCAGATAGCAGAGGAAGCACAAATGAAAAGACTCCGAGAGGCCGGGGTTGATCGGTGTGAGCGAGCGCAGTACAAGTACGCGTAGATTCTCAAAGGCAGAGGAAAAGGACAATTGATGGGATCATCAATATTTGATCGGATTATTGATGGTCACGGTGACCTCGAGGACCCCGGAATATACCTTTGAAGGCTAGGTTCCGACATCGGCCGATCGGCCCATTCTTGTCCGGACACGTTTTGTCAAGGTTGGGCCCAATTTTGTCCGGACAGGGCCTAGCCTAGCCAAAATCCAATTTTTTGCCCAGGGCGCTGGATATGGGTCCTCCGAGCCCGGTTATTGTCTCGGAACATGTATACCATCGACTTTTTTGCTGCCTAATGCAATTGGTTTAAAATTTGCACCTAAGCAGCAATTTATTCCAGATCATCGTCGAATTACGCGCCAGAATCACCACCTAAATGCTGCTCCTTTTGTCCTTTTCTGTAATTTTGAGCTAAAACGAAAAGAAAAGGAATGATTATATCTGGTTAGCGCCTTCAAATATGGATTTGTCAGGCAACTGAGCGGGAAAATAAAACTAGACGGGGGGTTGAACGCGCAACTGCCGGATATAGCTTTAAAGAAGTCGTTGGAACCAGAAACCACTAAGGCCCTGTTCGGGATCCCAAATTAAAATCCCATTTCATAATTTTCCCTGCCAAACAGTCCATTTAGTATTTAGAGTCTTTTAGGGCAGTCACGCTGGTCTGGACCGCTCTTTTCGGCTATACCCGAGCACGACATGGAACATCAATATTGCATCAACGCCCTGTCCTCATCGCCTCCACCAGTCCCGCCGCGTCAAAATTTTTATTAGCTTCATTCCATTGGTCTTCTCAGTGAATTAAACAGGCTATATGTAAAATCATCTGAAATACATTGTTGAAGAAACATGAAGAGTGCGGCCATGTAGGTGGTTTCAATACAAAGATACGTCTCGTCGTCGTCTATGGCGGGGCGGCTCAGCAGTGAGCGGGATCTTTGACGATCTACATCAACGATCCTAATCGCGGAGCCGCTTTTTCCGGAGGTCCCATGACCTAGTGACCTGATGTGACACCTTAACTAAATGGACCTCCATCTAATAATTGGGGATCCCGAACAGGGCCTAAGCCAAGCAACCTTTGGCAATGTAGCCTACCTGAAGCTCATGGTCGGCGGATATTTTGTCCGGACAGGGACCTGGCATGTCCGGCCTCGACCCCCCAATTTTGTCCGTCCGGGACCTGGGTTTGAGGGCCAAATTGCCCAAATTTTGTCTGTCCCCAGACCTACCCTCTGAAGGTATATTCCGGGGTCCTTGACCTCGCTCTGCCTCAGACTTAGGGCTTCAACCCGTCCGTTAAACGGGGACGGCCGTCGAAAAGACGGCCGTTTTTCCCCACGGGGCGGGTCTACCCGTCCGTCGAAGGCAGGCACAGAGCCTCAGGACGGGCGGGTCCCGTCCGTCCCGCCCGTAACGGCCGTTTCGACGGGTGTGGAGGAAAGCATGAGTGAGAACATTCTCGTGGTGATAAATGAACCTGTACACATACCTTAATTAATTCACATCTATCTCAACTTGGTTGCTTCTTCACTGCTCTTCAGTTGCGGGCGTGGAACACGCAGTCTGACCGCCACAGACATCAAGGATCACACGGAACAGTGATGAAATCAACCATCAACGCGGGTGCAGACCTATCGGCATACGATGAACGCCGCCTGAAGTTTATGTTCCCCTGCTACTCGCACAATTGAAGAGAAAATGATATATAAACCCTATTCTAACTCCGCTCAGGCCACACAACACAATGACTCTCGAAAACCCGTCGGACCCGTCAAACGGGCGGGGACGGGTACACCGTCAACGGGTTGACCCGTCCCGCACCCGTCCCGCCTCAACTCAACATCAGGTCGGCAGACGGACGGGTCAAAACCCGCCCGTCCCGTCCGTCGACCCGTCGAAAAGACGGACGGGTTGAAGCCCTACTCAGACTGCCTGGCGTGCTTGTCGTCGCTGCTGCTGGCCAAATGCAAGGAGAAGATATTTACGGTAGCCAGCTCATCTCCGCAGCCGCAGTCGAGTCACATCTCATCCTCTGAATTGGTTCTACGCAAGATGTTGCAGACCACTGAGATGGGCACTCCAACTCTTGAACTTTACTCATCCTTCTTGTGTCAAATCGCGCGGCGCGCTTTTGCGGTTAGGTATCCGACGAATTTTGCTGCAGACGCTTGGCAGACGCTTTCCTTGGCTATTCGGTAATTCGGTTAGGCCCCATTCCCGACGGCCCCGATTTAGATTCAGACTAAATTGGAATCAACCATCCGACGGAAAACCCGAACTTGCATTCTTAAAAGCCCTCGCAGACTCCTGCATAGTTTGCACCTCTACGATGAGTACATTCAGCCAAATCTTCCCGTCTGAGCCCAAGTTTTCGGTCGATGATATCCCCGATCTTTCCGGAAAGATGAGCGCTCCTTGTTCAACTGGTACAATTTCTGTTCATACTTGTAGGTCATGCTTGTGACGGGCGGGAATGCAGGTGTGTCCATGGCGGTTTTTCTTTCGCACCAAGAGGCGCATTTGACCGGAATGTTTTCATAAAGGTATCGGAAAGGAGACTGTCAAGGTGCGCCGTGCAGGGTTCAAATTTCTTGTTAGCAGCCGACGCTCAGTCATCCGTGACAGGCTCTTCTCGCGCACAACGCCAAGGTCTACATCGCTGCCCGCAACCAAGAGAAGGCGCAGAAAGTCATTGTAGAGTTGAAGGCCGAGACGGGCAAGGAGGCTGAATTCCTTCGGCTTGATCTCGCGGATTTGCCATCCGTCAAGGCTGCCGCGGAGGAGTTCATGCGGTATGTCCCAAGCCATGGCTTTTTGCCGACTGACGGCCTCTATGTGGGAATCTGTAGCAAAGAGACGAAGTTGCACGTCTTATTCAATAATGGGTGCGCTACATATTTTTCTTGTCCCAAATAACATGCTAAAGAAGCTCCAGGGGAGTTATGGTAAGCGCAGACGGAACCTTTTGCTACGAATACTTACCTCTAAACTAATGCTGACGTCCGTAGATCCCTCCCGTGGACCAGGTAACAGCTCAGCGTTATGACTTGCAGTTTGGTACCAATGTTCTCGGTGCGCCGGATTTTCTTCCTCCCAAATCTTCCCAAAATATCAATTTGTCCTTTCCGAACTAAGGTCATTTCTACCTCACCACCTTGCTCCTCCCCACCCTCCTCGACACGGCCGCGACCGCCTCACGCGGCACTGTGCGCATAGTCAACATCTCCTCATTCGCCTCCCAACTATGGGGGAACAGGCAAATAGAGTACAACTCCCTCAAGGATGCGACCGGGTCTCAAAATCCCGTGCGCCAGAAACTAGGGCCAACCCGGCTCTACCACCAGAGTAAATTCGTGCGTTTTGATGCTCGTGTTATATTGTACTCGTGAGACTCAAGGGCCTGAATGCTGGCAGGGCACCGTTGTCCTCAGCAACGAACTTCACCGGCGCTACGGGGACAGGGGCATCGTGTCCGTCTCGCTCAACCCAGGCATCATCCGCACCGAGATCGATCGACACAGGAAAGGCGTCGCCAAGGTCCTCATTGTATGTTGCATTTCTTTTCAGCTCTACTTAACCTGTGTTTTCCGCATCTGCAACTCATACATTTACTGATGACCCCGGACTATAGGGCATGCTCCAGCACCCCGCTCCTCGCGGCGCGCTAACTCAACTGTGGGCCGGCACCTCCGAGGAGGGGAAGACGATGGGTGGCAAGTACCTTGTTCCTTTCGCGCGCTACGGGAGCTCTCCCCAGCTCGCATCTGAGCCAAAAGTTGGGAAGGAACTATGGACGTGGTGCGAGGAGCAGGTGGCGCAATTCAATTGACCGCTTAATTTGACGGTTGAACTGGATTCGAACCAATGCTTTTGAATCCTTACTTCTCAGTTATGATAAACCAGCTGTAAAGGCGGGTCAGATCATACTTCCAATCGATATAAAATTAAGGGAACCGATGAAGGAGAATGGCAAGCGAAGATTAGTGTCAAATCGCGATTCAACCAGGCGCATCGCTGATTCAAACCGTGGGAACTTCAGCCGGCTAAGTCAAACACTGGCTGTCGTCGGCCAAAAACGAAAACAGAAACAGGAAAGAGGCAAGAAAGGGAGAGTGTTCCATCTGATTTTCAGCACGCGTGCTGCTTGACGACGTCATAACCTACTCGGTGTTGGCTGTGGATTTGGACTCTGGAGTAGGGCTGGATAATTGCAATTGTGGCCTTTCATTCTTTTCGCTCATCTTGCACCAACGAATTGACATTTGCCCACCTCATGACATACCCAAATAACTAAAGAAAATGATGTGAATATTACTTATACCACCACCCAGCTTATTACGCCAGGATGGTGACACAAATGGTTGGCCCAACTAGCAGACAGATTAATAAATCAAACATGCATCAAACAGGTTGGGATTACGGACCAGGATCGAAGCTATCACCAGGAGAGTTAGGGTCAGCACAATGCCGAAGCAAAACCTGACGGAAGACGAGCAACTTACGTCCCGCACGGTCCCACGAGTCCGGTACTCACAACCCGGCCTTGATCGACAGAGAATGATTTCAGGTTAACCACAGGCTTGAGAAAGCAGGCTGGAGTGGGGCCGTAAGGAACGTATGAATACGCAATGCAGGTTGAACCTATCCATTCGGCCTTGTGAGTGAAGAACATCGAGACACGGCGTGTGACATACTGGCGCTGCAGGCTGCAAGACAGGCGCCTTCGGTCCCTCCCTCGATGGCGGTTCCTACTCCGTCGTTCTGGTCCCAACCCGGGTAGACAGCGAGGACCGTGCCCTCGTCGGGACTGTGCAGAGCAATGGGCATGGCCGGGAGGGCGATAACAATGGCAGCGAGGATGACAGTGGATTGCGAAGAAAGGGTCCGCATACTTGTCCGGAGACCCAGGAAGGACTCGCTCATTTAAGTCTCTGTACCTGCGAACCTAGCTCTGGTTTCGCTCTATTGTTACAAGGTCCCTGGATAATCATCAATCTCAGCGGCAGGATTGTGTGGAAAAGAGCCTCACGCTTTCAAACAACCTCGCATTCCAGGGGTAGATCTGCTATTCGTTCGACGTATCATTAATGTGGAAGCACGCAGAAGACGACTAGATCAGGAAGAACACCATCAGCCAAGGTCAATTAAATTCGCAGGCTTGGTCTTTCCAACATACGCAAGGTCAACTGCAAAGGACGGCGCAGCATGGCTGAGGAGAGCATTTCAACCCACAAGCATCTGGGAAAATCCATGTTCTCCACTCAAATCCCAATGGCGCACACTGCGGCACAGGGCAAGCATCTGCTTCCCATGCACTGGCATGCAATGCATACACCTTCTCACGTTAGAGAGGAGGTCGATTATATGTACAATGCACGCCGTACTTACCCTCGGCGAGCCTGAGCTGCGATATGCCCACCGGAGGAGGGAAAATGACAGACGCTGCAAGGTGGACGTGATGCGCTGGTTGTGGCCAGGAAGGTGTAAAAGCGTCCGTAAGACGTGTCTCGTGGCGACATGTAAACTCCACGGCTCCAAGTCCTCGTACGGATGCCGCCACAAAGCCGAGGAGAGCAAATAGTATTGTCAAATGATACATCTTGCGCTCGTCGAGAGTGGTAGGCATAGGCCTAGTCTGGAGAGTACCCTTCATTGCTATCCAAGACTGGGGTTTCAAAAAGGTGCCGAGTGTAGGACGCGAGGTGCAAAGAGGACGGAAAGAGATGTTCCATCAGGAAGGAAGACATTTTTGTAGCCTATGGGGCCACTGGCGGACGATGGGCCCACTCAATTGTACAAAGTGTACATATACTTAGCCGCGACCGAAATACTGTACTATTACGACCAAAGGTTCAGGTGACGGGTGACAGAGGGTCGTGAACTGAACAATTTTGGTGCAGGTGACGGTGACATTGAAATTTTGTGTCCCAAATAGGCCAAAAATCGTCAAAAAATCTCGTCCGGCAGGTGCCGGACTACCATATATGGTAATTTTACCGTGATTGCCGACAAATGAACAACTTATGCAGTGAACAATTGAGGTGACGGGTGACACCCCGTGAACCTTTGGTCGTAATACTACAGTATGCGTCGCTGGCGAGCTCGATGCCAGATAAAATGACGAATCTTCAAGTTCATCAACCATCGTTTCGACAGTCTCCCGCTCCCGCGGGATCTTGTCAGAGACCTTGTAAATTGTGGAAGCAGCAAAGGGAAAGGACAGGACCTGGAAAGGACCCAATAAAGTTTGTCCGCGTGACCTTCGCACTTGGACCTCAACGGCTCAACCTCGATTACAAAAGAGGACCGACTTACATTTAGCCCGCTGAGCCTTCTTTGCGGTCGCCTCACCCTCACCTAGCCTTTCACTAATGACATGTTACCTCAGACCCCACCACTTTTGTGTCGTGCTTTCTGCAACGAGACCTACTGGCCCGCTCTCCGAGTCCATCGTTGCTCACGAGCCAACTCTCCTTTCGGCCAATCGACCGACTATCCTTTGACCTGCGTTTCAGGCGGTGTGGACTGTATACATACCTCCGCGTTAACTCCATGGAAAATATAGAACACAGGAGCTGTCCGGGTCGAATGATGTGGCCACCAGAATTTTCGAGGCTGAATTTGCGTGGTTGTGGAACTGCAAGGCCATCTGGCTAATGATCTGGGTACCCGATGCCTGCCGCTTCCACAAGCCACGTCAGACACGTCTCGAGAACTTTGGCGACGATTACTTTCTATGCCATTTACAACTCCTAAATCCGATCCCGTTCTCCGAATTATCTCCATCCCCGGGGCCCACACTATCTCTTTCTTTCTGGATGTATCCCTGATCCGCGGGGACCAGGTTCTGCTCTCTCTCTAACCCAATGGACTCGCGATACTGAGGAATGCTCTGACCAGCATTCTGATGGGACTTGCCACGACGTGCCCACCTGGTCAGTGGCAGCCCTGACACTTGGTGGGCGTGGAATTCTTCACGCCCAATTCTAGATCTGGTATTCTCCGTATTCTCCCCATATTGTCTCGAGCTCCGTGGTTCGTGCGTCATTCCATGTATTGATATTTCCACGCCGTACTAGGCCATACTCAAGGAACTACTAGAACATGTCTGATTGATATCGTTCTGCTCGACTGTGTACAAAGACCGTGGTACATACGTTGATTCTTTCAATACGGCGAATTCCGTCAGAAATCAGAAATCAGATTATCTTAGTTTTGCTAGAAATCAGAAAGCGCGCAGCTGAGGTCCCGCCTCTGTTGTGTCGTCTAATCTCTCCCAGTGCGTTGGGTACACATTTCTATCATACGACGAGGCTAACCCATGCAACTCCCAAGGCGGGAACAGAGCGGGCTGGCCGAATTCCAAAGGCGGTCAAAGCCAAGAACCTCAGGTCGTGCGTGAGTGCCTGACGCCTTCAGAGAAAAGTGCTCCCGCGGGACCATATTTCCAATAGATAAATTTCAAATCCCACACTTGCGCCAATCGCTCGAATTTCGAAAGCAAAACACCATGCATTTTTCAACGCCAACCAACGCACACGCACTCTGCAGGATATCGCATGTATGTGTGCGCAAACCCCACTCTAGTTTTTTGGTCGCCCCTTCGTTGTTTCTCCCCCGCAAGGAAAGCCGAATTATTCAAGTAATTTAAAAAAGTTGTTTCGTTCGTTCTCCCCGACGGACACACGTGGCGTTAGCCTTATGCTTGTGTGAACGACGCGACGTGCTCCTCGACCACGCTCTTGATCTTGGCCTCCATGTCGCCGGTGATGTTACCGCCAGCGATCTCCTGCAGCAGCGCAGTCTGCGTGGAGGTCAGGTGGGCGCGGAACTCAGCTTCCCACTTGGTGATCTGGTCAACGGGGACGGAGTCGAGCTGTAGGGAGATGTCAGCGAGAACAGACGGATTGCGCTCGAGAAGGGGGAGACTCACGAGACCGTTGACACCGGCGTAGATGATGGGAACCTGCAGCTCCATGGCCATGGGCTGGTATTGTCCCTGTTCTGCAGGAATGGCTTAACGACAAGTAGAAGAAAGGCGAGGATCGACTTACTCAGCAGCTCCGTCAACCGAGCACCACGGGAGAGCAGGAAGCGGGTCGAGGCGTCGAGATCAGAACCGAATTGCGCGAAGGCAGCGACTTCACGATACTGCGCGAGGTACAATTTGAGCGAACCAGCGAATTTTTTCATGATTTTGCTACATGGAGAGAGGTGAGCAAGGAGAAAACGGCCAAGATGATTCACGTACGTCTGCGCAGCGGAACCGACACGGGAGACGGACAGACCGACGTTGATGGCAGGACGGACACCACGGAAGAAGAGTTCGGCTTCCAGGAAGATCTGGCCGTCGGTGATGGAAATGACCTGGGACAGAGGATAAGCGAGTTGTAGAGGAAGGTAAGGAGGAGCCACACGTTAGTAGGGATATAGGCAGACACATCACCACCCTGGGTCTCGATGATGGGTAACGCGGTCAAGCTTCCTCCACCGAACTTATCGCTCATCTTGGCAGCACGTTCCAGTAGCCGGGAGTGCAGGTAGAAAACGTCACCAGGGTAAGCCTCACGACCGGGGGGACGACGGAGCAGCAAAGACATCTGGCGGTAAGCCACAGCCTGCTTGGACAAATCGTCGTAGATGATCAGAGCTGACGGCGTATTCAGCAAGGAGGAAAGTTGAAGCATGAGACCACTAACCGTGCTTGCCGTTGTCACGGAACCATTCACCCATAGCGCATCCGGAGAAGGGGGCGAGGTACTGCAGGGGAGCAGCTTCGCTGGCAGTGGCGGCGACGATGATGGTGTACTTCATCGCGTCGTTCTCCTCGAGGGTCTTGACGAGCTGGGCAACGGTGGAACGCTTCTGGCCGATAGCGACATAGACACAGTAGAGCTTCTTGGACTCGTCCTGACCGTCGTTCCAGCGCTTCTGGTTAAGGATGGTGTCGACCGCAACGGCGGTCTTGCCGGTCTGACGATCACCGATGATGAGCTCACGCTGTCCACGGCCGATGGGCACCATGGCGTCGATGGGCTTGAGACCGGTCATCATGGGCTGGTTGACGGAGCGACGAGGAAGAATGCCGGGAGCCTTGAGGGACGCACGGCGACGCTCAGCGGCCTCGATTGGGCCCTTACCGTCGATGGGGTCACCAAGAGCGTTGACGACACGTCCAAGCAGACCAGGACCGACGGGAACGTCGACAATCTGGCCAGTACGCTTGACGGTGTCGCCTTCCTTGATGAGACGATCGTTTCCGAAGATGGAGACACCGACATTGTCGGCTTCAAGATTGAGACACATGCCGCGCACACCAGAAGAGAATTCCACCATCTCTTCGGCTGAAAAAGAGAGACTTTGAGTCGACCGGGGACGCGATTTTTTGGCAAGAAAAAAGATTACCTTGGACGTTCCGGAGACCCCAGACACGACCAATACCGTCACCGACGCCTGAAGCAGGATAAGAAAAGCGAAAATGATACAGCCGAGGACATACTCAAGACACGGCCGGTTTCCTCGACATTTCCACCGACAGCAGTGCCCGAAATGCGGGACTCGAGAATGGACGAGACCTCTGAGGCAGCTGGCGAAACGTGAGGTCAGAGAACAAGAAGTCTGCGAAGGAAATGCAGACTGACCGGGTTTTGCGGCTGCGTAAGAGCGGGCGACGACGGTGGGGGTGCTCTGCGACGTGTAAGTCAGTTTTGGACCAAATTGGACCGGGAAAAAACGCAGATGGACGTACCTTGGATGCGGCGGCCAGCGCATGAGCGCGCACCGAGTTTCTAATGGCGATTCGGTGCATGGAGGAAGGAGCGGAGAGCGGAAGAGTGTGGTAAAATCACCGTAATGATACGAACTTTTATTTGTTGGTGTGTACCTCAGTGCGCGCTAGTAAGCAACTGCCAAGTTCGTGACTCCTGACTGTTCGTCCTCTTGTTCTTTGTCCACCTCTTCCGGTTCACCTCATTTTGGTTCTTTTGCAATTGCTTCGACTGGCCGGTCATTTCACTGCCACGGGAATGCTCGGTCGCGGCTTCGAATTTACCTTCCAAGGAAAAAGGAACTTTATTGCCGTGCACCTTGCGCAAAGTTGGACTGCGATGCCATTGTGGTCGGGTTTACGGGGCTTGTAGGAAATGACACGAGTTCCACCAGTAGGACATCCGGATTGCCTGCTCTCTGGTCTCTGCGAGCTTTCAGGAATCGTTGCAGCATTTTCAGGACCACTGGCATTCAACTTGGTTCAAACTTGGTACGTTGCTCGCGACCTCGCTCACCTTGATAAGCTGCACTTCACCTCTCACTTTACCGGCGGCAACTTTGATTTCCAGAGATTGGCGTCGTGAGAGGGAATGGGCCGTCTAATCCTACTAATCAGCCCGCCCAATAGACTGGCAGCCGGTCCGAGTTCCACAATACCATTGATTTCAAGTGAATCTAAGCCCACACAGCAAAAGTCTGTCGTCGCAGTTGACACAGCCAACATGGTTGCATCTCCCGTGAGCTCTTTAAGCTTTAACCTTTTGACGCCTTCATTAATCATACACTAACCCGCAATGGATACAGGTAGTACAGTTGTTGCACACAAGATAAAAAAGATTCATAAGTAAAATCCAAGGTATGGATGGCGCAGCGATGTGCGCAACCGTATCCCCCTCGTCTCAGATGCTACCGCTCAAGTTGACCCCGCTTCCACGGTAATGCGTCCGCCGTCGAACGTCTCCAGGGTGGTGGGCCGTCGCCTTGGGCTGTCCTTTTCCAGCCGGGGGCGCCGTCGGGCTCAGCAGTCCTCTTCCAGCCTGGGGCGCCGTCGGGATCAGCGGCCCTCTTCCAGGGTGGGGGGCCATCGCCTTGAACCGCCCTCTTCCATGGTGGGGGGCCGTCGGCTTCTTGGGCATTCCTCTTCCAACCAGGGGCGCCGTCGGGCTGGGCACTTCTCTTCCAGCCAGGGGCACCGTCGGGCTGGGCAGTTCTCTTCCAGGGCGGGGGGCCGTCGCCTTGGGCTGTCCTTTTCCAGCCGGGGGCGCCGTCGGGCTCAGCAGCTCTCATCTACAGCGCGACGGTGAAACAGGATATTCAACGAATGGACTCATAGCTACCTCCAAAGCCAGTATCTGGGCATCCGGCGCGCGAGCAATAGCAGGGGTCATATCGTTCTGTGGAGCACCTCAGCGATTGGTTCTGACGTCGTCATCGGACACAGGCTTACAAGGGGTATCGCGTGGACGGCGGCAACAGCAGCAACCAGCACCAGAATCGCGCGCATGTTGGGCATTATTGGCGTCGGGCGATCGTCGAGAGCAATTCGCCTTATAAATTTTCATGTAACCCCGGCGGTCATCCTCCTCGTGGTCATGCGCATGCGTTTAGAAATGTGATCCGAATCGCTTGGGACATCAGAGATAGAAGTTCGTATGTCTCTCGCGTAGGGATAATCCGTTTCAGGAAATTCCAGGGCACCAGGTCCCAGGCCATCCCAGGCTGTCGCGGGCTGCGCCGCTGCAGTTTATCAAGGACACGAAGGCGTACGAAATCCTGGAGGGAGAAACACTCGTGACGATCACAGATAGGTGGGTTGGATGTGCCTGTGGCGTCACTGGGTCATCGTCGATCCGAGATAAAATTGCTGGGAGTTTCGACCCATATCAGGTCAATCGAAAGGCCGAAGGATCGCGACTGCTTGCCATGGCCAGTTACGATACGGGAACATTCTACTAAGATTGCTGCGAAAAGCAACACCAGCCAATACTTTGGAAATAAAAACAGCTGCTTGAAGTTGAAAGCAAATAATAATCTCTTGGTCCGACAGAATCTCTCCGCTGAGATTTGCACTAGTGTCATCAAGCGAAACAAGGATCAACGGCCTTTTAACAGCGAAGCGATCCTTGATTAACGCGCGACGAGGCTATTGGAAAGAATGCCCTCAAGAAATACTCGATTCTGGGTATAGTGGACCAAAGAACGCGCCGTCATGGTGTAGTTCTGCTGGTACCGTATCTCTTGGAGTGAGGAAGAAAAGAATTCCGCCCAAAAAAGAACGAGTATAATCATGATTACGATGTCTTGGCTTTCGGGGCATCGTCATGAAAGGATCGAACACATCTGTCGAGATACAATCTGGCAAACAGTTTTCGAAACCGAAAAAAAGGGATGACACGAACCATATGGATCCTACAACCCGTCTCCCATCTGTACGACGATTCTTGAATGCACCTCGCGCCGCGGCCGCGGCGTCAGACGGGCAAACCGTGTGTCAACAATTTCCACAAAAGTAAATCGAGACCCACTGAAGAGCGGAACATGGCGAAAATCCCGCTGTGTCCCGAATCTGAATCTGACCTCGTCGGTCGTCACCTTTACCCCAGCGAGAGTCGGAAGTCATACGGAAGTGTGAAGGTACGGAGCAAATGAACGCAAGGTATGCCGGTCATACATGGAACGTCATCGGAGAAACAACGGGCTCGGATGGCAGACCAAGTTCATGAACTGTTCATGATCGCCAACGATTTTGAAATGAAATACGTTGCATCGACAAACCGGGAGTTCCGTTGCAAACCGTCATTCCTTCTTGCTCGTTTTAAGAATAGGCGGTAGTCATCGAGAAACGAGTTCAACGATCTTTGTCCAGTCGATGCGATGACCAAATTGCAGAGTTGGGTCACCGGTGAACTCGCTGGCATTTAGTGTGCGGCTGAAAAGGGATTCCACAGCTAGATCCGAACCGAGTGTACGTAGCGTGCCGTTTCCAGTGGGGTCGAACTCTCCAATAGCCGTGGCGTACAATATCGACTGCGACGGCGTTTGAACTTTGAATGTACCGTTCGGATTGGCCACAAAAGACGCGGAATATTCAAGTTTCTGCTCCAAATCGAAGTATCTACACAAAGGAAACCACAAATCTTTCGGAGATTGTGAGCGTTGAAAGGAGAAGTGTGACAGTAGCACGTCACATCACGATCTGTTGACTCCTCACTGTACGGTTGGAATTAACCGCAGCATGCAATTGTCCTGACTGTGGTCACACCGCGACTATCCGAATTTCGGGCCACTCAAAGATAGATCCGATATAGCCATCGAAATCCATGGTATCAGCGGCGCTGAAATGCGCGCTGATACCTTTGATTTAGAGAAAAATATCGGGTTTAAGCCGAAACTTGCAGTTTCAATTGCACCGAAATGCTTCGGGGTTACTATATATGGCAACCCCGAAGCATTTCAGGGCAACTGAAATGTAAAGTTTCAGATTGCATTTCATATTTCCCACCGAAATCATATCGGCGCCCGTTTCGCTGATATCCTGCATTTCGGAACCCATAATCAGATTTATCTTCGAACGGCCCGAAATTCGGGTAGTCCTGGTGTGTGTGGTGGTCTTTCCTTCTCGCCTCTGAGACTATTCTCGTGAAATATTCTGAGTCTACCCGACGATGGGACCTTGGCGGCTCTGACGACGCGTACATCGGTAAACAAAACAACTCTCTAAGTTGGTCTCTACCTACCGCAAGATGGTAGACCCGACGCACAAAAAGCGCATGTAAGTACAAGGCGCCCTATTTTCCTCGCCACGAACACACCTCTCCAACACGATTCGCTCGCACTGGCGTGGCTGCAAGTTTCTGTCATGTCGCGAGTGTCGTGAATCGTACATACGTTAGCCCTTGGAGCGCCCCGGACGCGTCGCAAGCTCTTTCTCACGTCCTCAATGCATACATATAGTCATGAGTATTCATCTCGATGCTTTCACTGCTTGCTTCCTCTCCAGGGTTTTGGGGCATGGCAGGATCTACTACATACGTGCGCCCTCATTCTCACTGCTCTCGACTCTGAAAAGGTCGCCCTCAAAAGCTCAGGCGACCTTTAAGTCTATATAAATAGCGGCCAAGCCGCTCGGGATGCGTTCGGTCGCGTTTAGCAGTCTTTGTGTATTGTGTTCCCGACCATGACGCACGATGTGCAAACCGCCACGACGCATATCTTCGAGAACAAGGCATATTACGCGGTCCAGGCTGGTGGACATAGTATGATGCAGAACTGGAACAAGTACGCCATGCCAGTGGTCGTTTGCCTGCTTGGGGGTTTTTGAATTTGGTCTTCTTAGCGTCTGGCACGAGGACGGAATATATCTACCAGCTGTAATACACTCGGAGCAGTATGGCAGTATCTCTGCTCCCCGTCTACTGCACCCAATTCAGCTGGTTTTGCAATTTGTACAGCACGCGCTAACCCTCAGTTCCAGCGCTAATATACCAGTAGATACCCACGGATAAAAAGATATCTACTTCCGCAAGTCACATCCATATACTTGTGCCGTGACACAGCGGATATGCGGCCTTGAGCAGCGCCCGGAAGTCGACTTTACTGAAGCCTTTCAGGATAATCGAGTTCTGGTCGCTCTGGACGCCGTCCCCAGGCGGAAGTGTGAGCATTAATGTGCGAGTCGGGACGGGTGTGGTGGAATCTGAGCAACAGACGAAGATTTGGCGGTTGTCTTAATGTGTACATCCATCCATCCGCATGCTGTCCTGTGGGCGCCAATTCGACGCGGCACAGCGCCTGAGAAGCGCTCCTGGGATTTGGAGGGTTATGGAGCGCGCTTATCTGACAAGCTTTGAATCTTGACCTCAAGACTGGGGATCCTGCGGACGACCTATTTTGTGCGGTATGGAAGCTTGAACAGAGTTCGGCGACATTCTTGCTGTATGGATTGGCACCCACAGAAGGCTGTGAGGATGGGTACATAAACGAAAGGCCCAAGGTTCGAGCGACTCGTTATCCCAAAAAATTCGAGATGGCTGATGGTCCCTACCCAAGAGTGGAAGAAGTTTACCCAGCGGACGAGGAGTACACCGGCCCCCGCGACCAGAAATATTATCTGGAGAGTATCACCCTCAAGGTATGTTTTGTTCCCGTTCGCACTCGAAGAGAGACGATATTGACAGAGCACAGATCGAAGGCCGCATTTTCAAAGTCCCGCGGTACCACTTTGAGCACAGTTCGGAGATCTTCGCGGCGACGTTCACACTCCCGGTGGTCGACGGCGCAGACACTGAAGGTGGGAGTGATGAGAACCCAGTCATCCTGGAGGGCATCAGTAAAGTCGACTTCAAGGCCTTGCTCAAAGTCTTGTATCCGCTGTGAGTTGAACTTGATCACTGGCGATTACGGGTGCCGATAAGTACGATTCTTGGATTTGTGGCAGAGACATCCCACAGATCCTAAATATGCCCAAAGACGAGTGGATCTCGGTCTTGAAGCTCTCGACGCAGTGGTACTTTCTCGATGCGCGGGATCTCGCCATAAAGCAGCTCGACGACCGACCCGACATCGGGAGCGGCGAGCGCATCCTGCTCGCGCGGCAGTATGACGTCACGACCTGGCTCAGAATGGGGTATAACGATCTTGCAAAGCGCGAAGAGGGTATTTCGCTGGAAGACGCGGTGACAATTGGATGGGAGACGACGGTGCGGCTGTACCAGACGCGCGAGGCGGCGATCAAGTGCTATTCCGGCGTGAGCGCTCGCAAAGCGCTGCACAGGAACGGACTTTATGGTGAGAGCCGGTTCCAGTATGCGGACATCGAGGAGGCTTTCCGAGAGGAGCTTGGACGGGCAGATGCAGCGAGTGCAGTGTAAGACGTACGCCCGTCCACCTATATTACTTGGCCCTGCGAGGAAGAGTAGAAAGAGTTTAAATAGAGAAGTATGTAACTTACATAGCGCAGGTTTCGGTCAGCGTTTGTCGGTCACGCCGCCACCTGCTCTGATGACTTCATTCCACAAGGTGGGAGGGGCAAGGCACTGTAGGTGATCATTGTGCTATGATCTTGAGAGAAGGAAGCGGTTGACCTGCTCATGGATGATGGTTGTCCAAATCCCAGATTGGGAGTCCACGCCCAGAATGGCGGTGAGGATGCATTCGCCGTTGAGAAGTAGCGTCGCTTTGGTCCAGACCGTGCACCCGTCAACGAACAGGCACGAGACATGTATCCCGTCCGCGAGAACTTTGCGAGACTGTGAATGAGAAGCTCGCCCAGTCTTCTCTCTTCGGCATCCCCAGAAGGCACAGCACCGCAGCCCAGCGGTGCGGGGAGGTCAAGGGACACACGCAATGCACGAAGGTGAGCGGGAGTGAGGGACCACGCGGAGGGTGTTTGAAAGATGGAAGCCATTAACCCAACTACGTATGGAACCGCCAGTGCGCGATCCAAGGCATCGCCGCATCGGTAGCCAGAAGGAACCGGTCTGCGGGCATACGCGCCGCCTCGCTCGCAGAATTGGTGGAGACGAAGGAGTTCGGTGCCGTAGCCCTCCCGGATTTCGGGAACATGGGACTGGAGCACGAAAGCTTTCGAATATATGGGGTTGCAGAGCAGAAGATAACCCCGCGCCCCGCATTTGGTCGTGTGCGGCGGAGAAATGGGGAGCGTACAGCTGCGGTCGTTCCTTCCTTGCCAATCCAATTGCTGCAATTCAACACCCTCGAGCAGACTGCACATAAAACGGGTCCGACCGATTCGCGCTGCACGGCGGGGTCCAAGAGAACCTTCTCCATATTATTGTGTTCGAGATGTCGACGAGATACCTTTCGTGAAGTGGGGATGGGAATAACTGACACCACCATCTCTTAGGATGAGTTCATTTGGCAAGGTGGGAAAGTTTACGTTAGGTGGTCGCTGTGCTAGGATCTTGAGAGAAGGGAGAGAGGTAGTGAGTACCTCAGTTGAGAGTCGATGGATGCAGTGGTCGACATGCAAGGGAGATCGAGGCCGGTGGCACTGTAGATAAGATGGGTCTTATCTACACATCACGGATCTGCTGCGCTCCCAGCCTCCACGGACCTTGCCTTTCACTCAGAACAGTCGGGACAGGTGAACTTAGGAGCCAACTCTAACAAAACCTACCTCGCAGTGGCGAGTAGCACCGACAGTTGTGCGGTTCATGTATATACCAGGAATTTGTTCAATTTCATCGGCTACTCATCTTTTTGGAAACTTCCAAGGCTTGCTCTTGGGTTTGCTTCTCGGTGTATCTAGCACATTCAAGGCACAGTTCCGTGCGTGTTAGTTAAGTAGACGTCCATGCAATCCGTGTTTCCCAGAAGCTAAAAATCTATCGGAAATCTAGGTAAATTGCTCCAGGATGGTCTCCCTGATCTGGCAGGGCGAACACTTCACTCGCCAATTCTGCCTGCCTCAAGTTTTCTCCAAAAATGCCCTTAACGTCCACGCGCTTCATACAGTAACTCCAAGTGTTTGCCATTGCACCATGCAACCCCACCGCTGTTTCGCGGGCCGCACTAATCCGGTATGCTGTCTCCCACCCGATTTGTTTTGCCTCCTTTGGCGAAATGCACACCTGGCGCAGTACAAGACCCGCGTACCCCTTCTTGAGCCAAGCGACGTCGTATTGCTGCCCGAGCATAACAAGCTCGACGGGCTCAAATTTGAAGTCAGGCCGATCGAGCTGCTTTATAGCCAGGTCCCGCGCTTCTAGGAAGCGCCACTGCGTCGAGAGCTTGAGGATGGAGATCCACTCATCCTTCGTCATCCACTTTTCGGTGTTGAGGATGGACTGCAGGACGTTTCTGGCAATTTTGTATCAGTCCGAGTCACAGTGATATAAGTCACACCGAAAAAGGAAAAGTTTCTGTAGGGTTAGAAAGTCTATATGAAAGTAATAATATCTTCTTCAAAATTAATTTTACTAAAAGTACCATTTTCAAAATTCATGAAAGAGGACCCGAAAGTTGAGCTATCGGAGTCCCTTTCAGGACTCCTGAAATATGTACCTTCACAAAACCATGAAAGCAGTGATGAAAGTTCAACTTTCAGTGTACATTTTCTTCCTTTGTTCAAGCCCCTCACAATAGTTCTTTCAGTGGCTTTGACAGGCACATTGAAAGTCGAACTTTCATAACCGTTTTCTAGTCTGATGAAAGTACGTATTTCAGGAGTCCTGACAGGGACTCCGATAGCTCAACTTTCAGTTCCTTTTTCTGGAATCTTGAAAATGCTACTTTCAGTAGAATTAATTTTGAAACAGATATTATTACTTTCACGTAGACTTTCTAACCCTACTGAAACTTTTCCTCTTCCGGTGTGAGTACCCGCAAAATCGAGCACCGCGACTCACAGCGGATACAAAACCTTGAGCAGCGCCCGGAAGTCGACTTTACTTATACCTTCCAGGACAATCGGGTTCTGTTCGCTCTGGCCTTCCACCTGGACGCTGTCCCCAGGCGGAAGTGTGAGCATCGACGCAAAGATCCCGGATGTGTGCTCGAAATGGTAGCGAGGGACGTTGAAGATGCAGTCTTCGACCTGTGCGATCGGTGAGGATTGGCTCTGGAGTGCGCGCTGGGACAATGAGCAAACCTTGAACGTAATGCTCTCGAAATAATAATTCTCGCACGAGCCGATAATGTGCGCCTGCGGGGGTGAGTCGAGGCGGGCGAGGTCTGGCTTTGACATTGTGGTGCAGTTTGGACGACAGACGAAGATTTGGCGACGTTCTTAATGTGTCCATCCATCCGCATGCTGGCCGCATGGTCTCCTGTGAGCGCCAATTCGTTGATCCATCGACACGGCACAGCGACTGAGAAGCGTTCCTGGGATTTGGAGAGATATGGAGCGCCTTTGCTGCAAGCTTATCTGACAAGCCTGGAATTTCCGCTTTGAATCTTGACCTCCAGAATGGGGATTCCTGCCTCCAGACTGAGGATTCCTGCCTGCGGACTGCAGGACAGCCTATTTTATGTAGTATCAAAGTCACTTGCTGCGTTGATTGTCGCCCAGAGAAGATCATGTGGGCGCTGCAAGGATGGGTACATCAAAGCAAGACCTAAGCTTCGAGCGACTCCAGATTCGAGATTCACCCAGCGATGGCCATGCCCCAGAGCACCCCACCCTCGCCGCTCCAAAAGTCTGCTGGCCCACGGCACCAGAAATATTATCTGGAGAGCATTACCTTCAAGGTTTGTTCACGTTCGCACTCGATGATAGATAATATTGACAGAGCATAGATCGAAGACGACATTTTCAAAGTCCCGCGGTACCACTTCGAGCACAGTTCTGAGATCTTCGCAGCGACGTTCACACTCCCGGCCGTCGACGGCGCGGACACGGAAGGTGGTAGCGATGAGAATCCCATCATCCTGGAGGGCATCAAGAGTGTCAACTTCGTGACACTGCTCAAGGTGTTGTATCCACTGTGAGTTTACTTGATCACTGGCGATTATCGGTGGCTGATACGATTCTTGTGGCAGAGATATACCACAGATCCTGAGTAAAAACGAGTGGATCTCTGTCCTGAAGCTCTCGACGCAATGGTACTTTCTCAGCGCGCGAAATTTCGCAATAAGGCAGCTCGACAGCCGATCTGACATGGGGAGCGTCGAGCGCATCCTCCTTGCGCGGCAGTATGATATTGCGGCCTGGCTCCGAGAGGGGTATGATGATCTGGTCAACCGCAAACATGGTATTTCGGTAGAGGAAGCGGTGAAGATCGGATTGGAGACGACGGTGCGGCTCTATCAGGCGGGCGAGGGGACGGTTATTAAAAGATCACGGCGGAACAGTAGCGACCTCGATATATATTTCAGAGCAGAGTTTATACAGGCAGATGCGGCGAGTGCAGTGTACAGCAGTCCTCCAGTATGTATTGATCGGGTCGCGAACGACTCGGACTCAGACCCGGACTAGGAGTAAGAATTACGAGTACGTTCCTAGTACCAATCGTGTAGGGCTGTTTCTCGACCTTGGCAATTCACGGTCCCGGTTTTGTTTACGAGCACCTATCGTATATAATCGTTCCTACACCGCTCCTGTTCTGATGAGTTCAATCCACAAGGCAGGAGGGCAAGGTACTGTATACAGGTGATCGCTGGGCTAGGATCTTGAGAGAAGGAACAAGGAGAAAGCTGCTCTCACCTCAGCTGAAATATAGTAGGAAGGAAGAGTTCTTGCTGGGTTGTGGAAGGACTTAACTGAGCAGCGGGGAAGAGGTCGGAAGGACAAGGAACATGGGAAAAGCGAACCCGTACACAGCGGCTACGGACTCCCGGAACGAGACCCAGAGCTGCCCAACGGAGTGCAGCTCAAAGAGCAGAAGCCTCGTGCGATGGCCAGAACGACAGCCCGTAGGCCCACAAAGAGCAGAGAGACAAATTGTATTCGTACGTGGACGTGAACAGATGGTTACCTCCCCGATGCACGCATGACGGCGAGAGGCAAGGACTTCTGTAGGAGACGCCAGTAGATCGGGAAACAGAGAGGTCCTGCCCCTAGCTTCGTGACAACCTCGGGAGCCACGCCGGCACAGAGCAATTCCAGGGATCCGCCGATGCAGTAGCTGTGGCCAAAGACAAGGTCCAGCTGCGCGGGCCAGTACAGTAGATGGCCGACGAGGAGTGCAAGAATGTATCTTTAGTCCACTGCCGCCAACGCGAGTCGTTGCGGAACGCGAAAGAGGAGTGTCGGGGTAGTTGACCTGCTCATGGAAAGCCCATGCTAAGCAGATGTCGGAGTCCGCACACAGAACGGCGGTGAGGATACACTCGCCGTCGAGTAGCGTCGTTTTAGTCCAGACCGGATGTATGTACACTGCGGATCGGGCGTCCCAGATGTGCGACATGTATCCCTTAGCCGCGAGAACTTCGCGAGGCTGTGAATGAGAAGCTCGCCCAGTCTGCCATACATAGATGTAGGCTGGTGAGCCAGCTACGTATGGAATCACTGGTGCGCGATCCAACGGCATTGGTCTTGCCGGAAGGAACCGGTCTGCGGGCATACGCGCCGCCTCGCTGATGCCTTCGTGATCGCAGAATTGAAGAAGTTCGGCGCCATAGGACTCCTGCGTCTCGGTAACCTGGGGCGGAAGTAAGATTTCGAATAAGTATCTGGAATTGCAGAGCCGCGCCCCGCATTTGGTCAGAGGAAAGGGAATGGGGTGTACGGCTGCTGATCCAATTGCTGCAATTCAACACCCTCCCTCGAGCTGGCTGCACATCAAGGAAGCGGGTCGATGCGCTGCACGGCGGGGGCCAAGAAAACTTTCTCCGCATCTGTGTTATTGTGTTCTTTTCCGCCATTGAAAAGTGGGAGGAGCACGGAATTGGCGATATGGGTCGGGGATGGCTACGAGCACGCGTAGAGGGGACGGGTGTAACGAAGTGCGGGCAGAGGTGCGCTGCGTACGGCACGGGGGAGGACGGGGGTGGCAACGAGCACCGCGGACGCTGGACGGGTTGAGCTGGCGTAAGCGCTGGACGGACGGAAGTACGATCGTTTGCATGGGACGGATCCGGACCACTACCTACTACTAGCTACGTAGGAATGGCAACAACTCAAACAAGACGAGGTCCGGGTGCGAATGTTATGCAGGAGTACGTCTCCTCGAATTGCCTTCTTGAAAAATGCGAAATGGGGGAAGAAACACGTCTAGACTCTAGGCGGCATAGTAACTCTAACTGGATTGTTGACAGGTGACAGACAGGTCGAGTCACGGGATACCTGGTATGTTTTTAAAAACGCTGGTCAACTCGCAGAAAAGAGTCAGTGTAACTTACGATGCGCAATCCCGTGGCCCTTTTAACCACCGCTTTGCTCCTGGCTCAGGCGGTCTTCGCTGCTCCTAGTTCTGACCCTGTCGTAAGTTGCACCTACGCCTCATGTCAAAAATTGAACTGTGTGGTACCCTAGGAGAGGAAAAAACGCCAGGACACCGCGACTTCTGAAATGATACAAGCGCAAGCCGCAGCACAACTTGCTTAGCAGGCGGCCGTCGGCGCCGCCGCCGCTGCCGCGGTGGGGAACTGGGGTTTGGTCGACGCGGATGCGGCCGCCGCCGATACCGCTGCCAGTCAGGCGCACGTGGCTGTCGTTGCTGCCCAAGCTGCCGCCGCTGCGAGCGGGACGGCCGGTGATGCGACTGCTGCGAAAAATGCCCAGGCACAAGCCAAATCGGCTGCCCAGTCAGCCAATGCAGCCAATGCCTCTGCGTCGGGCGAGCCTACTGACCCAAGTCCACCCCCCGCGCTTGGAGATGATGGAGGGGATTCTGGAGGCGACGGAGGCGATGGAGGAGATGGAGGAGATGGAGGCGCCACTACCACTACCGTGGGAGATGAGGCATCACTGCCTACTCCTCTTGCGAGCTAAGAAACCACCGGGTCTCTGTTCCAAATGTGAAGCCTCGAAACACTTGCAACAGGATTTCGATGTGAGATGAAGAAAACATGAATATGGATGATCCAATGAAATATATCTTCACACGGAAGTGGTAAGATGCGATTGACTGCGAGAGGTCCTGGAGAGGGGCGGGAAGTGGCACAATCAAGGGGCTGGAGGAGCGGGTAAAGCGCGCGCTGAGCGGGGCTGTGTGGTCCAAAAGCGGTGGGACTCAACGCCTGGCGGCCTAAGGACTTGTAGCGAGCAGTGCCGACGGGGAACAGGTGGGCGAAGGTGCTGGAAGGCCCCAGAGAACGATGGAAGCAGGTACACAAGGATCCAGGGTGTCGACAACCAGGAATGAGCCAGGAAGAGACGATAAGCAGTGCATTGGTGTACAGCGTATACGACAGCCCCGCCAGCTTGGATCATGGTTGTCCAAGATTGGGCAGATGTTAGAGTCCGCATCTAGAACGGCAGTGAGATGCACTCGTCGACGGCAGGAAGCGTCGTTTTAGTCCAGGCCGGATGTATACTGCGGACCGCACGCCCGTTAACGATCAGGCGAGATGCACGCACTGCGACAAGTATCCCGTACATAGCTGCGAGAACTTCGCGAGGCTGCGAATAAGAAGTCTTATCTTCGGCATCCCCAGAAGGTACAGCGGTGCGGAGAGATCAAGGGACGCACGTAATGCACAAAGGTGGGCGGTAGGATTGGGCCACGCGGAGGGCACACCAGTTTTGTCCTTTCTTGAGAGCGGGGAGCCAGCCAACAAGGCGCATCGTTGGGCGTATGCCATAGATGGAGGCCTTTGACCGAGCTACGTATGGAACCGCCGGTGCGCATCCAACGGCATCGGTCTGCGGGCATACGCGCCGCCTCGCTCGCGGAATTGGTGGAGACGAAGAAGGTGGACGCCGTAGGACTCCCGCGTCTCGGGCACATGGGGCCGAAGTAAGATTTCGGATATCTGGGATTGCAGAGCAGAAGATACGCCCGCGCCCCGCATTTGGTCGTGTGCGGCGGAGAAATGGGGGGCGTACAGCTGCGGTCGTTCCTTCCTTGCCAATCCAATTGCTGCAATTCAATACCCTCGAGCAGACTGCACATAAAACGGGTCCGACCGATGCGCACAGCGGGGTCCAAGAGAACCTTCTCCACATTATTATTATTGTGTTCGAGACGTCGACGAGATACCTTTCGTAAAGTGGGGGTGGGATAAGTGACACCGCCATCTCTTAGGATGAGTTCATTCGGCAAGGTGGGAAAGGTAGGTGGTCGCTGTGCTAGGATC
Organism: Mycena haematopus; assembly: GCA_029281435.1. Classification (NCBI taxonomy): domain Eukaryota; kingdom Fungi; phylum Basidiomycota; class Agaricomycetes; order Agaricales; family Mycenaceae; genus Mycena; species Mycena haematopus. The sequence goes on from JARJCV010000059.1 coordinate 49,256, forward strand.
TTGACGAAGGGAGAGACTCAGAGAGGTGGTGAGTACCTCAGTTGAGAGTCGATGGATGCCGTACTTAGTAGTCGACGTGCAGATCGAGGCAGGTGGCAGTGTAGATAAGATGGGTCTTATCCTGTCTCGGTAATCCAGACGTTCGGGTGTGATCACAATCTTATCAGTGCCACGGATTGATCCGGCGGAGATTGAATAAATGATAAGAAAACGAAGCACAGAGATCACACCCGAACGTCTGGGGCATTTGATAGTAACACCTATCATCAAGTCACACTCCCTTTCCCTCCCTCCTGCACCCCACTTTTGGTGCTGGAGGCTGCTCATACATACAAATACAGGTCCTTGCATGCACTTTCACTTTTTTTCTGATTTTTTTTCGCTGCTGTTTCGGCCGGTGCATGCTGCTCAAAATCGCAGCTATTCTCAGGGTTTCACAGTGCTGTTCCCTTCCATTTGAGCTCGGACTGCCAGGAAAAATTACCAGCACTTTCGTTTGGACAGAGGTTCATCTTGCATATAGTTTTAGCATGTTTGGAGGGCCCCGAGGTATTCACAGCACAAGAATGAAGGAGAGCGTGACATCCATTGTGTGACGGGATGGTAGGTGTTACGATACCAAATGCCCCAGACGTTATAGTGTGATCTCTGGGCTTCGTTTTCTTATCATTTATGTCAAATCACGGATCATTCCGTGATGGTACAGATAAGATCTACAGGGATACAACGAGGTCACACTATAACGTCTGGGTTACCGAGACAGGGTCTTATCTACACATCACGGCTACTACCTTTTCACTAGTGCCGGGTATTAAATGAGTGTGTAATTTACGGAACAAATATTACATGTAATTTACTTGTAATTTTCATTTTTTACCATGGACCTCTCAGTCTGGCCGTAAGTTTTGTATTTTTTCCCTGGGGCATCCTTGGGATATCCTGTCCACTTCCCAACCATCCGAAGCACTTCATACAACAATCCCAATCTGTATGGTCATCGAGCTCTCAAGGACGATGAAATGGGTCGGACGATGCACTGCCATCAATAATTATATGTCCATGTGATGCGTGCCGTCTCCCCTTGTCAAGGCAAATCCACCGCTTGTAGCACTGTCCCTGTTCCCCCAAAAGAGAAGTAGACTGCGAAGAACGCGAATTTGGGCAAAAACCGCAGGCTATGGTGAATTTTACACTTATTTTACGTATTTTACAAACTTTACAAACATTACAACTGTTTTTTACCGTAAATTACAGTAAAAAATTCGGGCCTGCGGCGCTGTAAATTACGGTAAATTACAGGCCCTATATAAGATACGAGGACCCCCCTAGAATTGATACCGTAAATTACATCCGGGATTGGATATAATACCCAGCCCTACTTTTCACTCAGGACAGTCGGGACAGGCGAGCTTGGGAGCCGACTCTGACAAAACCTGCCTCGCAGTGGGAAGATACACTGACAGTTGTGCGGTTCATATATATACCAGGAATTCGTTCAATTTCATCGGCTACTAACACTCATCTTTCACTTTGGAAACTTTCAGGGCTTGCTTCTCGGTGTATCTAGCACATTCAAGGCACAGTTGCACATGTTGGTTGAGTAGACGTCCATGCAATTCATGTTTCCACATTCTATTGCGTATCCCAGAAGCTAAAAATCTATCGGAAATCCAGGTAAATTGCTCAAGGAGAGTTTCCCTTATCTGGCAGGGCGAACGCTTCACTCGCCAACTTCGCCTGCCCCAACTCCTCACCAAAAATGCCCTCAATGTCCACTCGCTGCATACAGTAACTCCAGCCGTTTAACATGTTACCATGCAACCCCAGCGCTGTTTCGCGAGCCGCGCTAATCCGGAATGCTGTCTCCCACCCGATTTGATTTGCCTCCTCTGGCGAAATGCACACCTGGCGCAGTACAAGACCCGCGTACCCCTTCTTGAGCCAAGCGGCGACGTCGTATTGCTGCCCGAGCATAACAAGCTCGACGGGCTCAAATTTGGAGCCAGGCCGATCGAGCTGCTTTATAGCCAGGTCCCGCGCTTCCAGGAAGCGCCACTGCGTTGAGAGCTTGAGAACGGAGAGCCACTCGTCCTTCGTCATCCATTCGTCGGTGTTGAGCATGGCCTCCCTGATGTTTCTGGCAAATTTGAATCAGTCTGAGTTACACAATATACTCGCAAGATCGAGCACCACGACTCACAGCGGATACAAGACCTTAAGCAGCGCCCGGAAGTCGACTTTACTTATACCTTCCAGGACAATCGGGTTCTGTTCGCTCTGGCCTTCCACCTGGACGCCGTCCCCAAGCGGAAGCGTGAGCATCGACGCAAAGATCTCGGATGTATGCTCGAAATGGTAGCGAGGGACGCTGAAGATGCAGTCTTCGACCTGTGCGATCGGTGAGGATTGGCTCTGGAGTGCGCGCTGGCCCCTGGGACGATGAGCACACCTTGAACGTAATGTTCTCGACATAATAATTCTCGCGTGAGCCGATGATGTGCGCCTGCGGGGGTGAATCGGGGCGGACGAGGTCTGGCTTTGACATTGTGGTGGAATCTGGGCGACAGAGGAAGATTTGGCGATGGTCTTGATGTGTACACCCGTCCGCATGCTGGCCGCATGGCCTCCTGTGGGCGCCAATTCGTCGATCCGTCGACACGGCACGAAAAGCGGTCCTGGGATTCGGAGGGATATGGAGCGCCTTTGCAGCAACCTTGACTGACAAGCCTGGAATATCCGCTTTGAATCTTCACCCCCACACTGGGGGCTGCCTGCGGACAAGTGCAGAACGACCTGTTTTGTGTAGTATGAAAGCTCGAACAGAGTTCGGCGACATTCTTGCTGTACCGATTGGCGCTCACAGAAGGTTGTGAGGATGGGTACATAAAGGAAAGGCCCAAGCTTTGAGCGACTCGTTATTGAAATACACTTCGTTCCTTGATCCAATTGCGTTTGCAACTAGACACTCTCGAGTCCGCTGGCAGCTACGCGCCGCACGGCGGGGTCGGCAGGAAGCCCAAGCGTTCGTTTCTAGACCATATTGAGACGTCGAAGTGGCGAAGAACGCCGAAGATCGGCGATATGTAGCATTTACTGCAGTACGGACGCGGTTTTGGTGATTTCTGGCCAGGTATTGCGCTGGGTAACGAGCGTGTTCCGTGAGCGACGGTTCGACAGACAGTGACATACTGGTGGTGCAGATCTCTGTTTGTCAGTGCACCGCCACCAGCCAGGATGAGTTCGTTCGACAAGGTGGTGAAGCTGGCGTGCAAGCCCAAGGCGGCGCCGCCAAAGGCCAAGTACCTGGACCCGATCATCGCCGCGACGTGGGACGAGGGCGGCGCCGTGCACGACGTCTGCAAGGCCCTGTCCCCGCGCTTCCGCGAGCCCAACGCCATCGTCGTCTTCAAGGCCCTCATCGTCCTGCACACCATGATCCGCAACGGCAGCACCGACAATGTCCTTGGATATCTCAGCGGCTCGCAGGTCCTGCGCCTCAGCAACGTCAGCACCGGCAACTGGGACGGTGTGTTGTATAAGTAAGGAATGAAAGGGAAGTAACTGACAAAGAGCAGGCTACACGGCACCAGAGAACCTGCAGAACTACGCCGCCTACCTCGACTCACGCATCCACGCCTACCGCGACCTCAAGCACGACGCCGTCCGCGTCCAGTCCGACTCCAACCGCGACGCCCGCGCTTTGAACGGCACCGGCGCGCGCGGCGCGGACCCACCCCCCGCCCTGCAGCGCTCCAAAACCCTCGCCGGGCGCAAGCTCCGCCAGATGACCGTCGAGAAAGGTCTGTTGCGCGAGACGCGCGCCGTGCACCGCATGATCGACACGCTCGTGGTGTGCCGCTTCTACCTCGACAACCTGGAGGACCCGCTCACGCTCACTGCGCTGCGCATGCTCGTTAAGGACCTCCTTATCTTGTTTCAGGCGGGGAATGAGGGCGTTATTAATTTGCTGGAGCATTATTTTGAGATGTCTCATGTTGATGCGACGGAGGTGCGTCGTTCTCCCTTCCTTCCTTCCTATATTATCTCTTGACCTACCTCACCCCAGGCCCTCGCGATATACCGCCACTTCTGCGCCCAGACAGAACTCGTGGTGGAGTACCTCGGCGTCGCGCGCAAGCTGCAAAACCTCCTCAACGTGCCCGTGCCGAACCTCAAGCATGTGCGTTGTCTCCCCCCATTCTATCCCATCCCATCCCATCCCATCCTACTCTATTCCATCCCATCCTCTCCTCATCCTTTTATCCTATTTTATTTTTATCTCACCACCCCAACGCACCCAGGCCCCCGTCTCCCTCGCCGGCGCCCTCCAAGAATACCTCGACGACCCCGGCTTCGAGCAGAACCGCATCGAGTACAAGACGAATAAGGACGCGGTGCGGCGCGGGGACGCTGTTCGGCGTGGGGCTAAAGATGGGGGTGGGGCGCCGCCTGTCCCTGCGCTGCCCTCGACCACAAACGCCAGCACCAGCACTAATAATACCAACTCGACCCCAAGCGCCAATGCGAGCGCAGGCAATGCGAGTGCAAGCAATGCGAACTCAAAAGCGACGCCCGACGTGCTCGTCGACTTCTTCGCCGCGATTGAGGATACGCAGTCGACTATGTTTAACCCTGCGACGAATAGGTGTGTGGGTTTGTGTTTTTCCGCCTGTTGCTGTTGCTGTTGTGTTGCGTTTGGGTTTTTGTTGCTGCTTTCCTGTTTCTTATTCTTGTTCCTGCCTCCCCCCCCTGCGTTTTCGTTGTCGTTCCCTTTCCCGTTCCCGTTCCCGTTCCTGTTCCTGCCTTACCCCCACCCACCACCAACCACCAACTTGCTTCGCACACTCCCATACCTCCGATCCGCTCGAGTTCTCGGGATAAGCAAGCGAGCGAGCGAGGAGCGGTATAGGTGTGAGCGTGCACCACCACCTCTCGCTCCTCTATTTCGTTGCCCACCCCCGCTTGCCTTCATAGCGTGTTGTGGTGTGTGATTTGGATTTGGCTTCGCGCGTCCATTTCACCGCACGGGCTCCCCGTGGAGCTGATCCATGCATCGAGAAGACGCGTTTCTACTCTCTCGCGGATCGTATGTCGAGCATCCTCCGAGCGGAGAGCATTCGGCTCTTCCCCGCCCACGGACCCGTATCCCAATATTTGGAGATCCGATTCGAATTCGTGTTGCCTTTCCGCTTATTTGCCTACCTACCTGCATACCCGCTCCCTAATTCTATACTAACTACCCCTCCCACACCAGCCCAAACACGGCGTACTTCCAACAAACGGCGCAGAACCCGAATCCGTTTCAGCGGATGCAGCAGGCGCAGACGGGGTTCCAGCCGCAGCCGACAGGGTTCCAGCCGCAGCCGACGGGGTTCCAGCAGCAGTCGACCGGGGCGATGTTGTTCCAGCAGGGGCAGCAGCCGACGGGGTTTCAGCAGCAGCCCCAGCCGGGGTTCCAGCAGCCGCAGCCGACCGGGGCGATGTTGTTCGGCGTCGGCGGCGGGGGCGGAGGAGGGGGAGGAGGGGGGATGCAACCGCAGGCGACGGGGTTCAATCCGTTCCTTGCGCAGCCTCAGGGGCCGGGGGCGGGAGGGGCGTTCGGTGTGCAGGGCCAGCCGACGGGCGCGTTTGGCGTGCAGGGCCAGCCGACGGGTGCGTTTGGTCCACAGCCAACGGGCGCGTTCGGTTCACAGCCGACGGGCGCGTTCCCGCCACTGCCCCAACAACAAAACGGGCTGGGAACGGGGCTGCGCCCACAGATGACGGGCGGCGGGGCGGCGAACCCGTTCCGCGCGAGCATGGCGTTTGGTATGGGTCAGCAGCAGCAACAACAACCGCCTTTCCTACAAAATCAGCCGCAGCCGCAGCAACAACCCCCCTTCCTGCGGCCCCACATGACGGGCGGCGCGGGCGCTGCGAACCCGTTCCGCGCGAGCACGATGTTTGCGCAGGGGACGGGGCCGGCGGCGGTGGGTGGTGGTGGGGGTGTGGGCGGGGGTATGGGTGGGGGAGGGGGAGGGGGGATGCCGCCGTTTGCGCTGCCCAACAACAACTCCACCGGCGCAGGGCTCTTCGGCAGCGGTGGCGGGGGCGGCGTGGGGATCGCGCGCCCGGCCTCAGCGCCGCTTGGTGCGTCGTTCCCGGATTCGTCTTCGTCGTCGGCGGGCGGGCCTTCGTTCCCGTTCAGCGCTATGTCTTCCCCCGGTCCGAGCTCTCCTTCTATTTCTTCCCCCGGTCCTACTTCTCCAACCTCTATATCTTCCCCGACCACCACGCAAACACAGATAAAAACCCACCCAACAGGGACGCGGAATCCGTTTGGTCAGCCCGCGCCGCCGCCGGTGCCTGCGGTGCCGCCACCGAGGCAGCTGACGATGATGGAGATTGCGATGGGGATGGGGGGGGCGGGGACTCAGGCTCAGCAGGGGCAGACACAACAAGGGCAGCAGGCACAACCAGCACAGGCGCAGACGCAGCAGGGGCAACCGACGGGGAGCTTCGGCACGAACGCGCCCAAGGGGTTCGATTACAGCCGGAGTGCGCTCGGCGCGGAGGCGGCGGGGCCGACGGATATTTCGGGGGTGGCGAGTGAGTTTGCGTTTGGGAAGGGCACGGGCGGGGTGGGCGCGGGTGGGGGAATAGGTGGGGGTGCGAACACGGGGAGTTCTAGCCCGACGGGGGGTGCGTTTGGGTCACCGCTTGGGTCGCCGCTTGGGTCGCCGGGAGGAGGAGGGGGAGGGGGAGGGGGGTTCAATGCGAATGCGAATGGGAACGCTAACGGGAGTGGGTTCAACGCCAACGCCAACACAAGCGCGTTCAACCCAGCGCTTGGAGGAGGCTTTAACGCCAACTCAACAACAGCAAGCGGCTCGCTGACCTCCCAGCCGACAGGGAGCGCAGTGAAGGCGTTCAAGCCGTCCTCGTCCTTTGGGGCGAGTTTGTTGGAGTCGATACCGGGGTCGGCGCCGGGGACGCCGGCTGTTACGGGGGGTGGGGGTGGGTTTGGGGGTGCGAGTGGGGGTGGGTTTATGGGTGCAGGTGCGGGCGGGGCAGGGAGTGGGCAGCAAAGTCAAGGTGTGAACGCGCAGCAGACGGGGTTCTTTGGGGCGGGGGCGGGGACGAGTTCGACGGGTGCGTTTGGGACGAGTTCGTCGACGGGTGGATTTACCCCGACTTCGTCGACGGGTGCGTTTGGCGCAGGGACGAATTCGACGGGTGGGTTCGGCGCGACGACGGGTGGATTTATGGGCGGTGGGGGTGCGTTCGGTGCGTCGCCGACCACAAATCCGACTGGGGGTGCGTTTGGCGGTGGCGGTGGTGGGTTGGGCGCGGGGCTGAGGCCGCAGATGACGGGCGGGGGAGGGGCGAATCCGTTCCGCGCGTCGATGGCGATGGGGTCTGGGATGCCGCCGGTGGGGACGATGCCGACGGGTGCTGGCGCGTTCGGCGGGGCGGCGTTTTTTGGTCAGGGCCAACAGCAACAGCCGCAGCAGCAGCAGCAAAATGGGTCTCTGATATAGTATAGTATAGTACCCCCTTCATCTCATCTTGCACTCCTTACTACTCCATGCTTTGACTTATCCTGACATGCGCATATATATCCCTCGACGCCCTCGCTACATAATTATTGTTTTCTGGTGGACTGCTTCAGACTGCTTACTTTCGATTTCTTCATTCGCTGTAGTTAGACTCAATGTGTATTTATTTTTGTAGGTATAATATAGACCTAGTTGCTCGGGAATAAACGCAAGCGAAAGCCGCCTTTGTTTTCTTGAAGCGACCGTGACGCGTAAACAAAGCTCTTTTCTTCCTGCCACCACCACCACCATCTTCACAGTACGTGCTTATATCGCACCTTTTTCTTTACAGATCTCATCGCGACAACAGACACCTTATACTTAGGAACATCATGGCAGACACGAGTGGCGCCGACCTCGACCTCGACACCACCATCGAGCACGCGAAACGCGCTTTTGCGCTCGAGAAATACGAGCAGGCTGTGGACTTTTACGCCACCGCGCTCGAGCTCGTGTACGTCGCGTCGCGTCCGCCTCGCTATGATTGACCGAACCCGCGTTTTTGTAGCACGAAAAAGTCCGGCGACGACGCGCCTGAGACGGCGGATCTGTATTTCGCGTATGGGAAGGCGTTGCTTGAAAATGCGATCTCGCAGAGCTCGGTGTTGGGGAAGGATCAGCCGGAGGAGGACGCGCAGGGTGGGTTTGAGCCACTTGAGGCTTCGTTCTTTCGCTTTCTCTTTCTATCGGCAACCAACTAACTGAGTGGCATGTAGAGGAATCAAGCGCCGGCAACGCACCGATCCTATCCTTCACCGGCGACGCGGAGGACACCGAGGTCGATCTTAAGGATATCCCTGCTGATGGGGACGAGGACGGCGAGGGCGACGCGGATCCAGATGAGGATGCGGACGCGGAGCCGGAGGACGACTTCAACGCGGCATGGGAGGTTCTCGATCTCGCGCGCGCGATATACGCGCGGCAGACGGAAGAATCGGAGGGCGCGGACGAGGATGTGCAGCTCAAGCTCGCGGACACGTATATCGCGCTAGGGGACGTGTCGCTCGAGACTGGTGCGTTGCTCTTTCTTCATTCACGCTTTCCTTTCTCTATTCACTATTCATTTCTAATTTACTTTTGGTCCACAGAAAAATTCGACCAAGCGATAACTGACTACGAAGCGGGGCTCTCGCTCAAGGACACGTTACTGCCGCGGAGCTCGCGCCAGATCGCGGAGGCGCACTATAAGCTGAGCATGGTGCTCGATCTCACGTCGGGCCGGCTCGGGGACGCGATCAAGCACGCGGAGCGCGCGCTAGAGAGCATCGAGTGTCGGTTGGGGTTGTTGGCGAATCCGCCTGCCGCGGGGTCTGAGCCTATGCTAGAGGCATCCGTCGAACCGGACACGAAGGGGAAGGGGAAGGGGAAAGCCAAGCAGACGCGACTCGTGCAGAACGACGCGATAGGCAGTATGTCCGCTGCGCAGAGGGAGGCGGAGACGAAGGAGCTTGTGGGACTGAAGGAGGATTTGGCGCTCAAGGTTGGTGACCGTCGTGCCTTCCTCTATTCTTACATGCTGATACTCGGCTGGCGCGTACAGGTCGAGGAGCTCAAAACGCGCCCAGACGAGCCGCTGAAGAACGCCTCGGCGCTTGCCGCGCAGGCGCTCGACGCCGAGCTCAACGCGGGGGCGGTAGGGGCGAACGGCGCGGCGGGGAGTGGGAGTGGGGCGGTGAACGACCTGACAGGAATTGTGAAAAAGAAGAAGAAAGTGGTGCAGCCTGCAGAGGGCTCCTCGACCGCGCCAACACAGACGCCGTCGCCGGCGGAGGGCTCTGCGTCCCCCGGGTGTACAAAACGTAAGGCGGACGATGAGGTTTTGGACGCGAGTGTTGGAAAAAAGGTCCGCCTGGACGAGGGGGCAGCAGCATGATTATAAAATGCTCCCTCGTATGGTCAGCGTTGGTGTATATATGTATAAGTATGGAGATGGACGCGGACGATCTGCGTCTGGATAGGTTTTACAGTCTTTTACTTGCTTTCTCTGCTGCTTTGTGATTATTATCCGTTACTATTATTGAATAATTCACGACTGAACTCGAGGAAGGAAGGAAGTGTTCTTCTAGTATACCCTAGCCGATAATAATCTCTCTCTCGTAGTTCCCATCTCCTCTTAATTATATACTTAAACCTCTCGCATCCCTTCACCCCCTCCTCTCGAGCTTTAACCTACGTATCTTAGCGCTCCCACTCAATGTTTACTAGACTCGATGTAGGCTCGTTTCAGCCTCTATAGTCTACCGGACGTGATTTTCTGAAGATAGTCGTTCAGAATCACGTATACTAAGGCCCTGTTCGGGATCCCCAATTAAAATCCCATTTCATAATTTTCCCCGCCAAACAGTCCATTTAGTATTTAGAGTCTTTAGAGCAGTCACGCTGGTCTGGACCGCTCTTTTCGGCTATACCGAGCACGACATGGAACATCAATGTTGCATCAGCGTCCTGTCCTCATCGCCTCCACCAGTCCCGCGCGTCAAAATTTTTATTAGCTTCATTCCATTGGTCTTCTCAGTGAATTAAACAGACTATATATAAATTCATCTGAAATACATTGTTGAAGAAACATGAAGAGTGCGCCCATGTAGATGGTTTCAATACAAAGATACGTCTCGTCGTCGTCTATGGCGGGGCGGCTCAGCAGTGAGCGGGATCTTTGACGACCTACATCAACGATCCTAATCGCGGAGCCGCTTTTTCCGGAGGTCCCATGACCTAGTGACCTGATGTGACACCTTAGCTAAATGGACCTCCATCTAATAATTGGGGATCCCGAACAGGGCCTAATAGACTATTATTACTATAGAGGCTGGAGTTAACGAGTACAGGCGAACACGAGTCGCCTCGGAGTTTGAAATCGAAACGCCTTGGCGACCGCTAAACGATCAGGCCCATCAATACCGCCCAAAAACCTCGAAAAGAATTGCTTTGAGCTCCCTCTCATCTGGCGCAAAAATCCTCGAGAAAAATCTCAGTGTCTCATATTGATCGAAATTTGTATCTGTAAAAAGACTGGCTTCCTTAAGAGCTTAGAAGGTTCATAGGACATGCCATCATAATTTTCAAACTCCGAGGCGACTCGTACTCGGCTGTACTCGTAACTCCTAGCCTAGACTCGATGCAGTCACGTTATTCGCCGAGAACATTGATGACAGTCGATCAATTCGCTAGCGAAAAAGATTGATCGACTGTCATCAAATGAGTGTTTGTGCGTCCGGCTGTGTTCGAGTCTACGCACTTTGATCGAAGCACTATCTTTACCTCCTACCTACATATACCTACCATCCAGCTCGCACAGGCTATATCTCAACGAATATTACTCAGAACTCCATGAACCATAAATGTTTTGAAGCGACCTTTAGAGTGGCCCTCGGTTCAGCTTTTCGATCTATTGGATGCATATTCTTGCGCCGTCTACTACTCCGCTGGGCCTTCTCTTTGGCCACAGCTACCGCATCGGCGGATCCCTGGAACTGTTCTCCGCTGGCGTGCATCCCGAGGTGGTCACGAAGCTAGGGGCTGGACCTCTCTGTTTCCCGATCTACTGGCGTCTCCTACAGAAGTTCTTGCCTCTGGCCGTCACACGTGCTGGGGATGCGCACATCAGGGAGTTCGCGTGCGTTCACGGATACCCTGTAGATATATGTACGTGCACTCTCTTTTTCTTGATCCTCGCACATTTATCATCTCACGTATTTGCTGTCTGTTCACGTCACGTACGAATACAATTTGTCTCTCTGTTCTTTGTGGGGCGCTCGGGCTGTCGTTCTCGCCCTCGCACGAGCCTTCTGTTCTTTGAGCTGCGCTCCGTTGGGCAGCTCTGGGTCTCATTCCGGGAGTCAGTGGCCGCTGCGTCCTGGTTCGCTTTTCCCGTGTTCCGTGTCCTTCCGACCCTTACACGTCTTCCCTGCTGCTCACTGAAGCCCTTATCAGCCCGGACAATTGAACCCCCCGCAAACCCACCAAGACCTCTTCCTTCCCACTATATCTCAGCTGAGGTGCGAAGCATCTCTCTCTTTGTTCCGTCTCTGCATAATAACTACGTTGTAAATGCTACCTAGCCCGACGTGCGTACACTGCACTCGCCGCATCTGCCCATCTGAACTCCTCTCCGAAAGCTCCTTCGACGTTGGCATTGCTGAAAGGGTTGTACCCGCCGTAACGGTTCCCGCCGCCAGAGCTCTTGATCGCCGCCTCCCGTGTCTGATACAGCCGCACCATCGTCTCCCATCCAATTGTCGCCGCGTCTTCGAGCGAAATACCCTCTTCGCGCTTTGCGAGATCGTTATACCCCATTCTGAGCCAGCCTGCGACGTCATACTGCCGTGCGAGCAGGATGCGCTCGACGCTCCTGATGTCACCTTGGTCGTTGAGCTGCTTTATCGCGAGGTCCCGCGCATCGAGGAAGTACCACTGCGTCGAGAGCTTGAGGACGGAGATCCACTCGCCTTTGGTCATACTGAGGATCTGTGGGATGTCTCTGCCGCAAATTCAAGAATCGTATCGGCCACCCGTAATCGCCCCTGATCAAGTCCAACTCACAGCGGATACAAGACCTTGAGCAAGGCCTTGAAGTCGACATTGCTGATGCCTTCCAGGATGACGGGGTTCTCATCGCTGCCACCTTCGGCGTCGGCGCCGTCGACCACTGGGAGTGTGAACGTCGCCGCGAAAGATCTCCGAACTATGTTCAAAGTGGTACCGCGGGACTTTGAAAATGCGGTCTTCGATCTGTGCTCTGTCTATACGTTTCTCCTTCAGTGCGAACGGGAACAAACGAACCTTGAAGGTGATGCTCTCCAGATAATATTTCTGGTCGCGTGGGCCGGTGTATTCCTGGAGAGGCGGGGTCGATGGATGCGCCGGGGCATGGGCATCGCTGGCTCATAGTTGATAGCGTTACAGCACGCCGACCTCCATCTCGAATTTGGAATAACCAGTCGCTCGAAGCTTCTGTCTTGCCTTTATGTACCCATCCTCGCAGTGTTCACATGGTCTTCTCTGGGCGCCAAATCTCGCCGAACTCGGTCCAAGCTTCGACGTTGATACACACAAAATAGATCGTTCTGCACCCGTCCGCAGCAGGATTCCCCAGCAATTCTTCTAGAGGTCAAGATTCAAAGCGGAAATTCCAGGCTTGTCAGATAAACTTGCAGCAAAGGCGCTCCATATCCCTCCAAATCCCAGGAACGCTTCTCAGTCGCCGTGCCGTGTCGACGGATCGACGATTTGGCGCCCACAGGAGACCATGCGGCCAGCATGCGGATGGATGTACACATTAAGAACATCGCCAAATCTTCGTCTGTCGCCCAGACTCCACCAGAATGTCGAAGGAAGACCTTGCCCGCCCCGACTCACCCGCGCAAACGCGCATCATTACCTCACGCGACCAGGAATATTATTTGGAGAGCATTACTTTCCAGGTGCGCTCATTGTCCCAGTGCGCACTCCAGAGCCAATCCTCATCGATCGCACAGGTCGAAGACTGTATCTTCAATGTCCCTCGCTACCATTTCGAGCACACATCCGAGATCTTTGCATCGATGCTCACACTTCCGGCTGGGGACGGCGTCCAGGCAGAAGGCCAGAGCGACCAGAACCCCATTGTCCTGGAAGGCATAAGTAAGGTCGACTTCCGGGCGCTGCTCAAGGTCTTGTATCCGCTGTGAGTCGTGGGGCTCAATTTTGATTTTATTGTGTGCTCGGGGCTGATACAAATTGTCAGAAACGTCAGCTCCATCCTCAATACCGACAAATGGATGACGAAGGACGAGTGGATCTCCGTGGCCAAGCTCTCGACGCAGTGGCGCTTCTTGGAAGCGCGGGCCCTGGCTATAAAGCAGCTCCTTGATCGGTCCGACTTTGGGCTCATCAAGTGTATTGTGCTCGGGCGGCAGTACAACGTCCCGCCTGGCTTCGGGAGGGGTATGCGATTCTTGCACAGCGCCCTTTGGGGCACATTTCGCCAGAGGTGGCAAAGCAAATCGGGTGGGAAAAAGCATTTCGCCTTTGTGCGGCCCGCGAAACAGCGATGGGGGGGTCGCATGGACTTGGTTCCAATAAAGATTGGACTTACTGTATGCAGTTCGTGAACATCGAGGACATTTTTGAAGAAGAATTGAGGCAGGTAGAATTGGTGAGTGCAGCTTTCGCCCTGCCAGATCAGAGAACGCCTTCTTCAGGCCCCCAGGTAGACATTGCAGAGTATTTGACCTGGCATAACTTCCTAGGTTTGAAGTAGCTCCTGGGATATGCAAAAGAATGCGGAAAACACATATTGCATGGATGTCTCGACTCAAGACTCGAAAACGCGAGTCCACTGAAAGTTTTCAAAGTGAAAAAATAAGATATATTGGCCGAATTTTTTCGTGCAGTTCCTACCGAAATGCTTCGATACCGCACAAAATAGGCCGTTCTGAACTCGTCCGCAGGCAGGGATCCCCAGCAATTCTTCTGTAGGTCAAGATTCAAACACTGCGTTCTGACCCCTAGTAGACGGAGGATCCATGTACCTTCGTCTACACCATGTAGATGTGGTCCGTGTATCTTCATCTACCTGCGCGCAGCAATGTAGACGGACCTGTCGTGAGGTAGACAGACGTAGACGGATGTAGATGAATGTAGACATACCTGTAGATAACATTCTATACGAAAGTCCAGTGTCGGCTGTAGGGACTCGTTGGTCGGTGGTAGGGCTGCCGCCCGTGCCGTAACGGCAACGGCCGTCGATTCGACGGCCGTTTTTCTTCTTCTCGAAGCCTCGACGGGACGGGACGGGCAACGGGACGGCTGTCGCAGCCGTCTCGACGGCTAGGGTGGGAATTTAAATTTTTACCGTACCATTGACCCTAATAAAATATGGATTAGGACTGCAATGCCACGAGTATAATTACTGCCTGCTAACCTTGATGCTTTCGTCCTTCCAGCTAGAGAAACCGACCCAAACCAGGAGGTTGCACCTCGGCAATAATTGTCGGGAGTTGCCGAAAACCCAACACAGGCAACGTGCCGTCTGTTTGGAGCCAAAAAAGATGTAAGGCAAGCAGGAAAGTGTATCCCACACAAGCTGAAAGTATCTCTGGACTAATCAATGATAGACAGCGTCGGTTTGAAGCTGGATTCATATGACCCGTTGAAACGGCCGTCACGGCCGTCGTTTGACGGGCCGTTGGTCGATAGCAAAAATGGTGGACGGGACGGGCACGGGACCCGTTCGACGGGTGCCGTCGAACCGTCGACACGGCAACGGGCGGCAGCCCTAGTCGGTGGCACAAGGCGTAAGGTATGTGTACGTACGTACGTGTACTGATGTGGGCGGAGATAGACGGAGGTAGCGGCACGTGCGTCTACGCCACGTAGCCAAACGTAGCCGAATGTAGCCGGACATCTGTCTACATTGGGCCGTAGACGCACGTAGACGAACGTAGACGCACGTAGACGTACGTAGCGAAACGTAGACGGGGGTCCGTCTACTGGGGGTCGGAACGCAGTGAAAGCGGAAATTCCAGGTCTGCAGAAAGTTCCAAGGAAGTGAAGCTTCTCGCCGTGCCGTGTCGACGGATCGACGAATTGGCGCCACAGGAGACCATGGGGTCAGCATGCAGATGAAAGGACAAATTAAGATCGCCAAATCTTGACACAGCTGGTCTCTCGCATAGACTCCACCAGAATGTCGAAGGCAGGCCCCACCCGCCCCGACTCATCCTCGCAAGCGCACATTAGTAGCTCACGCGACCAGAATTATTATTTTGAGAACATTACTTTCAGGGTGCGCTTAGTGTCCCAGTGCGGACTCCAGAGCCAATCCCTCCAGAGCCAATCCTGATCCATCGCACAGGTCGAAGACTGCATCTTCAATGTCCCTCGCTACCATTTTGAGCATACATCCGAGATCTTCGCGTCGATGCTCACACTTCCGCCTGGGAACGGCGTCCAGGCGGAAGGCCAGAGCGACCAGAACCCGATTGTCTTGGAAGGCATAAGTAAAGTCGACTTTCGGGCGCTGCTCAAGGTCTTGTATCCACTGTGAGTTGAAGTGCTCGATCTTGCGAGTACATTGTGTGACTCGGGCTGATACAAAATTGTCAGAAGCGTCCGATCAATCTTGAATATCGACAGATTGATGACGAAAGACGAGTGGCTCTCCGTGCTCAAGCTCTCGACGCAGTGGCGCTTCTTGGAAGCGCGAGCCCTCGCTATAACGCAGCTCGATCGGTTGAACTTTGGGCCCGTCGAGTGTGTTGTGCTCGGCCGGCAGTACGACATCGCGGCCTGGCTCCGGAAGGGGTACACAGGTCTTCTACAGCGCCGGTGGGGGTACATTTCGCCAGAGGACGCGAAGCAAATCGGGTGGGAGACGGCATTCCGGATTTGTGAGGCCCGCGAAACAAAGCTGAGGACGTATACCGTGCGTTCCGGTAACGATTGGACTTGCTGTACGGATTACTTGAACGCTGGGGACGTTTTTGGAGAGGAGTTGAGGCAGGCAGAGTTGGCGAGTGCAGCTTTCGCCCTACCAGGTCAGAAAAGCCAGTTCATGTGGAGACGTAGCGTTGCGATCAAGGCCTTACAAGACCTGGCCCAAGTCTAGGTCCTTAGCCACAGCTATACAGACTGCCTCTGTGTGGCGCCTACTACAGTAGTTCTGTTGACAGAATTATGGTTACGCATTCATACCTACGTAGAACACACGTACTACCGAAAGGGCGGAAAGTCTAGGCAGCCAGTCCACTGCCCGAGCTCAGGTGAGATGATGGTCTATTAAGCCATCGTAATTATAAGAGCGCAGCGGCGCGCCCACCACTTGGCACTTCGGCGAGTCGGTTAAATGAGTAAAATCGTGTATGACACGTGCTGAATTTCCGTATCGGGGTTGCCAGTGGGTGTCCACTGTCATCGCCACACAACTGCGCCGAGGACGGAATTTTGAGGCCAGAAACATATTCAAGTCCACGTTTCTATTTATCCCATCGGTTATCACTTTCGCTGATAAGCGCACGGTATCCTGGCGTGGCTCCCACCTTCTGTCTTGCCCACATTACTACACACCGCAAACTCGGAATACGCTCCTTTACCCCAGGACCAAGACGAGGACGGAAGCATTGAAATGACACAAAAATATGGAACGGCGCCGGTGAGCGCTGCCCTCGACGATCCGACGAGTCCGCTCGGGGCAGGAGAAAGCAGCGCGCTGTTGGGCGGCGACCGCGATACAACCGCGAAACGTGCCACAGGGAAGCGTGAAGGCAAGGCTACCATGGTCAGCTCGGTCAGTAACCTCGCAAACACGATTATTGGCAGTGGTGAGTCGTGCGCGAGTTTTTCTAATCATTCATGGCACTCACTTTTACTGCAGGGATGCTGACGTTTCCTCTGGTTCGTGCCCTTGTCTGTTGCGCTGTGAATATGTTTCGAGCTCAATTATAGGCCATGGCGTCCGCCGGTATAGTCCCAGGCATGCTTACTTGTCTCTTCAGCGGATCCGTAGCCGTATTCGGGCTCTATCTGCTGTCGCTCTGCGCTGCCCGAGCGCCCCACAGACGCTCATCATTCTTCGCCGTTGCCCAGATGACTTTCCCGCGGGCCGCCGTGTTTTTTGACGCAGCGATAGCAGCGAAATGCTTCGGCGTGTCCATTAGGTACGAATCCTCCGCGATAAGCCGTTGGGTGCAGTAAATTCATTTAATGGCGAGCATGCAAACGAAAACTCTTGCTTGCTGGGCGCTGGCCATTACTGCATCCAACGTGGATAGAAGCGTACCATTACTCGTGACGCTCACTTTCCGTGCAGCTACCTAATCATCATCAAGGGTCTCATGCCCAACGTCGTGGCAGCGCTCTACCATGACCTGTCGTCCTCCACCCCGCCCGCGTGGGCCCTCTCCGGCCGCAACTGGATCAGCCTCTTCATGTTCATCCTCGTTCCACTCGTGTTTCTCCGCCATCTCGACAGTCTGCGACACACGAGCTACGTTGCGCTCTTTTCTGTCGGTGCGTGTGTTTAGGGTTTAATTCACTGTGTGATGCTGACGCGTCGATAGCATACCTCGTTGTAATTGTCATCACCGTGTACTTTAACCCGCTGGAGGGCATGCCCGAACGGGGCGAAGTCCACCTCATCCACTTTACGCCCAACTTTATCTCCACCTTCCCTGTCCAAGTCTTCGCGTTTACGTGCTCCCAAAATGTGCTCCATCACCCTCTCCTTCTCCTCCCGTACTCTTACTGACTTCACTCCTGTAGCTATTCCCCATCTTCAATGAACTGCGCGACAACTCCCAGCTGCGTATGAACACCGTGATCGGGGGCGCCATTGGAAGCGCGACGCTCACGTATGAGGTTATCGCCGTCTTCGGGTACCTCACCTTCGGCTCCACTGTCGGAGCGAACATCATCGCCATGTACCCCTCCACCTCGCTGTTCATCGCCGTCGGTCAGGCCGCGATCGTTGTCCTCGTGCTCTTCAGCTACCCCCTGCAGGTGCATCCGTGCCGGAATTGTCTGGACAAGATATTCCACGCTGGGGAGGTGAAGTACATAGCGCCCTCGGCAGCGGAGGGCGAGGGCGAGGGTGCCGATGAGGATGAGGTCGATGCGGACCACGCGTCGGGGGAGATGAGCGCGCTCAAACATACGCTTTTGACGGCTGCGATCGTCACTTCTGGATTCACGATTGCGTATTTCGTTGATGATCTGCAGCTCGGTTCGTGCCTTACCTCCTCACATTCGCCTCTCTATCTCTTGTGCTCATAGCTCATCTCTTACGTGCAGTACTCTCCTTCGTCGGCTCCACTGGCTCGACGACGATCTCGTTCATCCTCCCGGGGCTGTTTTACTGGCAGGTGCGTATCGGCACATTCTGCGCCTCATAGACATACTGACGGACGCACAGCTCACGCGCGCGGACCGCAACCGCAACAATGCGCTCAGTCTCGGCGCGCTCGCGCTTGCTATCTACGGCGGGTGTGTATTCGTGTTCTGGTGCGTGTCTATTTCGTTTCCTTTCTTGCCCTCCTTCTTTGCTCTTCTGCGCATCCCTTCCCACACGGTGTACCTTTCCTCCCATACGCTTTATCTGTACTCCTCACCCCTCCGCTTCTTGCGGTCGACTCCCTCCCCACCCTACCTTATCATTCCGGTACTGACGCGTTTCCGCAGCTTGGGCTTCAACATCTACCAGGTCATCCATCCTGCAGCGGGTGGGCCTGCGCATTTCCAGTAGCTTTAACCTTTCGGTATATTATTGTATGCTCGCGGTATAATGGAGTTGTCTATGTACGAAACAGGACGAGTACGTACATGCCCAGGTCAGACACCGACCAAATGTGAACGGGGATAGTTTGAGTATTCGATTCAAGGACATCAGAAGTTAGTTCGTCTGTAGTTCGTCAACCGCGATGGCCATTGGACGCCATCATTGAGGGTGCTCTGGACCTTTTCCACGTCTTCACAACACTCCAGTCGACAAGAATGGAATGCGAAAACTAAATATGTACAGTTGAGTTCCTCATATGGAATCAGGTCATATGGAATATACAGCCAAAATCCGTGGTATGGAATGGCTCTTGGGCTTCTCCCAAATGGCCGTTTACCACTACCTGCCACGCTCCGGACTCCCATCATGAAAAGTCGAAAAGCCCTGTGAAGTCGCAAAACATTGCGTAGAGCCACAGAAGATGCTATGACGATATGGATGGTAGAGTAAATGCTAGACGACAACGGTTAGCGGTGGTGGTTGCCCGCTGTACACCAATACAACTAAGGCGCCACTCGCCCTCCGCCAGCCGTTCCATTTGCTCGAGGAGGCATGGACCGGTCCACTATGGCCATATGGTGTGAGACACTTCCATGAGCCTATACAGCTTGCGCCGCACTGCGGAACATCACTTTTGTATAATTCGTGGCCACTCGATAGAAATCGAGCCCTTGCGAAGAACTGGCGGGACAGTGCGGGATAAAACACTGGTTGCGTCCACAATGGGTATGCTCCGCCTCTCGGTATCAAGTTGCAGTTCACACAGAGCACTCCTCGATGAAAGACAGAGGCGCGGGGACTGTCCCGGGGCGTGCGGAAGGTCTCGGAGGGGCTATTGTTAGTCGGACCGAGGGACCGAACGCTCGCGTAAGCGGCGATCGCCAAGCATGCGCTGTCTCAGTGCTGTCTCACCCTTGTGACTCGTCTCACGTCTCAGACCTCTTCACCCGGGCCCTTGTGTCCCTCATTGCATTTCGACGTTCCAGGCGAAGGTTACAATGCTTTTCCTGCGGTGCGCGAGCAAGAAATCCAAGTAGATGATCTACAGCGCCATACCATCCGTACGCGTGATACGGGTTCTCTGTCTCGAAAATTTTCGTTCAGTTCGCCCAAGTATCTGTCCACACCCACATATTGATAAAACACTACATGATCAAAGCGTCCAAGGCCAGGAGTACCAGCAACGCAATATTTGGCCTAAAACACGGCATTGGCTCGCTCCCAGTGCGCGAGGGGCTCCAGCTGTACTATATGGCCCATGCCAATTGCTACCTCATCTCTGGATGCGAACTGGCGCTCGACACCGACATGGCAATGCTACATCAAAGCTCAGCACATGTTTCTCTGTCGGGTTAAACCCGCATTCAATGCTTGCTATTTTGTTCACGGAAACAGGGCAAATACCTGTGCGCATATGGTGTCTGCTGCGCTCGGCCGGTTGGAGTATAGGGATCCTGTACACAACCAATTACGACTCGTCAGGCTCCGGTTCTCGAAGAAGGCAGCGCGAAGATTCCTGGACAACAGCGGCATCAAGTCTCTCCCCGTCTTCTCAGTGCGTTCGTGCGATGTCTTTGTGCTTAAGTAGTGTATTGGCTCCCACAGCGAACGTGCCGTTGATGACTGTAGCGTACAATTAGACGCGTTGTACGTCGGTACAGTACCTGCTTGTTCCTTATTGGGACCTCTGCAGTAATACATCCTCCTCCTCCTCCTCCACTGCAGAACACATCTCATATGGAATATCCGTAGTATGGAATCGTGTTGGCCAGGATTTTGGCTGGTGTCCCAACTTTATTCCATGTGAGAAATTCCACTGTATCAATGAAAGAGGGCAGTAAACTATACTATACGAGCTCCGGGTCGTTAGAGGTATGTAGGTCTGGAATTTTTGAGGAAGAATCATTCTATGGTGGAGATCAGATGTTCGGGCGGAATATCATCCAGATTCTCCAAAAGTCGAGAATCAGGATCCTCGAAAACGACGCATTGCATGCCCTGAGTTTGGAGGAGTTTCGACCGACGGCGGACAATGCGTAAATTCGTGCCATAGACTTTGATCGACTTCAATGTACCACCTCTCCATCGCGACTCGATTATCTTCATGAATTGATCATGAATTTCGCCGACAGCGGAGTCGGTCTCGAGGAACGCCGAAAGATGCTCGAGCGCAGGCGCCATGATGGGGTCCCGAGAACCAAAATCACGGACGAATTCGATGGGGAGAGCAAAGAACAAGCCGAGGCGTGTAATTGTCGGAACTGCCTCGATTATGCGCGTCAGGCCGGCAGGATCTGTTTGCGCATTGGCACATTCCCACAGGACCAGCTTCTGCAGCTCGCAAGTTTGCTGGTGGAGAAAAGAGAGGACCGGGGGCGCGTCATAATCGCAATACAGCTCCTCGAGTGCGGGGGTCTCGAGACATTCCAAGAAATGGGGATTCGACAGAGAGAGACGACGCAGATGTGGTAAAACAACGGATTTTGGAGTGGGAACACCGGCCCTGGGATCTCCAAAGAACAGTCGACGAGATTGGAGGTCCTGCGGAGTGCGTCAAGATGGTTGTCCCATTTATTGGACCCGCCATATCGCCGCAATTGCGACCAAGGCAACTCCAACGTAGCAGGATATTGCCACAATCTTCGGTTGGAGGAAACTGTGTGCAACAGGGGAGCATCCTGGAATATCTCCACCGGGTCATTTCCATAATGTCCATCATCGTATGGTATATCGATTGTTAATTTTTGCAAATGGGCAAGCTGGTGTGGAACAGAGAATCGAAGCTGGTCAGAGAGGTCTTGTGGTCCTACGAACGACGCTGTCTCCCAACGTTCGCCATGGTCACAAATAAGTTGCAATATTCTTTCTTGCTCCAATGTCATATAGCTCTGACGCAACGGAACCATATGGAACTCGACGTTCAAAGGTAATTGCGCCGATCTGCGAAGCTGAGTCTTGAACTTCAAAAGTTGGGGCTTCGGCTTGAGACGAACGGGGCCATGGGAGGATGACTCCGAGTCGGACATGGCGTAGTCATCCGATGGCGCTTTGCCACCATGGGAGGACGCTATGTAGCGGATAAACGTCCAGAAATGTGGTTGGGATATAACGATTGCCCGCCAACGCGCGCAGACTGCGCTAATAGCCCACGGGGCGGGTGCTGCGTCCGATTGATGCGGTGGCAAGGTAAAGGAGAATATGTGGGATAGGATCTCGGTTGGCATTCGACGAAGAGAAGACAAGCTTTTTTCGTGAATCGAAATCTCGACCGCTAACTCGTCCTTCTCCTCGAGAAGCTTGTGCATCAAAGAGTCGAGGAGCGCCATTTTGGTTTCTAACGCGGCCAAGCGCGCACGTCCTTTGGAGATGAAGTCCTGTAGAACAGGTATCTGGGATTCAAGAGGCGGGTTGTTACTTTTCACAATGTCGCTAGATACAAGGGCCGGAGTCGGGTCCACGTCCGAGAGGCTGAAGACGTGCAGGCATTTAGGACACGAATATCGAAGGGATTCTTCTGAGTTGAAGTCCGCCATTGAATAAGACTTAAATTGGTGTCAGATTTCGGAGTCTGAGAGTGAAGGAACAGCAACGAACATTCCGTCTCACCGACTCGAGCGTATTAGACAGAGGCAAGGCATGAACTGCGCTTGGGAGCTTGGCGAAAGGAAACTAATTACGTATAACCCAAATCAAGTAAGTCTTTCCCAGCGGATCCAAAATAATACTTAAGTCTTTCCCAGCGGATATTTACTGTTTCCTGCTGTTGGTACCTACATTTGGTTCCTGTCGAATTCATTTTGGAGGTGAACACGGCTCATGGGGTGCGATTGAAGCCCCCGACTCCTTGAAATGTCTGAATGGTGGAGGGAGACCGACGGTAATTCAAACCCTGGCAGTTCCTGAGAGCAAAGTTAGCCCTTGCGCCAGAATTATCATTTAGAGATCATCGTGCCGAATCTTTCTCGCGGAATACCTCTTTCGAGATCCTGCGTTGCTATCTCGAATTCTTATAGGAAGGTACGCCTCTAGCGAGGAACTGTGCAAGGGTTGTTCTCGATGCTGACTTCAAGGCTTCTCGATCCTCAAGTTTAAGGGTTCGATACACGATTTTCTGCGACGCCAGAGTCGGATGATCTAGGACGAATGAATTTCCATCCGATGGTACTTGGGAACCAGACCGATACAGCTATAACGAGTATTGAATGGATTCTGCTGGCAATAATGGCACAGAGGATAGCTGTTGTACTTCAGTAGTAATCCGTCCTCTTTATGACCAGGAGGTCGGGCGGAATACAATCTACATTCTCCAGAGATCTAGAATCGGGATTGGTGAAAACCACACATTCCATACCCTGAGTTCGGAGAAGTTCCAACCGACGGGAGGCGACGACTTTCAAATCTGTGCAATAGAGCTTGGCCGACTTCAACCGACCATCTCGCCATCGCGACTCGACTGCCTCTATGAATTGATCTTGAATTTCTCCACTGGGGTCATCGAAGTCGGAGTGCGTCCCACAGCCGAGGAAAACGGAGAGAAATTCCAGTGCAGGCGCTATGGTGTGGCGGGAAGCAAGATCACGGAGGAATTCGATGGAGACAGGAAATAAAAGCGCCAGGCCCTTAATTGTCGGAACCGCCTCGACTAGGGGCGTCAAGTCGGGATCGGGTACGTCATAACTTTCCCACAGGACCAACTTCTGCAGTTTGCACGTCTGTTTGCGGAGGAAAGGAAGGACCGGGAAGGCGTCATAATCGCAATACAGCTCCTGGAGTGCAGGGGTTTCCAGACATCCCAAAAAAAGGGAGTTTTCGAGACAGAGACGGCGTAGATGAGGTAAGGTGATGCATGTATCTGTCGAGAGAGGCACTCCTTCGATCACCAAAGAACAGTCGACGAGATTGGAGGCATTACGGAGTGCGGCCAAGAGATGGCCGTCCATATATTGCTCCCACTGTATTTCACCAATTGAGACCAGGGCAGCACCATCGTAAGGGGAAAGTCCGATAATGCTAGATTGACGAAAACTGTGTTTAACAGTGGAGCGTCATAGAACGTATCCAACGGCATATCCGGGTCTTCCGAGCCATCTTCCGAGCCATCTTCGATGTATGGCACCTCTATCGTCAATTTTCGTAAATGGGAAAGTGGGCCTTCAATTGCGCATCGGAGCAGCCGGTATAACTCTTCTGGACCTACAAACGACGCTGTCTCCCAGCGTCCAGTATGCGCACAAATGAGGCCCAGTATTTGCTGATCTTCTGGTGTGAGAACCAACCATTCATCCACATGGAACTCGACGTTCAAGGGTAATTGCCCTGATCTCGAGAGCTGCGTCTCGTATTTGGAAGCAGTACCACTGTAGGATGCCACTGTGGCGGCGGATGCTGGTCCAAAGAGACGTTGGATATAGTGATCATTCGCCAACGCGCGCAGACTGCGCTAAGAGCCCACGGGGCGGGTTCTACGTCCGATTGGTGTGGTGGCAAGGTAAAGGAGAATATGTGGATAGGATCTCGGTTGGCATTCGACGAAGAAGAGAAAGGCTATTTTCGTGCATCCAAATGTCGGCCGCTAACCCGGCCTGCTCTCGAGAAGCCTGTACATCAAAGAGTCGAGGAGCGTGATTCTGGCGTCTAATTCATAATATCGTATTATGAAGTTCATAATATCGCTCGATACAAGAGTCGATTTGGCTCACGTCCGAGAGGCTGAAGACGTGCAGGCATTTAGGGCACGAATATTGAAGGGATCCTCCGATCGGGGTCCGCCATCGAATAAGACTGGGAATCTGAAGGGGCGTCTCTTAGGAATGATTGAGTTTGGATGCTGTTGTGTATGCGAAACAATAAGTACAGGTGCTACAATTCCAGGTGTACCTCCAAGAAACAACTGCTCACCGTAACCGCTCGTTTCCCTTGGACTCAAAGACCTGTCCGCCAATATTGAAGTCGCGTCTGTGAATCCGAATGATGGACGTGACGGTGTATACTACCCGGTTTGGGCGTGTCAACACAGGCATGCTGCTTTTCGCCGAAGCGCTGCTGGCATATTACTCGGCGTGTTTCTCCGGGTTTAGTTGCCCGTAGCTTCTTCTTTCCTTCATCGACTGCAAACGCTGCACATAACCGGGCTAGACGGCTGCGGAAAGCTTCAAAACATTCCCCTGAACTCGGAACGTTTGCTTTGAGGCGCCTTGAATGTCGCGACGAAGCCACCGAAGTCAGCACAGTCGTGCTACCGCCGAACATCGGCGAGGGCTTCCCAGTACATCAACACAGACGATCTCTTCAAGTGAGCTTACTGCCGTTGAATTATTGTTTGCGTGTCGAACTGACTGGTCTTTTTTTCGAGTTATTCCTTCGTGTATCGTATGCGCGCCCCGTGCTTTTCCTTCGTTGTCTTATCCGCTTCCAGTTAACCTCAGCCATCTTTTGGTGCCAAGAACGGAAACAGTGACCGCCGTGTCGGAAGTGCGGAGACACCGCTCGCATTTGTCGGCCTTGTCTAACTTCTCCATCGGAGATCTCTTCAAGGATACCCGTGATGGTCCAAAGAGCGTCAAGTTCCCGGAGAAACTTCTCAAGGTTTTGGAGCAAAAGCTGCAGAAACGTAGCCATGGGCAAGGACCCCGCGTGCGTCCGGCTAATTCTTTTGCGTACAAACTCACTTATTATACGTCGGAGCAGTTACTTGGACCAGCTCGTGCGCCGGACGATGGCGGTCTTCTACGGCCAGTTCCAGGTCGAGAGCTTCAAGCGCCAGTTGAAAGAAAACCGCAAGATTGAGGAGCTTATCCTCTCGTTCGCCTCGCAGGCCACAACGATGCTCAAGAAGGAGCCCACGCTCGCCGACGACCGGTGGAAGCTCGAGGTCAACAACCAGATCGCGATTTTTGTGAAGATGCTCAGTGAGTGTCTGCGGACAGTGAACGGCGTCTCGCCGGAGCTGTTGAGCCGACTAGACACGTACACCACGAAGCTCGCACCGGCGACAACGCAGAGTTCCGCCAGCGACTCGGGGTACGCGTCTGCGTCCACGTCGCCTGGACATTCCATGTCAGTATCATCCACCGCCACCAGTGTCGCCGAGATGGAGCTCGTGCGCGTGGTAACTGCTCTGTTCAAGCTCCCCGAGTCGGAGGTGCAGAAAGAAGTAGACGGACTGCGAGCGACATGCACGGAGAAGGCTGCTCTCGCAGATTTGAAGGTACTTTTCATTTTATTGTGCAAAATTCCTTTTTAACGAACTCTAACTGGTAGACGTGTCTCAAAAGTCTCAATGCTGGTGCACCATTCCCCGGCCGACGAGAAGATTTCGATACCGATGAGGCCTGGCAGCACTGGCGGACCCTCGAAACGGCGAATCTCCAGCAGCTCATGGTGACGATGGTGCAAGCCAACCCCGAACTGGCCAAGTCCACACTAACTGGGAACGACTCGATTTACTCCGCTCCACCACGAAGTAGCTCTCTCTACGCGGCCACTGCCAGCCCGGATGGCGACGCCCTCGATGCTGTACAGGATGTTCTAAGCACCGTCGATGAAGGCGACAATCTCTCGTCTGACAATCTCCCCTCTGGGCACCCCTTCACCTTCATCCCCTCGAACCCGCGCAAATTTTACAAACGCCTCCTTGAGCGCTGCCTCCTCGCGGACCTCGAGCGTATGCTGAGCCCTGAGGTAGGCGAAGAGGACGAGGTCTCCCTCGGTATCCTCTCAGAGGCGCACCTTGATCTACTGAATGCGTGCGCGCTGCGGTGGCGGATCGGCCATCCGTATCGCGCGGTGTGTTTCCTTGATCTGGTGAAGCAATTTTACGAGCGGCAGGATATCCCTCTCGAGTGTGTGCCCGATGCACTCACGCACGTCTCGACAAGCTTGGGCGAAATGGCGCTGGATCGGTGGGCGATACAGGATGTGCGTTTTCACTTCCCTTACCTTGACTACTGTACGTATTTCTTGCGATATTAATGAATTTCCGGATAGGCAGAATACCTCACCAAAATCTACGGCGGGCTCTTCAACACTTTCATCGGGCTTGTATACCACAAGATGGAAGCCATCCCCACGCTCAAGCCCGGTGAGATTGAGCCCTACATCAAGGTCCTTGAGCAAGTGCGAGGGAGCGGGCTGCTCGAACGCTTCGGCGACACCGAGCAGGCACACATTGCGGACGTGCGGGTGCAGGTACAACAGGCAGCGCTACGGTGGTACGGTGCGAAGCTGCAGGAGCTGCAGGCGGCGCCAGGTGCCAATAGGGCGCTACCGCTGTTGTTCATGACGGACGAGCTGGAGAAGACTGTGAAGGCGCTGGACACGAGGTTCCCTGAGCCGCTGCTTGGGTCAGCCTCTCTCTGTCCTATTTTCTGTACGGCCGTTGCTGACAAACAGGCAGGCAACTGGACCTCGTGCCGCTCGTGGTGGAGGTGCAGGTCCCGCAGCTCCTACGGGACATCGATGCCTCGCAGAAGCGCCTCCTTGAGTCGCCCGATGTGCCGATACAGGATATCTTCACGCTGTATCGGCGGTCGAAAATGTTATTGGGAATGTATACCGCCTTCTGTCCTGAGTACGTACTCATCCTCCTACTGTTCCTGACTGACTGGAATTCGCGTACATTATCTAGCGGTCGCGTTGACGACTTTAACATTAACGCGTTCTTCGAGCCGTATGTGCGCCAGTGGCTGCTGATCACGGATAGCAAGACGGGCCAGTGGGTCGAGGCTGTGAGTTGCTGGGAGAAGCAGAGTAGCGGCCTCGATATTAACGGCGCGATGTAGGCAATTCGTGCCGATAAGTTCCACGCAGAAAGCGCCGAGGGACAAAGCTCGTCAATTATGGATTTATTTGCGTCGCTGCGGAGTCCTATCGACTTTTTACTGGATCTCGGATGGGAAGATGAGTTCCAAGATGCGCGTTTCTTCACCGCGCTGTCGAGGGTACGTTCGCCCACCGTTGCCTTGCCAAGGGTATACCATTAACCAGTTCGCTTTAGAGCATCGCGAAAGCCGTCGAACAGTATTGCCGAACCGTCGGAGAGCTTTTCATGAGCGAAATGTTCCCCGGGCCAAGCACTGAGACACCGAAACGGCATCAGCGCCAGCAATCCAGTGGGGCTGCGTGGCTGGAACGAGCACGACAGCTGGCCGCTATCCAGGACAGGAAAGCCGTCGCCGAGCAATTCACCTTCCGGCCCGAGTCGTGCGTCAAGCTCAACAACGTCGAGGCGGCGCGTAGGCTACTGGACGATATGTACACGCAAATCCAGGCGGATAGAATCGCGGAGGTGGGGCGGAGGCTGAATATGGCAGAACCGCAGAGGTTTTTGTTTTCGGTCAAGGTCGTCCGGGCAGAAGGGCTGGTCCCTCTGGATCACAGCCCGTCGGAGACCAAGCTGGATAGCTTCGTCACGCTGAGCGACGATTCGGTTGGGAAAGTGCTGGCGAAGACACGGACAGTCTACGAGACATTAAATCCTCGGTGTGAGTGCCTTTCATTGCAATGCGGACGCTTCAATCCTGAAGCAACGCAGGGAACGAGACGTTCGACCTTTCCCTAGACAAGCGGTTGTGGTTAACGGTTAGCGTGCATGATCACGCGCTGGTAGGCCAGTACGACACTGTCGGGCAAGTGCACCTGGCTCTGGACCCGCGGCGTTTTGACGATCTCATCGCGCACGACCTGTGGATGGATCTGGACTCGGAAGGGCGGGTTCTGGTGCGGGTTAGCATGGAGGCCGAAAAGGACGATATCCAGTTCTACTTCGGGCGTGCTTTCCGTTCGCTCAAGAAGGCCGAGTCTGACATGCTCCGCATCTTTGTTGACAAGGTGC
Source organism: Mycena haematopus (assembly GCA_029281435.1). NCBI lineage: Eukaryota > Fungi > Basidiomycota > Agaricomycetes > Agaricales > Mycenaceae > Mycena > Mycena haematopus. The sequence continues at coordinate 77,919 of JARJCV010000059.1, forward strand.
GTCGTGTTGTCGATGTCGCCAACTCGATTTGACTGCTGTACTAGATGTCCCCGTTCATTCGCCAATGTCTGTCTCGCAACGTTCTGAAGACGCTACTCAAGGGTGCTGGTTCGGGCTTGGATTACAACAAAGCTATCAGCAACGTGACTGCGCTCTGGAGCTCGGCCATTGGTTCCTCTTCAAGCGACGTGCAAATACCGTTGCCTACTGCTGAAAAGCCTCGCGTGGAGCTGACCGATGTGGAGATTGAACAGGCAATCTTGCCTCTGTTCGACTACTTCGACGCGAATCTCCAAACGCTCAATACGTACCTGAGCGACAACGGGAAGGAGATGGTAATGACGTGTGTGTGGAAGGAGATCCTCTTGGTCATTGAAGGGCTCTTGATCCCCCCGCTGTCAGACGCTTCGAGCGATTCGAAGCCTTTGAGCGATATGAAAGCCTTGAGCGACAAAGAGGTGGATATTGTTTTTAAGTGGCTGAAGGTAGGACATAACTTCTGGTGTGATGATTGTCGAGTTGAAATTCTTGGACAGTTTTTACGGGATTACTTCCATGCGGGTGGTGAAGGCCCCGTTCCACTGGAGGTCCTGCAGAATCAGAAGTATCGAGACGTCGTTTCTATTCGCTTGTACTACGACTGGCACACGTAAGGATATCCGTATCTTGATTCCCAGGTATCTGACCTGACACAGCGATGCATTGATGGAGGAATGTGTCCGAATGATGCAGCAAAGCTTGCGTTCTGCGCCCACGACGAAAAAACGTGTAAAGAGCGTGTACTCCCAACGAAATCTCGGTACGATCAAGGAGCGGAAGAAGGAGAAGAGGGAGGAAAAGGAGGTGTCCAACGGCGAGACCATTATGCGGATACTGCGGATGAGGTATGGGAGTCGCCCACCGTTTCGAGCGATACTCTGACTAGCTGCTTTCAGGCCTGGAACCTCCGATTTCATTGCTCAGCAACTGGAACTACTAAACACGATCCAGGCCGAGCAGGAACAGCGGGCGAAAGAGCTCGAGCAGCGCAAGCTGAATCCCCCGTCAAATAGCAAGCCTACTATAGAAGCTGACGCGTCAGTCTAGCTCTGGAATGGATCATTTATCTACTTCAAATCCCCGGAACATTGTACTATCTGCACGTCACTGCTTCAAGACTCCATCCCCGCATTATTTACTTAGTTTTTAGTTTCGATTCACATAGATAGCCTTGGGTAATATTTAGAAGTAACTGAATTACTGTGTCTGAGAGCGTTTTGCTGCCCTTCGAAGGACCCAATCCTCGTCTGTTTCCTCATCCATGCCGTAGCGTTTGTAGGCGCCGGTCAAAAGGAGAGCGTCAAGCGTCTGATAAGACGGGTCCCAGTCGAGAGCAAAAGATTGCTCAAGCCCCCCGGGCCTGCTCAAGCACACTCCTTCCCATAGCCCTTCCCAGCAGTCTGACCAAAACCTTGTCCTGCACGCTCAACAGGGTGTCGACGCGCGATGAAACGTTGCAATGGGTCGGCGATGCGAATCTTTGCAGTGTTGACAAGGTCCACGGCCGCCTGGCGGGACAGCGGACATACCGCGTACCGAGTGCCTTGAGAGGCGAAATCCAAAATTCCAAGTCGAAGCGGTCAATATTTGGCTGCTTTTGAGCTATAGCAGAGAAAAATTAGCAAACAAACAAACGCGCCTGAGCAAGGACTTCCTCGTCGGTGGACGGTGCAGGTGTATAAACCTGAACCAAGGGGCTTCGGAGATAAGAATAGCCGACATCGGCTAGGGGAGGGGGGGTCTGGCAGGGCCTGGAAAAAAACTTTTGTAGGTCAAAAGTTTTTGGGCCTAAAATGGCATTGTTTGCCTAGTACCCAGGTAGCCCATAGTCACTATATTTTTCAAAATACATCTGAATTCCACTGTAAAGTCGATATCCTAGGCGTCGAGCCCGCCGAGTCCGCTGCCATCAACCATCAGTGATCTTCGGAGCGCTCCGGGACCACGGTTCAGGCATGGAAAACATCACGATCACGTCCTCCACTTGTACACGAGCCTGGAGCCGCGGAGTCTTCCGGAGTATTTATGCGAAACCATTGGGCAATGGCGAAAAAAGCACACACAGAAAGTGTGTCTTTTGACTTCAAGTTGTTCAATACTGTAATATTGAGTGACTTAAACTAATATTAACGGGAACCCTGCATGCACATATAGTTTGCATACAGCAGCACTTGAGCACACTCGAGCTCGGCAGCGAGCTGCGAGACCGACGTCAATGGATCCCAACTTACAGAGTTGCAACCCGGTGACGTGTTTGGAGCCGGCCCCGTCGGTCCGGTCCAGGGGTGGGAACTACCTTCCCGATATGGAAGGAGGGGAAGGGGGGAGGGGTCAGCGAACCTCCGAAAAAAAACTTTTGTAGGTGATATCTTTTTTTCTTATCTCCGGAGCCCCTTGACCTGAACAGTCGATGCCGTGATAAGCAGAAGTTGCTCAACGATTTGCTTGAGTATGGTGAGATTACTTATCCGACGCTGGCACAGCGGGGTGTGGCTGGGCAGTGGTCGGACGGCTACTTAAGTTATCTTCGATGGATGATCGACGAGACCCATGGCAGTGGCATAGGCGTAGGATCCGGGTTCGTAACTCATCGCCATCGTTGAAACTTTGTTTGCTCGTATGTTCAAATTCCTTTCGAAAGAAATAGGGTCAAACTGCCTTTGAGCTCTGCTTCCAGTGTCGAAATTCGGATGGCGGTACATCGTCTTACTCATCCGAGGTAGCTGACAGAGACACTGTCCATCTTTGCAAGTTGGCTTAGCCATGGATTTGTCATCGACAACTCCGTCCGAGTCCTGAATTTCCGGTGACACGATCTATTATACAAAAGAGATGTGTCACGTGTAGCGTCTACTGGCCAATCAGCTTTATCCATTCCTTTGGGCACACTCGGACAAACAACTGATCTGCTTTATCCACCGTCGCGCCTGTCGTATACTGGCGTCCTCCTCGCCGCGCCGCCTCTTTTTGGCATCGGAACTCATGCCCGTACATCCTGACTGCTGTGACAACCTTGACAACATGCCCAGCTTGGACAACGCTTGCTTCGCTACCTACAATCTATACCGCCTCTCTCCTACTACATGTCTCTCCAATAAGTCTCTTGAATTCAATTCTGTGTGTTCTGAAGCTCTCCAAATGAAACCTTGAGTTCTTTCTCTGTGTGAAGCAGCCGCCATAACCCAAACTCCGAAAAATCCGGCTGATTCAATCCTGCATTTTCAGCTTTCTGAGGCCGTTGCAGCGCGGAAATACTGACTTCTTATATGCTCAAGATTCTTCTGCTGCTATTGCTCTGGGCTCTAATTCTATCCATGTGAGTGCTTGTGTGCATTATGTGAATTCTGCTAATGTGTATGTACTTTCTTCAGGTCGAGTCCTTCCTCCTCCTCACTGGCACACCGACACGAGCGAAGCGTCCGCGGAGCACGTAATGCTGCCATGGAATCCCCGTATGCAGGGTGTGCAAGCCCTCGACGACGGTGTTCAGCCGCAAACCCTTTGCGAGACGTCGGCAACCTTCCATGCGTTCAGGGACAGGCTGCTGGAATCCCGTCTTTGGATCAAGAACGGGCTGCTCTGCGCGACACGGACCGTGCACGTCAGCAAGCATTGCAGGAAATGTCTTCACCGAGGATCCGGCTGAGCAGGCGGAATACAGTTTTGTCGGGGACATTAAAACTGTGCGTGCTGCAATTTTGTATACCTTCTCTCTAAAATTCTCATATTTCTTACCAGCTTGGCCTCATCTCCGACGACCCCACTTCGGCATCGTTTTGCAGCATCGATCTCGAAATTTTGCGTCCGTACGTCTTTGTTTCGGGGGCTGTAACCCGCTCGGACAACAATGCCGGGACATTCACGCTCGATCGTGAGCAATGGACCAATGCCTTCAACGACCATGCAAAGGTCCAGGCCACCGAAAACAGCGCTGCGGCACCAAAAGCACAGCTCAAGTCTGTCTTTTCGGTAATTGGTTTCTTCGCTGACACAGCTCGCTACAAAAAGAAGCCTGTCCCCTGGGTCAAACGGTATGTTTCCTTGGGGGGATACCTGAGTGGGATTGCATCCTCTCTGGAGGGTGAGACCATGCGGGAGCGTTTCCGTGTCGAGGTTGACAACATTGCCCTCCTCGGCACATACACTCCTTTGGCATCTACCCCCAGCCCGGCTCTTACTGCATTGACTTCCGGTGCCTCTGCAAGTGGTAAGTAAATCTTCCCTCTCATTTTCTGACAAAATCTAATTCCTATTCTTGAACTTAAGGCTTTTCGAAGAAGGCTCGCTTCAGTTATTCCAAGTTCAGCCAGAAGCGCCGCCGTGAGGATGACAGCTCCGACTGTCTGACTTCCTCCCCTTCCCCGGCGACTGCAGCGACCCCCTGAATATATTCGACGAACATGACTACCAAAATTTAGCGTATAGCTATTTAGATCTCATTCCTTTTATCTTGCCCGCAACTACGTCGAGACTACAATGCATCATTGATTGATTTGTGAAATCTATTGAGTCAACTGCCGTAGCAGAGCATGGGTACCTGCTAGTTACATCTGAACTCATCTGAACGACGCGTCAGCGGAGTTTAGTGCCAGCAAAAGAAAGTACAAGAAGAGATGCAACTGCTGGGCTAAAAGCTTATAACCTTGCCAGCATACAACATATTAACCCCACCTCACAATGTCCGTTCTATTCACCCCTTTGAGGCTCGGAAGTACGACAATCTCAAACAGAATTGGTACTACGATCTGTTCATCTGACCCTTTTCTGTTGTACTCAAGAATTTTGCGCAGGGATGGCTGCTTTACAGCTGTTTCCGAAAACCTTGAGACACGTCGCGCTTTTTTGCCGCTGCTCAACTTTTGATCAAGTGATAAGGACTACTGGATTTGGCCCGGCTACCCTCGGCTAGGCTCGGCTCGTGTTCAGGAATCAGTCAGCTGTTTCTCGAGTGAAAATACGGAAACTCGGTGAAGGAGAGTCATAATTGCCCGCTGGCCAACTGTAACACTGGTTATTGCAAGGTTATTGTGGAAATGCCTTCGCAAATCATGTCACTTGCATTTTCAAGTGCATTTGCCAGCGGCAGTTTCGGCTGGGCACATTCGGCTGTCGTCGGCTACCCATATTTAGTAGTCCTTATCACTCGATCAAAAGGTGAGTAGCGGCAAAAAAAAGCGCGATGTGTCTCAAGGTTTTCGGAAACAGCTGTAACTCGGAATCGCTCCACGGATACTGTACCCAACGAGGTCATGTTGAAATATTATGTTCAACGTGCCAAGGGTGGGGCAGGTCTGATCGTGTCCGAGGCAAGGGGCTTCGGAGATAAGAATAGCCGACATCGGCTAGGGGAGGGGGGGGGTCTGGCGGGGCCTGGAAAAAAACTTTTGTAGGTCAAAAGTTTTCGGGTCTGAAATGGCATTGTTTGCCCAGTAGGCCACCCAGGTAGTCAATAGTCAATACATCCTTCAAAATACACCTGAATTCTACTGTACAGTCGATATCCTAGGCGCCGATCCCGCGGAGCCCGCCGCCATCAGCCATCAGTGATCTTCGGAACGCTCCGGGGCCACGGCTCAGGCATGGAAATTTTACAACTTAACAATTTAACAATGTGATATTCGTCTACGTATGAAATACTTAGGTACAGGTACGCGAGCACGTCCTCCACTTTAAACTTATACACGCACATTGCACACCTCAATGGTAAAAAAGGAAAAAAACAAAGAAAGTGTGTCTTTGACTTGTTGAATACTGTGATATTGAGTAACTTAAACAGACATTAACGGGGAAACTCTGCATGCACATACAGTTTGCATACAGAGCACTCGGCAGGGACTCGGCGAGACCGACATCAACTTACGGAGTTGCAATCCATTGACGTCTTGGGAGCCGGCCCCGTCGGTCCGGCCCAGGGGTGGGAACCACCTTCCCGATATGGAAGGAGGGGGAGGGGGAGGGTCAGCAAACCTCTGGAAAAAAAACTTTTGTAGGTGATATCTTTTTTTCTTATCTCCGGAGCCCCTTGGTCCGAGGGCATCCTTATCACGCGTCAAGGGTGATTCGATGTTGCATACTTTACGTCCCTCCTTGAAATTCATCATGCGCTAATTCAAGGTCTGAATGGCCTCAAGGTCTGAATGGCCTCAAGCTCCCGGAATTTGGAATGAAGCTCAAATCGAAGGTTGGAAGAAGATCACAGATGCCATCCATGAAGCCGGGAGCAAAATTTACGCTCAGGTTTGTCCTCAACCATTCGCTGACGGTAAAAACTGATTTATTTTAGCTTTGGCATCGTGAGACTGCACCTAATATGTTTCAATTCTTTCTGACGATTGTCGTTAGTGGGCCGAACCAGTCACCCTGATGCTCCCGAACAGATCGCCGCCAGTGTGGTAAGATATTTCGATAGAATTTTACACCAAATTCACTTGGCCGACTAGCCGGTATACGCACCCTCTGCAATTGCTGCTCGTGGTGGTAAATTCCGCTTCCTTCCTGGTCAGCCTGAATATGTAACAGTACGTTCCTCCGTCAGCGGCTATTTTCAGCGCTTTCTAAACATGACTTTTTAGCCCACCGAGATCGCCGACCCTACTGTGATAATCGCGCAATTCAAGCAGGCTGCTATCAACCCCAAAATGGCTGGTTTCGATGGGGTTGAATGTAGGGCTGTCAGCTTTTTTTGCTCTCGAAAATCACCAATCACCCCTCGAATTATTAGTTCACGGTGCCAATGGCTATTTAGTGCACCAATTCCTTGACTCTACCTCTAATCATCGCACCGACCAATGGGGCGGTAGCCCTGAGAACCGCGCGAGGTTCGCCATCGAGACCATCAAGGAATTGATCTCTGTTTGGGGCCCCGACGTCGCATTGACAATAAGCCCGAGTGTGTTTGAATCCTCATTATTTTCGTTTTCTATTGACTCATCTCGCGCGGCGAATTTCAGTCGGTGGTTACAACGACATGGGGATGCCCTTGCAAGACACCACCGCCACATTCGGGCATCTGCTGCGGGAGGTCAACGAATTGGGGCTCTCGTATGTCACTCTCGTGCGGTTCAGCAGCGTTCGAATCACTGACGGTTTGTGCTAGTGCTGGCCAAATACGCTATGAATACGCCATTCACCGTATCGTAGTCATATGCATATTGTAGCCACCCCTGGGGCCTCGTATCGTATTTGTAGTGTATTATATTATATTTTCGGGGCTTAATATGAATATAGTTTGAATATATGCAAAATATATCTACTGCTTATTATGAGCATTGATGAATTTCATGTAATCTACACCCTCCGCAAGGCCGGACTTCAGCCATTCCTTGGTCACAATGTCGACTGCCGCTGTCTCCGCAGTCATAGATGAACGAGCATCCGATACTATTAGTCCCAATGAGGCTGACAACGCACAATAGGTCTGATAATTTAATTTTGCTCCCTCATTTCTTAATATTTTCCCCCGGAGTTTTTTGTAGTAGAAACATGTACCTATTGTTTACAACTGTACCAAAGATCTAAGGAATAACGCGAGAGGAAGGTATTGAGAGAGCCCTACCGTCCATCAAGGTTAGTGATCCCCAAACAGTTGTAAGCATTCCGGGCTTCCCGCTCACCAAGCAGGCCCAGAAAAATTTGAGGGGTCGTCTGAACACTATGGCGCATATTCTGCGCCATTAATTACTTTTTTCCGGTACGTTCTTGCGATGTTCTTTGAGCAAAGGTGTCGAAGGCGTGACAAAGCGTGACAATTTCAACTCCGCTCGCTAATCGTTTTGACAGCGGAATCTGTGACCTTCTGTGACCACAAAAATGGAGCCTCGAGAATGGGTACCCTACATCCTGGAAAAACATTTTGAAAGGACAGAAGGCGAGCTATAGTGTACACACAGGCCCTCACTTTTTTCCGGGTCTGCCTGGTGAGCGGGAAGCCCGGAACACTTACAACTGTTTTGGGATCACTAACCTTGATGGACGGTAGGGCTCTCTCAATACCTTCCTCTCGCGTTATTCCTTAGATCTTTGGTACAGTTGTAAACAATAGGTACATGTTTCTACTACAAAAAACTCCGGGGGAAAATATTAAGAAATGAGGGAGCAAAATGAAATTATCAGACCTATTGTGCGTTGTCAGCCTCATTGGGACTAATAGTAATGTGTGCTTGACACTCGAGAAGAGCCGTTCGACGGAAATACTTTCACCAGGGATCGCAAGAATGTCTCGCGAAACACGTGTCCGAGATGATAGATCACTACTTTTTGCTAAATCCAATCGTCTCGAGCACAGCTGCGAGCTTCTTAGGGAGTGCGTGGTTTAGCCAAATCAACCGCTCCCCGAGGGTGGAGCGGCCCAGTGTCTATGTGCCGTTTCTGGATGGTGTCTATGTGCCGTTTCTGGATGGCGTACATGCAGTAAACTATAGGGATGGAAACATGACTGCGAGTAAGTACGAGTGTCCATGTGTAAAAAATGCTATGTAGGGCGGGTGACCAGAAAATGGCTACGCTATCCATGGCAAGTACAATAAATAAGATATTCTGAGAGAGATAATGAGAACGGCTCACCTGGCAAGGCAGTGGACGAGATCAAGAGATCACTGCTTGCCAGGGAGATTTGAAATTGGAGGTGTTCCGGGACCGCGCTAAGTGGCGGTGCGTAAATTGGAGATTTGCGGCGACGTGCGAGGAAATGGGAGATAACTCACTGCTACGACTCTCACTTAGACCACAGGGGTGGAGAGGAGCGAACTCTTTTACAACCGTTGAGGGTTTACAACCTTGGAGGTAAGAGCATGAGAGGGAGCGGAAGGAATCGGAGATGTCTTGCTTACTCGACGATTAGCCTTGTGTAAACTCCCGTTTAAACTTGACCAATCGTCTCGAGCACAGCTGCGAGCTTCTTAGGGAGTGCGTGGTTTAGCCAAATCAACCGCTCCCCGAGGGTGGAGCGGCCCAGTGTCTATGTGCCGTTTCTGGATGGCTAAAAGGCTATATGGAAAAAAAGAAAGAAAGAGACGAAGCCGAAGGGTGAGAGATGAGGAAGAAGACGGCACAGTCAGGATGTGCGCTGACGGCCCAGAAGGATCTGGAGAAATACGGGGTTCTTTCGGATGTAGATTTGGAAAGTCTCGGAGGACCACCGACCAGCCGCCTGGATGAGATTGTAGGGCACGCCATCCTCGGCTAATGCTGTAGCACCCCCCGCGCGAAGCGACTGACCCGCAAACGAACGATCCGTGATGACGGCTCGCAAGCGGCGGATGAACCATGAACGAGATGGTACGGAGCCCGAGGATCTGACCCAGAGAAACGGGTTGAGCGGAAGCAGCGCGTCACGGCTGTCGAGGTACCGGCGAAAAACCGGAACAGCGTTGAGGCGTGGTCGGTGTGGGATTATGATGCGGGCACCTTCGAAGGCGCTGTCGGTTTTGTGAGACTGGAGCCAGAAAGCAAACCCTTCGAAGAGCCATTCCACAGAAGACCGCCGAGTCCATTTCGCAGGGTTCCGGAGCGCATGTGTGTCAGGCGCGGTGAGCTCACCTAGACGGAGCAAACCGTAGAACGCTGTCATGATCATGGCTGCGAAGAGGAGGTCATCGTGGGATGGGTGGTTGGGCTGCTGATCCAGGATGTCCTGAATCTGGGCCCGCGATAGAGGCTGCTTTCGGCGAATGGGACGGCTGAGCATACGCTTGCAGCCCTTCAAAGTCCGTGACACCAGCATGCTCTTGCGGTTCTGCCGAACGTCCGGGTAGAACGGTTCGAGTTCACTCGAGATGCCGGAGAGGTAGTTGCCTACGGAGCGGGGACCAATGTGGTGACACATATATACTGTGTAGAGACTCAGCGTCTCGGGCGTGGGGTTTAATTCTAAGTGGTGGATATCACAGAAATGCAGGTACGAGTTGGTAGCAGAGGAATAGGTGGAATGGGAGGACTTATCGAGAGCCATGCCGAGTGCAACGGCGCGCTTGCGCAACAGCTCGTCGATAGGCCAGGCAGTGCGGTGGTGCTGCCTGGCACGGGAGGACCTCCTGATCATTTTTTAGCTGCCCCCAACACGCACTGAGGGGGTTGAAACGGGCCAAGCGTGAGCTCGGGCACAAGAAGGTGGACAAGGGAAAATTTGCTGCGCGAGATCGCATCAGCCACCGTGTTGTCGTCACCACGGATGTGTAGGACGCGGATGTCCCACATTGCATGCAATGAGGAGGTCCACCGCTGCTTTCAAAAGCACGTTGTAGGCCGGCTCGGCCGAAAGACTGCTAAAAATCTGCACGGTGTTCATATTATCCGTGAAGATCGTCAGACGCGCAGGTCTGTTGGCCGAGAAAGTGGACCTCTGTGAAGTACAGAACCACTCGAGCGTGGAAAGAACGCAGCTCGCCTCCCAAAAGAATATTGTATCTTTTGGCGCATCTGCAGGGACCGCTGCGTAAAAACCGAGCGCCAAGTCTGCGGTCCAAAACCCCATTCCCGCTGGACACGCATCACAGAGAATGGTAAAGTCGGCCTCGAGACGGGGATTCCAGTCAATGGCCTGGAACATAAAAATCCCAGAGGAGGAGCGAAGGTGGTCCAGGAACCATGTAAGATCGCGCTTAACCTCTAGATTAATGTAGACCGTTGCGAATGCATTTTCTTTTTCGCAGATCTTGAGATAAACGTGGCAAAGAGCGGGACGGAGGAGCGGGAATACATTGAAGGACCAATTGATCCACCCGGCGAGCTGCTGCCAGTCATGGAGGCTGCGCTTGCGGCTCGGCGACCCGATGAAATCCTCAACCGCTCGGATAAGATCGTCTTTGGCGTCCGTGGGAAGCGTGACAGTCATCTCGTTCACATCGACGAGGAACCCGATTATCACCAGTTCAGCGCCCCAGAGCTGCTTTTCCCTGCTGTGCGGCATCCCAATGTGGTCCCAAAGCTCCAACACAGCAACTTGCTTCGTCGGCATGTTCTGATTGTATCGAGGATAATGCCGTAGGTTTCCTTCCTCTTCCCACCCGTACAGATCATCAACATATGCAAAGATGTCTAGGATGAGCTGGACATTGATAGCAACCCACAGGACAAGGCCCATGACGGAATTCCAGAGACGCGGGGAGCCACGGCTGCCAAAACAGGACCGCCAGTCGACACGACGAACAAGAGGACCACAGTCGACTCCGTTGTCGGCGTCCGCACGCGTGGGGTAGTTGGTGGTGACCACCTGCTTGATCTGCCACAAGGGGTGCGACGGGATCAGGCGGAACGCGCCCTTGACGTCGGACTTGAAGGCAACCAGACGTTTGCCCGGGTTGCTTCGTCGATACACGAGTAGCGCCGCAATGAAGCCGTGCAGCGTATCAAGGCGAGCACCTTTTGTTTCGGCGCGGTTCATCATGTTATTCTGACAGAATTCTCCAGCGCTCATGTGCGAGCACAGGCGAAGTTTTTCAGAGCGGGGTTTGGGGACGGCGAGCACCGGAGTGCTGTACATCCCAGGGAGTAGGTCGGGGCCGAAATTGGGTGAGTGTCGGCCTGCGTCCTCCTCCTCTTTACTCTGCGCTTCCAGAAACTCTCGCTCCCGATCGGTCTTAGGAAGAATACGAGAGTTGTCATATGTCATTGGGAAGCCGGTGGTGTGCCGTGTGTCTGCGAACAGCCACGCGCCCTCTGTAAGTGCCGCAATGACTGACTTGACAAACACAGGATTAGGGTGGGTTTTCAAGAGCTCTTGAAGGCGATCTGCACGAATTTCCGTGGAGACGCTGAAGAGGTGAGGATGCTCACGTATGGTGGTCATCGCGGTAATATTGTTATATTCGTTCGCAGGTGGGCGAGGTAACGGCGAATCAACTTCAGTGCAATACGCTGTGTGACTCGATGTTGGAGAGTGCGCGTTCCACCCGTAACCGCGGAAGTATCGTGGAAGGAAAGTTTCGGGAGGGGCAGCATGCCCCTCTAATTCTGGTGAGTCATCGTCGTACAGCCATCCGCCTGCGAATGCAGCACGACTAAAATTGGTAAAGTCAACAGACCCAGCGGGAAGCCGAGGTCCATCAACTGTCCCCTGTCCGGCCTCCCTGTCCATGATCCCAGCGGGAAGCCGAGGATCATTTAGAGGAATCCGTGCAGTCCCTCTTGCGATGTTTGCCGTTGCATTTGGAGCAGAGGTGAGTGCGTGGGCAGCTCCCATCATCGGTGCATTTACCGAAATTCCAGTTTCGGCATACTTCCTGCTTATTCGATTTCCTAGGTTTCCGCTCACGTCCGCTGCCGCTACCGCTGCCGGCACCAGATTGACGGGCAGGTTTGAAGTTGACCATGCCGGTCGTGAGGTATGAGCGGTCGAACTGGGCGAATTGATGAAGATCATCGAGGAAGGTGCCCCTGGAATTCCCGACGAAGGTACGTATGGCTTTGTCGCATCCAATGACATTGTGGGCGAGGTCATCTCCAGTCTGTCGGAAAGGCCTTGGATGTACTTGAAGTAGGTATCCAACTCTTGTTCACGGTTTCGGAACGCAAAGTTAACTGCACGTTGGAAGGACATCCATGCTGTGATCCAGTCGCCATGGGTGGTGACTCCGCGCCCATGGAGCTCTCGGGAGACCTGGTCGAAGTCGACATAGTTCCCTTCAAGTAAGCTCTTCCACCCAGTTTCTGTGAATTCGGGCGAGCCTGCGATGCCGCGGATGAGACGAAGAGCCTCTTTGGGGTTACGGGAGTAATTCTCGGTCGTCTCAAGGACTCTTTGCTTGTGCGGATGAAGTGAGGCGTGCGCGATGACTGCGTTCGCGCTGAATCCGAGTTTGGATTTGTCCAAACGAGGTTTCTTGTGCTGGTACGTCTCGGACGAGCTGCTGGAACTGCCCGAGCTACTGCTGGTGCTGCGTCCACGGCGTCTACGGTGCCGAGAAGAGCGGTGGTGGTGCGCCGTGGAGAGGGAGAGTAGCGGTGTCGTGGGGAGCGAGATCCACGCCGCTGAGTGGAGCGGGACCGGGCCCGTCCTGGACCTCTGGAACGCGAACGGCGTACGGAGGGTGAGCGACCACGGGAATGTCCATTCGCTCCACCAGGGACAATAAATGGCCCTGGGAAGTGCAACCCCGACTGCTGTCCTTGGGGGGCTGCCCCTCCTCGTCTGTCTGAGGGCCCGGGTCGGTTAGACGCTTGAGGAGCGTTGGCCCTCGTTCCAGATTGCGCCAGTGTTCTGCCTCTGCCTTGCGCTTGCGAGCTGTCATGCTCGTGGGCATCGAGCTGGGTGGTATATGGGTCAAGGTGCATCGGATCGTAGGGCCAGCCGAGGATTGCGCATCCTTGCTGAAGGATATTCTGGAGATGAGAGTCGGCTTGGGGACGACTGCAGCGACCTGCCCTGAAGGCATCCACAGTGTCCTGGAGGTCCCGGACGATCCTATCCTTGACTGCATTCCTGTTGTTAGAGCCGGCGTCGCCATTACTCATGATGTGTAGATGGAATTCGAAGTATTCAATTATGACCAGAAAATGGCTACGCTATCCATGGCAAGTACAATAAATAAGATATTCTGAGAGAGATAATGAGAACGGCTCACCTGGCAAGGCAGTGGACGAGATCAAGAGATCACTGCTTGCCAGGGAGATTTGAAATTGGAGGTGTTCCGGGACCGCGCTAAGTGGCGGTGCGTAAATTGGAGATTTGCGGCGACGTGCGAGGAAATGGGAGATAACTCACTGCTACGACTCTCACTTAGACCACAGGGGTGGAGAGGAGCGAACTCTTTTACAACCGTTGAGGGTTTACAACCTTGGAGGTAAGAGCATGAGAGGGAGCGGAAGGAATCGGAGATGTCTTGCTTACTCGACGATTAGCCTTGTGTAAACTCCCGTTTAAACTCGATTGAAGTCCGCTACTGCATATGACCGATGATCCATGTCGGAAAGATCGACAATCAATTCCGGAACGGGCCTTCGCTGTTTCCGACCCGACGGTAAATATTAAAATATATTTGAATACGCTCTGGGCATATCATATTATAGCCATATTATAGCGTAGTCATAGCCATCTGTAGTCATATTCTCAAGTCAACCTCTGCCCGTATTATATCCGTATTTTACTGAATATAGTCAAAATATATTCTGCGTATTATATTTTTGGCCAGCACTAGTTTGTGCAACTCCGCTCTCCCATTTTTATGATTTTATCCCGAGACTGAATCATGGTATGCAGCCAGCCGCGAAACGCGCCACGATGTCGTCGAGACCTTCGTGCCGTTCCTAACTAACACGCTCGTCTTTGTCAACGCCGGCGTCACGCCCTCTGAGGCCAAGGAACTTGTCGACAGCGGAAAAGCTGCTGGCGTATTCTTTGGCTTGAACTGGATCACCCACCCGGATCTCGCGAGACGCATCAAGGAGGGGAAGGAACTCGACAATATGCCGGATTTCCTGCATCTTCATGGAGCGGAAGGTGTTGATCCAGCACTGGGCTACTTGGATTACAAAGAGGCGACGTATTAACTGTTGCAGCAGTTCCCCATGGTCTTACCCCCACGCTCTAAATCATTGCATGGAAATTTCTTGTTTTGTTGAAGAAAAGATGTGCACGGTCTTGTTGAACTTGCAGCGACAAAATGGGATGCGTCGTTTCAAACATCCATTTTACCAACCTACCGAGGATTATTCCTTAAATCCCTCATACCCCTTCCTTTCCATGCGAACATCTGCTCTTCATTGTTCAAGTGATCTGTCTAGCCTTTCTTTTGATCTAGTTCCAAGAGAATTTGCCGAAAGCGAGAACACCGAATCTGATGATTCGCTAACTTGCAGTTCCTAAAAATGTTGAATAACCTGTGAGAGAGTACCTGCGGGCAAATTTGGGTTCAACAGCTGTAACATTATGTACATTGATTTCGTTTCCACGATGCATTCAGGCGACTTTGACTATGACCTTCTCCCCGCTGACCTTGTTGTTTCTTAGCAGATCTAAGCCGGTCGCCACACGTTCCTTCAATGTACCCTTGTCCAGCAGACGAACTCGATTCGGCTGGATGAATCCAGACGAGAGCAGCTGTGGAAGAATCTTGGACATCAGGTTGTTCTTCAGGTATTCGTTCTGAACCCAAGACCAAAAGAGTCAGAGACCTTGCACGCAAAGCAAAAAAGAGAAGAGTAAACGTACCTTGCGGTATGTAAAAGTACGCACATACGCTATCTTCGTCTCCTTCGAAAATGGGTTCTTTTCTTCAGAAATCGCATCGCGCATACCCGCGTCTCCGACCGCAACTGCGTCCCCGACCTTGATTGGTAGCAGCAGCGCGACGGCACCTCTCGGACTGAGCACCTGCGCAATCTTGGCTATTGTGCTGTCCGTGGTGATCGAGTCCACCGCGAGCGCGATTTTACCGTCGCCGCCAACCGCCTGGGCGATGTCCGACGCCAGGGTAGGGCTGGCGTAGTCGACGACGTGCGTCGCGCCGAGGGAGCGGAGAAAGGCGTGATGTTTCTTGGAAGCTGTGGCGACGATGTTGGTGTAGCTTGCGGCACGGAGTAGCTGGAGGGCGTACTGCCCCGTGGTTGAGCCTGCACCGTATACCAGGATCGGGGTGTCGGCATTTGGTGGGGGACTGGTTGCGGGAAAGCTCGAGGGTATCGGTAGAGAAAGCTGGTCAAAGAGGACGTAGAAAGCCGTGACGAAGTTGTCTGGAATAGTGGCTGCTGAATCTAGGGCGAGCTCGTGGGGAACCTGGAGAGCCAGGGAAGATTAGCATGTGAAAAATAAGTTCGCGCGATCGTACTTTTGCACATAAGTGGTCAGGCAGCACAATGAACTCTTGCATTGTTCCCTGGAGTTCTTGTCGAGCGAATATGTGAGGGCTGAAAGCAGTAATCTGCAAGGTAAAGAGTCGAACGCGTAATAATACACTCCCAAAGAAATTACGAACCCGATCTCCCACTACCAGGGAGCTTCCCTCACCGGTTTCGATCACAGTCCCCGCTGCGTTGAGTCCCAGTGTAATTGGATACTGCTCCACGGCAAACCCAAGGTCTGTGATATAGGTGTCGAATGCAATCATCGACGCGTACGCGACTTTCAGGAGGACTTGGCGGGCGCCTGGCTTTGGCTTTTCGACCTGGATAGCGTCGAATTTACCCTTGGCGAGGGCTGCGATGGCGGTGTGTGTGGGCATGGGGAACTTGAAGGTGCGGTTTGAAGTGATTTGTCGTTCGGCTGGGATGTTACTTGAGAGTCCCAGCTTCTTTTAAACTGTCGCGTTCTTAGGCTTACAAACCAGCGGACTATGAGCCTTTTATGTTGTAAAAGGCTTCGACTCGGAGTGGGAATGCTTACTGAGCGCTTACAAATTGCTTACAAAGCTCTTCCTTGTGTTCCGTGCAATTCGAGAAACCTGTGGAAACCATGATATAGAAGAAAAGCTTTGTGGGACTCTTGTGCGGACTCGGACGCTGAGCGCTCAGGCGGAGGTGAAGATGGGTGATCGGCAGTTCTCGGAGATCAACCGGTACGTAGCCGAGCACTTTGATTCAACGCGCTTGTCATGCCACCTGCGTTACGCCTCTTGCAGGCTCCTCTCTCGCTCTACAATGAGAAGGATTTCAAGTCAGTCTCGCCTTGCTGTCGTCGTAATACCGCGCCCCTCGCTGCACAACGTATTGCGACTCGTCAGCCAGCAGGAACGTGGTCGATACGAGTCAGTACTTGGTCCCTCGCACGAGGCTCTACCAGATCGACTTTTCGTCCAGCTAGCTCCTCTTTGGCACCAAACACTCTAAAATCCTCGGCGTGTGACATGTATTAGGATACGTGAACGGCCCAGATGTCAACCAAGGTGCGTTTGCGTGGCTGTCGAGTAGATTATTGTCTCGCCCGTGAAGGGCATTCATCCGCAGAGCGAAGTCTCGTTAGGCGCCTTCCACGGAGAGCAAATTCCGACCCTTCAACGAACTTTCTGTAGATGTCCCTCGTTCTGCACATCTACGAGGTGGAATTACACCTCAGCGATGGCAGTAACGAAATCACGCCCCGCGTGGATGAAGCTGCCGCACGAGGCTACCAATGCATAGGGCGGTGTTGGACGTTTTCGCGACGCGTGCGTGTTGACGATATTATAGAAATGTGACGCTAGCCTAATACACTTTTCAGAATGACTGATCAGGGTCGGAACAGATGAATAATGCATGTCTTTGAGTGAGGTGCTAGGGTCGAGTTGTTCTCAAATCACCTCGAGAGTAGGTACAGGTTTTACGAAGGCACCTCGTGCGTGAAACGTACGGGGAACAGCGCTTTGGCGGCCAGAACCATGTTTGCGATGTGCAGCCATGTTTTTTACAGAAAACTTATGTAAAGGGAAAAGCGAGAGTAACGTCTCTCGTTCATTTTTCCACCAGAAAATACGGAGTTGCTGTACTGACCATTGCAGTATGAATTTTCGGAGGGCAAACCAAAGACGGAATTTGGAAAGATGAAATTCTGTTATCAATGTAAGCAAGATACAGACAAAGCGCTCGGTGGTGATCTGATAAATGAGTATTCAGAGTGAGTCTCTGTGGGTTATTAAAAATCTCAGCACGGGTTTAACGAGTCTCTGCTGCGCGACAGCTTCAACTTGACAAGGATCGGAGAAAAGAAGCACATATATTGGGTCCGAGATGTCTACCAAGCTCACCTGCGCTCGCTAACTCCTCTCACGTACTTGATCAAGCAGAAAGGCCGTGTCTTAGCCGATTCTCTTTGCCTCATCTGAGGAAATACTCTGCGCCCTTCGCGCAAGTACACTGTACCACATCTGGACTCAGTCTGCAACGTCGTACTGCTGCGCCAGCAGGATGCGCGCGACGATCTTGGCGGTCGTTGAGCTTGGCTGCCGGATTTTGGACGGCGAGGATGCGTCCCTCGGTTGAGAACTTTGCCACAGAGATCCGCTTTCCCTTGGTTATCTACGAGGTATTACGGGTCTGCGGGACGTCTCCTCGTACTCCTGGACAGTGGATACAGAACATTGAGCAGCACTCGGAAGTTGACGCTGCTTTTACCCACCAAAGAAGATTGGGTTCTTACTGCTCTGGCCCTCACCTTGGACTCCGTCGCCTGTCGGAGCGTGAATATTATCGTCAAGATCTCGGATCTACGCTCGGACGCTGAAGACGCTGCCTTCGATCTGTGTTCTGCGACTATCGTCTCTCGAGTGCGAGCGGGAGCAGGCCTGGAAAGTAATGTTCTCGCAATGATGTTCCTCATCGCGTAAGCCAGGCCCAATATGCGCTTGGGTGGGTGCTATTTGGAGTAGGCGGGGCCGACACTTGCTACTCCGGAAACGGGAGACAATTGAACGATGCCAAGGTTTTCAGGTGGTCTGAGGGTGTAGAAGAGCGCGAAGTACGCACACCACTTGAGTTATAGGTGAACCCATGACTTCAGTTTGTTTGACAGAGATGTAACGGGTGTTTGGGTGGGAGCAGCAGAATCCGTCGAATGGGAGCCGACGGTGCCGTTCATTGTGCGGAAAATATGAAAGCCGATTTTTTGAATCTTGGAGTTGGACAGAGATGAAGCCACTTGAGTATCTCTTGTGGAGGATGAGAATCAAACTAAACTAAGCAAGGCGAAGTTTAACCAAAAAAGCTCAGGCAGATGAAAGATGGACAGCGATAAAAAATGGTGGCACCCTCATGGTCGCATGATCTCTTCTGTGAACGGCAATTCGGTAATCCTGGGTTCCTGGGATACGGCACGGCGAATGAGAAGGGTTCGTACCTTCGCAGATGGACATTGAGCGTTGTTTTTGTAAAATAATCTGACGTTAAGCACGGAATTTCGAGCCGGACTCAATAGAGTGAGACTTGGTTTCGTCAGTACTGACGGTGTCTTTCGAATAAAAAAATCATGGCTTTACTGTAAGCAAAAACTCTACTAAGTAGCTAACGCCAAGAAAGCCTTTTCCCCATTCGACGTCGATTACGGGATTCGCCTAATTTTCGCCTAATTCGAATTCAGCCCATCAAGATATCGTTTTTGGTTTCCGGTAAACCGTTTTTGTTATTTTCAGTACAGGGGAAAGCTGTTAAAGCTGCTTCCTAGCTCTTTTAGCCTGACACCATTAATAATTCTGACCCGCCAATTCCCTCGGCCCGAGTGTGCTTCTCTGTACTGCAGTCTGCAGAAGTTTGGCACGCGACCATAAATATCATCCAGAGAGTGCCATGTCAAGGGCTTGCACTCGCGGCGCCACCCGATCATCCTTCAGAGCTCTCCACACGATAACCCTACATCTCCAGAGGACTCCACAGCTCTGATCTTCCCCGATACTAGTCAACGCCGCGGCGCACAAAAGGAACAGCGAATCTGAATCTAACATGTCGATTTCCTCGCCGATTACGGTCCTTGACGTACGTACGCGTCTGTTGTGAATTGACTTGATGTTTGCTGACCGATGCTACCAACTCAACTCTGAAAATCTTACCAGCGACAGACATTATTATACCAGGTCCCAAAAGAGATCTGAGCTCCTTCTCGATGGTTCAGCTGAAGGCACTTTGTATGTTTGCCTTGAAAAAGTCGGCGAAATGCTAGCTCACATCCGGAAAACTTTCCGCTGAGCAAGTGCTTGAACCCGTACAATCACCTTCCTAACGTTTCAATCGTGAGTCTGGCTGTTCGCAACAACCTAGAATTCGCTGTTCCCATGCCATGTCATATTCCATGAATATCAAGCCAGCGGACACACTTTACACCACATCAACCATATCAGCACTGCATCGAGCGCTGCCGAAACTACAGATAAAACGGCTGCTGATAGTATCCAATACCGACCGACTGGCGACCAATGAAGATTTTATAAGCACGAGTTTCGAACACTTCGGAACAGGAGATCAGACACTCTGATTTTGGTACCAACCGTGGGAATTCGATTGAATTTTGCTTTCAACACTTTCTTGGATGCGTGTAGCGTTCAGCGCTGAGCGCACACTCGACTTGTCTCAGCTCCATTTAGCTGTTGCCTGAAACGACATGGTACTAGACATTATTTTCTGAATTTTACAGCAACTTTGTAATCCGATTTGTCAGTGCAAAATTAGTTGGTCCAACTTGGTTGTGAACATCCTCTGACGGCCGAAAGGTCACACGACTCATAATTTCGCTGAACTCTTCAGTCAATCCACAAGTGATCCATACAACAATTCCTTCCGAAAATGTTCTCCCGCACCTACTTTGTTATACTACTAGTATCTGCAGATCTAAACCGGTGGCGACATGTTCAGTCAAACAAATCATCAGGCTGAAGTCCAAGAATACTGAGTATCAGGAGAATCAGGGTTCTTCGGGAGTTCGAGCGCACAATAATCGGACATAGGCCCTGATGCCATCCCGAGATAGTAATCACAAAAATAGCAACCGTGGGAATCAATGCGTTGAATAGTGAGGTCTGAGATTGCACCGCTGTTCGACACCCCTTCTCTACTTCCATTGCGTGTCGGTGCATGATATTTATACGTCGTTGTACCAGAACGTGCGTCAAACCCACGGGAGACGCTTCTCATCAAGCCGGAGTGACCAGCCAGCCGGAACACGCCCTCTTGAAGACTGTATAGCATCCTCTCTTTCCATCTTCCAGCATCTTTCTCGTTCGCTAACGGGCTGAGAGCAGCCATGAAGTCCGAAGACGATGAACGGGAACAACGGGACTGGCGGTTCTGGTGTATATTCATGTGTGTGATGTTGGTGCGATTCATCACCGCTCTGGAGTTGGTGAGTGGTCGATCCGACCCCTTTTCCAATCGTTTGAGGGAAAAATAAACACAAGTTACTTTAGTCGATTGTATCTACGGCACTTCCTACTATTGTCAACGCCCTACACGGAGCCCAATTCGTCTGGATAGGGTCAGGTACTGCCCACACTATGCGATCCATGCCCCGAGACGTCGGAGAATAACCTTAAATTCACAGCGTATACGCTGTGCTCTACGGCCTTTGTGCCTCTTAGCGGAAGCCTTGCCGAGGTCTGTGTGACCTTCAATGATTGGCAGCGGGGTCGCTCATCATGCTTGCAGATATTCGGACGGAAGGTACTCATATCTGGGTCCATCGCCATCTTTGCCGTTGGAAGTGTTCTTTGCGGGGCAGCCAACAGTTTAAATTTCCTCATCGCCGGAAGGGGTACGTGTTCACTTGAATTCTTTGTTGAAATTGTAATCAGACGCATCGGAATTGTAGCTGTTCAAGGCTTAGGTGCCGGAGGCTTGGCTTCTTTGTGTCATATCATCCTTTCCGATCTTGTACCTCTGGAGAAGAGGGGAATGTTCAACGGTCTGCTTACGATGTATGTCGCATGTCGATATTCTCGTGGTGAATTTAACTCTCCGTCGTTGCAGAAGCTACATTATTGGGAATGGAACCGGCCCAGTGCTTGGTGCGTCGCTGGAGTTCCCTCCCTCTAGTATAGACAGTTGAGATCTATTGCAGGAGGTTGGCTTGCACAAAGTGGTCAATGGAGATGGATATTTTGTGAATAACATGCTCGCCCCTGGAGACCCACTGATCTTTGCATAGATTTAAACATACCGATATGCGGTTTAACTATGGGGCTCGTCTTTCTCTTTCTTCACCTCCCTGCCCCCCCGGGCCCGTTTTCGACTAAAATCAAGAAAATTGATCTTGTGTTCGAATTTCAACCATGTATCATTTAGATGTTACTCACCTTCCACGTAGTGAAAACATGCTAATCGTTGCATCCACCACGTCTTTAACGATTGGGCTGACATGGGGTGGTGTTCAATACGCGTGGTCGTCGCCTCGGATTTTGGCGAGCCTCATTTTGGGATGTTTTGGCTTGGCGGTGTTTTTATGGTATGAGTTCAAGATCGCGACTAATCCTATTGTGAGTACGGAGAAAGATTCGGTGATTGAATTCAAATAACTCCAATAGGTACCACCTGAACTACTTTCCACTCGTACGACACTCAGTGGATTCGTCCAGACGTCCTCTTTATTTATCGTTCTGACGTGTATATTGTGTAGGTGGTACATTGTGTATGATGACCGGCGACTCATGATTTTTCAACATAGACTACATGCCCGTGTACTTTCAAGCATGCATGGACGCTTCGCCAATAGCTTCCGGAGTGGATATTTTCGGTATTGCCTTCAGCGTTGCCCCATCTGCCTGCTTGTCGGCCTTTCTATCGCCAAGACCCGCCAGTACCGCCCTCAGATATGGCTGTCTTGGTCGCTTGTTATTGTTGGACTCGGCATGTTCACCACCCTTAACGTTGACAGCTCGAGGGCAAAGGCCATCGGGTTTCAACTGATCTCAGGAGCTGGACTTGGCATGATGACCGCGGCGGTGTTCTTCCCGATTCTGGCGCCATTACCCGTGGAATCCAACGCACATGCAATCGCGTTGTACACTTTTTTCCGCAATTTTTCGAACGTTCGTTTCACAAGTTTCCCCACCAATTCAGCTAGTGACAAATTTCCAGATCCTGGCTGTCACTGTCGGAGCAAGCGTACTCCAGAATGAATTGGGGAAACGCTTACCTCCCGCTTTTTCGGGACAGTTTCCCGGGGGCACTCCGACCGCATACTCCATCATCCCCCTCATCCGAACCCTGCCAGAGCCGCTCAAGGGACAGATACAGGTAGCATTCGCAGACAGTCTGCGAGTTGTATGGCAGGTCCTTCTCGGGGTCTCAGGAGCGGGCTTGCTGGTTAGCTTAGCCATGGAGGGACTTCCGTTGCACACTTCGGTTGACAAGAAATGGGCGATCAGCACTAGCATAGACGTCCAGCTCGAAAAAGGCGATTGTGAGACACAGTCTGGGAGCCCCAAAACTGTGCCATTCGAGTCTATAGTATCATGAACGGTTAGTTACGCGATTAGATGCATTTACCGATACGCCCAGAAACGCATAATGAATTTCCCCAGTGCATACGTCAGTTGAAGGATTTTCATGTTGTCGAGAGAAAACCTCACAATATTTGAGCAGCCTTGCCCGCATCCTCCACGTACTAGTAGCCTGCTATAAGGAAGAATACCTGAGCCGCTTAGACCTTGATGGCCCCGGACCTGCGAAATCTACTACGCTCGCCTACGACTAGCGGCACAGAACCAGACACCAGAGTCGACTGTTCGAACCACCCTAAAAGATGCAAGAAGGAACGACCATTGTAGTCTTACAGTCGATAAGAGAAACCAGCCCGTGAGCAGAACCCGCTCTTTGTTGGATAGGATCCCGAGTATTGAAACTGTCACTGAAAAGTACGTGCCTACTTTGATTGAACAGATTTGGATTTGCGTACGGATCTGCGACCAGCTGAGGTAATTGTACACAGCAGAAGAACTTGAACGTCGGTGCGACATGACTCGAGCTCTCGGCGACGATGTACAACCTGAATTCGAATAGCTCAGAATGTAAAAATCAATATGGCGCAAGGTACTTTGGTGGAATGACATACTCGGTCCTGCATTGGTCCAGCCTCAATTAATTATTGCGCTCGAGAAAAAAGAGCATCATACTAGATACAGGAAAGGAAGTTTGCCACTGTCTTAGTCGAGTCGTCGAGCCACTAGCGAGCTGTAGTCTCGCGATTCCAATTTGGCGAATTATCGAGTACAAAGACACCCAAGAGAGCATGTAGCTACGGCGAAGTAGAAGCCGTGCGCGCGGCCAAGAGTTGACTCCAGTATCAGTAATCAGGAGAGTCGCGAATCCATCGCAAATGTCAGAGCAATTGAATCACGACCTCAGGTCGTGTTTTGTCGCGAGGTAACGATTTCGCGTCTGTGCTAGCTATAAAGCTTTAAAGCCCAAGCTGCCCAACGCGCTTTAGTTCTTTCCTCGCAGTTCAGGTTGTTCAATACTTGAAAGACTGGCCTTCTGAAGGACTCAGTTGGCGTGTTTAGTAGATCGTGAGGTGTGAAGAGGGAAGAGTTGAGTGGTCCTAGGTCACTGGACAGCGAAATCAATCAATTGGTATCATGATATTCCCCTCCGAGTCGGATCAAGCCGGGTGAAAAGCCTCCCATTTCATCCACGCTCCTCATCCCCATGTCCTGCCTCGCGCGATCTCTCATCACTGTGCACGGGGACTTCACAACTGTTTGCAAGCTTGCAGCGCCGCCGCAGACGGTCATCGTGCGCGCCCCGTTCTCGCTTGTCTTCACGGGAGCCAGGTCAACGCAGTCCAAATCGTTCAAAGAATTGGTGAATCTATTCATTTCAACTCAACCGCCAGTACTGTGTCAAGAGCAGCGCCCGGATTAATACTAAGGGTCGCCTGGCAAGGTCTCTCCGAGTCCACCCTCAAAATTCGACGTGATCCGCTCTCAGGCAGGGTTTGTGCCGACGCAGTCGACACTTTTTACTCCAATAAGTTATTCATATCTCAATAATCGCGACCGCAACTGGGTCCTCGAGTGTTCAGGTTCGACTGGAAACACCGGAGAATGACCGAAGAAAGCGGCGCAATGGTTCAGTAGCCTTTTTCACACCGCTCCCAGCGCCGTTGCCGTTGCCGTTGGTCTTTGACACTGGTGCGCTGTCGACCTCCGAATACGAGTCGGATACCTCCTCTACCGGAGTGGGCGGCGCGGTGCGTGCAGGGGGCGGGGGCGGGACTGGCGGAAAATAGGACTCGGGGCAGTGCATCGCAGACGAGTCGTCTGAGCCGAACGAGAGGAAGCTCATCCTTTTCGCGTGCGAAGGCTGGTGATGTTGCATGACGAGGCCCCGCAAGCTGGGCGGGTCTGTCAGCGCGAACGGATGTTCAGGGGTGTGTTGGGTACAGCTTGCGCATGGGACTCAGAGTCGTCGGACAGCGCGTCCTCGGAGACTACGTTGTCGAAGTCGCGGTCGCGCGGGGGAACGAGGGCAAGGTCCACCTCATCATCCTCGCAATCGTTTCCCTCAGCAAGGACGACGCTCTCCGCACCCAAGACGGACACTGCGCTCGGCGTCGAGGGTCCCTCTGAGGAGACCGAGCGGCTGCGGTTGTGCCTGAGAAAACTTGGCGTGCTACAGAATACGGGACTTGACTGAATGAGGCTGCTGCTCCGCGGTGGCGTCAGTGGCGCCAGAGGGACGAGCGAGACGCGCTTGCCTCCCTCACCGCGAAGGGTATTTCGCCGAGGTGCACGCGCGGGGACGGGGAGCACGATGCTCGGTGCGGCAAGGCCCATACGCGAGAAGCGCGGGGTAGTGCCATACGGCGTGGCTGTCAGCCAACTGTCCTCGCTGTCATTCCTGCAGCGGCGGGCTGCTGAATCGCAGCTAGGAACACCCGCATTGGTCTCCAGTGATAAGGGAAGTGTAGGGGCGCGCCGGCAAGATGGCGGGGCTGTATGTGCGCGAGGAAAGTTCGGCAGCGCGAAGGGAGGATCCGTCATGGAGATGGAGGCGGTTGGGGAGCTCTGTGAACATGCGCAGACCCGCGGGCACTTGGAGGGCGGCGGCCGAAACAGTGGCAATGGGGGTAGAGGCGCATGTATGATGCTACGGTCAAAGCTACTCGCGGGTGCAACACTGGAAGGAGGTGCAGGAAGTGAGGGATGAGCTTTTTTACCCAGCGGACGCTTAAAGAGTTCGAGTAGTGACATGTGCCTAGTGAGACATTTGGACACGCGAGTAGGTGTCGGGAGGGGCAATAGCGGGAGGGGAGGGTGCGGTTCCGAGCATGCACGAGAGTGAAGATTTGGAGTTGACAATAAGCGACGAATCTTCAGTTTCTCCTCTTCGTGAGTGCCATCACTGGACAGCACGGGTCCTGAAAGGGGAGAGGAGCGTAGTGGCTTTCGCATAAGGCTAAGACTGCGGCGCTGATTCAGCGCATGCGAGGGCCCGTGTGCGCCTGCACTTGACGGAGGCGCATGAGAATCCAGAGTGTTCTGGGGGAACAGGGAAAGGGTATGGCAGTCAGGATGAGGAATAGACGACGGTCCCGAGGCGAGCACCATGAATGGTGCTAGAGAGAACGTTGGCTGTAAAAGGTTAGCGTCTCTTGTATGAGAACGTAGTTGTGGAGTCGACTCACGAATAGGAATGTAGCTGTAGAAAACTTGGTTAAGAAAGAGTGTGCGGAATGAGCTCGAGGAGGAGCGTTAGTCAGGGTCTATAGCAAGACACATATACTCCTATATTGGCTCTGAACGTAAACGGTCAAAGTCAAGTGGCGGGACCTAGACTCTCAGAGGCAATCGAGACTAACACCGACTCCGGGTCCCTCGAAATCATCCACTTTTCCGAGTCGTTCATGGGGGTCTAGGAGACGGATTTCGCGCTGGGTCGCGAAAGAGACCCGATGAACTAACTCCAACGATGGCCAGGGGCTCAGAACAACGAGTTGTCGGGCTAAGCAGCGCTTATTAGCAGGAACGTCAAACGGTCAAACAAGCTATGTTATTTACAGGCTAATTATCAGAAAACCTCCACAGGAAGAAGACGAAGCGCACCATGAAACTGCATCGTGTGCCGCCACCGTCGCCAGGAGCATCAGGGCAAGGGGTCTATGTCAGCTGGATACCTCCTCATACTCAACAACTGTCCAATCAACAGGGGGAGGACGATCTAGCAGTTGGATCGAGAGGTCATAAATGCTCAGACGTCGTCTTGCATCTTCATATCGTCGACAGAAAGAACAGTAGTGTGCCCGAGACTCAGATTCTTCAGAATATCGAGGTGGTTGTCGCGAAGTTGGCGAGAGCCACTGAGTAGTCCCGTGACAACAGTCCATAGTCTTTTTTTTTTTTTAAAAGTTCCAAGAGTAATCTACATAATTATGGTCCGACTTCTAAAGATGCTTTGAAATAAACCAATCGGGCGTGTGTATTACGGCTCTGAACTCGAAGCAGTTTGCAGCGAGGTTTGCGCCTCGGACCCGATTTCCTGTTGGAAATCAGAATTCCATTTGTATGAACAATACATATATGCCTCCAACCTTGGACAAGGCGAAAATATCCTGGCTACGAGTATCATCAGATTCCGTTATCCGATGCTGGGGAAGTGCATCCTGCTGCTAGATTAGTACATGGTCATGTCAGCGGGAAAAGTCGCACCGGATGTGGGGCCGTAACAGAGGTCAGCGGTATAGAATTGAAATTCAGTACGGTTGACCCAACGTGTGGAGGGATAGAGGAGCGGAAGTGTGTTCTCCCATTCAGCCTGGATGAATGGAGTAGTAGTAATTTCAACGCCTTTTCCTCGAGGTGCAATCTCAACTCACGAAGCGAGCATCGAATTCGAGAATACTGTCCAACTTGTCAGTGTGGCAGCGAATCTCTCAGAAAGATACATGCATTTTCCTTGAATCAGGAAGAGGACGAGCCAAGATACTGTTCAGGAAATTAGAACGACAGGATACGCGGTAGCTCGATGATACCCACAGTCATTCCGTCGTGCAAGGTACTGGGATCGTCAGTCAAGCTTCATACGAGCTATTAATGGCTCACCAGGACGACCTGCAGAACTCCGGTTGCACTGGGATGGATCAGAAAAAGAACTTGCTGTTAATAATATCGCGTTCACGTTGTAAGAAGGGTTCTCTCTTTATTTGAACCGTGAGATGTTGAAAACATTGTTTTCGTGATGGAGAAATACCGAGGGTCCATACTACAATCGTATTCACGATGTGGCTCGTTCTGCGATGTGAAATCAATTCAAATTTCTCTCAAAGCAAAAGCCACTCACCGCTTGAAAGACATATTTCCAAGGTCCCGCAGATGGTAAATAAGTGCAGCTGCGATGATGATGTCGACAACAGGACTGATGGTGCCCGTTAGAATCACCTCCCATTTGAGTTTTGTCGTTAGGTCAGTATAGAGTCGGACCTTGCACATCTTGGCAAAGAGAAGGAGGTTGGACGCGAGGCGCACGAGATTCAGGGCACAGCAAAGAATGGGGATGGGCCATTTCCTAGATAATACCCAAACCCGATACACAAAAAAGGTCTGGAATTGGCGGCTTGAATCGTTGCTATACCGATAGAAGGTGGATCCTACCTGTACCCCGATGGCGATGAAGGCATGGAAAAGTATGGCGAACACCAGCGACAGTGGGGGCCTGAGGATGTGTTGTGGTTGGCCATAAAAGGTGACCGACACCGTATACATCTGATGCGAGAAAGAGCTTGTAAACTTGTGAATGAGTGAGTACCGGCGAGTCCACCCACTGCGTGCCAGCACGTAATAGTTTGCCCGAGCTCAAGCACCCTGCGTGCATTTCAAAAATCAGGACCCGAGGGTACGGTGTGAAATGCAGTCTGACCAAATCACTCCGACCTATTGTTTTCATGAAAAGTTTATTTAAATAGTGCAAGCGGAAGTGGACGTACCAATGCCTTCAGAATTTTGTGATCCATTGGAAATGCTGAAAAATAGTTGTACGTCTGAAGCGTTAAGATCCCAAAGAGCCATGTGGCCAAAACCAGGGCGATTTGTACTTCACCGAGGGTTCCGTCGATGGTGAGGGCAGGCGGAGCCATGACGGGAAAGGACAAACAGCTATGCGGAGACTGACAGGAGATATAATTGCTCGGCGATCATCCATCTCGGTAAAAATCTCCACGCGCGCTCATTACGTACTGTCAATGCGTACAGCCCCGAGCGAAATGAATCGAAATGCAGAATCGCTGTTCGTTAGATTCTTTTCAATTTCTGAGCGTTCTGAGGGATGTTCGTGACATCCGCTCGAGCCGAGAGGGCATCCTCCTGGCGTTAAGAAGATTGAACTCGACGTGGACTGAAGGAACGGAACGCAAAGAACACGCTGCACTGACAGCATTTGCAAAAGTCGGAGAGAAGCAGAGTCCGAGGTGTCTAAGATCAGAAGACCTTGTTCTCGTCTCTTTGGATGCTCCAAGCCCACTGCCCAGTGCCAAACATCTGGAGTGACTCGGAAAGCTCCGAGGTACGGCCGTGATGATCGTTGCGGGTGCATTCCGCCAGTGAATACCGTTTTGGTTCGCTGGCCCTCAATTGTGTTGTACGCCCAAGCTCGGACTTGAAAACTGAATTGGATCAAGACAAGCAAGAGAGATGTGAAGCAGAATTACTTACCATCTTTTCACTGTCAGCGCGTGTGTGTCATCCCGCCCCAGGCTTAGACTGCTTAATAGCACCTGTAACATGGAGCGTTCCCTGCGTCACATGAGATACAGCAACCGCTGTGCAAATAGCAAGGCGATGCCCGAGGATATCGATGGCGTAGACCAGTGCAATATTTTACTGCATCATCGTCTGTGTTGGAATATATCAAACCCGGAGAGAAAAAGCCCGACACAATAACTGAAGCCGGGCTGCGCAGGTAATGACTGGCGCCTACTTGGTGAAGGAACTTCCCGGCATCTGAGGGCGTTTCTGGCACCATTCCAGATGGACACAGCGATGAAAGGGAGGACATGTTGGCAGAGAATTTGTCCACGGATAGATTCAATGCATGGCGCTGGACAGGAAACGGATTTTTCGAATGCAGAACGTGCATTGACTTGTCGAGGCCAACGACAGACCGAGAAAGTGGTGTGTAACTTCGAAGACGTGCTGTAAGCCTGGAACAGCATTACATTCACAGCGAAATTTAGCGATCCCAGCCTTCCGATGCTTCGATCCCAAACTCCGTCAGTCACGGCGAATGACAGCTAGAAGATGGACTCTATTGGACTCCTGGACGAAGTACGGAAGACAGAGGTGTCAGAGATTGAAGAGAAACAACTCCAGTGTGGATTCAGAGACGTGGATCTCGCGGAATGGAGGATATCTGCTGGTGCGTGCCCAGTCCATGCAAACCAAGCCACAAAAGTCCAACGGTTCGTCGCTCAACGCTCGTCAGAGTCCAGATGCGTGTCCAAGAAGTGACCAATCTCCGTTGGTTATGTAAGCATCCGCCAACCGCAGCCAAACACTCGCGTACAACACGAGGCTTCCCTCTGCTCTTGCTCTTCCACTCGAGACACGCGTTTTATTGCTCCATATAGATGTCGTGAAATTTCTTCGATATATGTCATTCCACGGATATTCTGAAGATGAAGAGAGGTTAGATTTGTCATTTCCTACGGCCCGCTGATTCCAATTATTACCAGCCCTGTCCTGCAGAACTTCGTAAATGAAACAATAGCGCGCCAAACACAAACTCCTTCACCGCGCACGGAACTCTTGTCTCCAACTTCGCCGCGCGCGGCATTACCTGGGGAGATTGGCCGCCCAAGACGCAGTCGACGAGGTCCATCGGACCGTTACAGGCGCCAGCGGGAGGCAGCGTACGCGAACCTTTCATCCAGGCAACTCCTCAGCCTCCTCATAGAGAAAGAGTATGAAGCTAGTAGACTGCGCAAAGCTTTGCAAAGGACTTTCGATAGCTTCGAAGTGGAGACCAGGCGCGTCTCGGATTCAGAACGCGTCACACAAGAAGCTCTCGCCCAACTTCGCACCGTCAATGAAAGCAGGAACGCGGCGGAGCGTGCCTTGTCCAAGGCCACTGAAGAACTTGGGCTGTGGAAATTTCAATTCGACCACGCGCAAGCCGAACTTGCGCGCGCTCAGGATGTGGTCAGATTGGTCGAGCGCCAGCGCGATGATGCCGAGGATGCTGCTTCAAAGGCCCGTGCGACTGCCAGGCAACTGAACGAGCTGCGCCTAGTTACTGAGGCGTCGGAAGAGGGCTGGAGACTTGGATATCAAGCCGGCTTCCGCAGGGCGCAGGACGACCTGGCGTTTGTACGCGGTACAGCGTCACCGGATACGTACCAGGACTTGGAGGAGATTGAGAACGGTGGGGGTGGGCGCTACACTGCGCTTCAGCCCGAGAATGCCGGAGGCGACGACCAGGGGACTGGTGACTCGCCTCCGGAATCAATACGTCCTCCGGAAGACCTTCGCATGCGCCAAGTCTCGCCCTCTCACTCCCAACAACCTCCGCCCACGACAGAAGCACCACCGTCTATGCCTTCTCCAATATTCCTGCCCAATCCTTTTCCTGTCTCTCCCACGCGCGCCTTTGAAACTGAAACTGAACCCGTCGACCCTGCTCCTCCTTCCTTCCGAACCCCCTCGCCCAGAGTGTCAATCTATCCTATCGAGATCCCCCCACCTTCACTGCTCAACGATCAACCTGCGAATTACCCTCCACAACGTCGTGTTTCCTCCCGGACCCAACGACCACAATACCAGCCCCCATCCCAGCCGGACAATAATCCCCCTGGGCGCGCGTTTACTTCGCAGCTCTCAGAAGAGCCGCAATACCAGCGCCCACCCGAGCCAGCGCCTCTCCAGCGTCGCTCTCCAGCTCAGTTTCAGCAACAGCAACCTCAGCAGGACCCACGCCCGCCGCTGGAAAATATGATTCCTCCGCAGCGTCGTTCCCCATATCAGTTTCAGCAACAACTGGACCCAGGCTCGCTGCCGCCGGAAAATATTATTCCTTCGCAGCGTCGTTCCCTATCTCAGTTTCAGCAGCAGCAGGACCCAGGCCTGCCACCGTCTGAAAAAATTGTTCCCCCGCAGCGCCCCTTGTCGCAGGCAGCATCTCAAAGATCCCGCCGCTCAACCAATACCCAAGCCCCACCCCGCAGCCCCCAGCAGCCCCAATATCGCCTCCCACCAGACAACTACATCCCTTCTGCATCAGAGGACGGTGGCATCGCCCTCCCGCCCCCGTTCCAGCTTTCCCACCCCGTATTATCTGCGATGTCGCCCAAAGTCGCGCCCGTAGACCCGCCGCGCAAAGAGTCGTGGTACAATCGCGAGGAGCAGCAGCAGGGGCAGGGGCAGCAGCAGCAGCAGGGACAGACGCAGTCGTGGTACCAGCCAAAGCGCCCGCGCTCTAACGCGGGGTCGGTGTCCGGGCTCTCTGCTGCAGGGTCCACGGCCGGGCGGTCAGCGCAGGGGCGGCATGCGCGCCAGGCGTCGTCGGACTCGCGCTTATCGGCTAAGAGCCAGAAGCTCGCGGCTAGCCAGCCTTATGCCGCGGATCTTGGGGCGATTCGGGAGGTGGATGCGAGGAGTGTGAGGAGCGGGCAGGGGTACGCGGGCTCGCAGCGCGTCCGGAGCGTGAGCGAGGTGGAGTCGGTACCGCCACCGCCACCGCCCCCCAAGGACGAGCGACATCAGAAACAGATGATTGCGGATGAGCTGCGGTACTCGGATCCTGATTTGGCGGAGTCGTGGCGGCGAGAGGGAGCGAGTGCGAAGGTGGATCTGAGTCTTTCTGCGTTGAGCTTTGCTGACCGGAAAACCAGGCTGCATCGTTGAAGAGTCAGCCACCACGGAATGTACGCGTGCCTCCCAATCTCACCTTCCCGTCGCCGCTGTCGCCACCGACTGGGCCTGTACCGCTGGGACATATGCGCGCAAGGACCATGTCCGGGAGCACTGGGAAATCTGGCGGGACGCAGCCGCTCCCAGTGGACTTGGGAAGGGTCCGGAGTCTGCGTCATGTAACGCCCCGGCGCGCAGTGTCGCCGTCCGACGCCGGGACACCGTACTTCGGTACAATCACTATAGAGCCTCCGGTATGCGTCTCCAGACTCTTTCCCATTCACAGCTTCCTGATACTTCTTGCAGTCTCAATCCTCCTCCCAAATACCACTCACAGACTCTGCGCCGCCACCGACGGACCAGTACCTCACCCCGAACTACCAAACGCAGCCCCTTCCCCAGGCCCAAGTAGGCCAAGTAGGACAACCGGGCACGGGCTTTGTGCCCCAGACCATCACAATTCCAGGCCAGATCACGATGCCAGTGACCTTCAAGGGCAAAGCCATTTCATCGCCCATTACTCCCTCTGTTCCGTTCCCCGGAGAGGACGGCGGCGACGAGCCCCGCCCAGTGAGCATCTACCGCGCCTCCGCACACAGCAACGGCGCGAGCCCTCGTCACTCACGGGCGGGATCGGCGGCCTCTCTAAACGTAGAGCAGGAGCGGCCGCTCAGCCGCGCGCGCTCAAACTCGGCGCTGAGCCGCAAGTCTGAGATGCTGAACGTGGGTCCGACGTTGACGGCAGGGCCCGCCCTCTCCCGCCAAGCCTCGAACGCCTCTTTACGCTCGAACACCTCTCTACGCTCGACGGGCTCCGCCTACGCGCAATTCGACCCAAAGACGTACATCGACCCGGCGTACTTTGCCGCCGACCATAATGCGCCGCGATCGCGGAAGGTTTCTGCCTCGTCGAACCATTCTGGCCTGTCGTATATTGGACCGCCTGGCCCACCGTAACAAATGATCGTCTTCCCAGTTTTCTTTTCTGGTCCATTTATGCTGTTCAGTGCTAACGACCCGGATGTATTGATAGTTGCTCCTGTAGCCAGCGGACTGATATTGTATTTATATTTCTGGGCGTGTTTGGGACTTTCTTCCCTTCGAGTAAAAGAAATTGGGCTTATTTGGACCCATAATCAAATCGAAATATTGGCTTGACTCGTGCGACCACACTGGTACGGGACTACTTCATTTCCTCAGTTGGCTGCATCAATGACCATCTAATCTATGCTCCATTTCGTCCTTCTATATCACCATAGAACCTTGCCTCGAATTCGAGACCGTTCCTTGAATCAAAAGTTTCGGTGTCTGCGAAGGCTATTGAGTCAACGCGCAGAGATGGACCCACCTCCTGTGGCGAAACGTCCGCACGACGACGAGGATGTTCCGGATTCAAAACGCGTAAAAGCGTCCCAAGACACGGAAATGGAAGTCGCCGAACAGACAACAAATGCAGTGGAAAGTTCAGCGGACGTTGGCGAAGAGTCGCAGAAGGATCGCGACGGGTCCCCAAGATATGTTGTCAAAACCCGCAAGGGAAAAGAAAAGGTCACCAAGACTTCTGGACGGCGGCGGATTGGGACGCGCAACGACGAGGAGGGAGCTGCAACCGCGAAGGGAGACGCAGAAGCGAGCGGGGAACCCAAAGCGCCACGGCTCCCAAAGCGCATGTGTGCGCTTCTCATCGGGTTCTGTGGGTCGGGTTACAGTGGAATGCAGATGCAAGTTCCCCTATTGTCTCCCCAAGAGCGGAATTCCTGATTTTTCTTTTCCAGCCAACGAGACGCGAAAACCATTGAGAACGCTTTATTCGATGCAATGGTACGCGCAGGGGCCGTCTCGCAGGACAATGCGGACGACCCAGTGAAGGTGCGTGCGATACCATCCAACCAGAAGCGCATCTTTTACTCGGACTACTTTTCAGGTCAACATTCACCGCGCAGCGCGGACTGATGCTGGTGTGCATGCAGCGGGCAACGTTGTATCCCTCAAAATGATCACTAATGTCCCTGGTGTACCAGACATGACGGCGCGCATAAATGAGGAGCTGCCGCCAGAAATTCGTCTGTGGGGGCATGTACGCTCCCTGTCTACTACGTATTCAGATACTGACCGTACCTCAGATTCGCGTCCAAAATTCTTTTAATCCGCGCACGTAGGCATTCCTTCCTGGACATTACACATTTAAAACAACTCGTGCAGGCTATGCGACAGTCGGAAGTACACGTACTTCTTCCCGACATATGCGTTAATTCCGCCCAAGCCGAGCTCTGCGCTGTACCGCGTCCTCACGGAGCACACAGCGTCTCTCACCCCCGCGATGCCATCCCCCTTTGCGGACCATGCATTCTGGGCAGGCGGCTCTGACGCGCTTAGAGACGAACACGCCGACATGGCCCGCAAGCGCACTTGGCGCATCGACTCAACGCAGCTCGAGCAGCTACGCATAACCGCGCAAAAGTATATGGGGACGCACAACTTTCACAACTTCACCGTCAATGGCGTATTCAGCGACCGCAGCAACCAGCGGTTCATGAAGAATATCGAGGTCAGAATTAGCGCTCTTCTCCCGTACTTCCGTGACCCACTCTTTTTCTCCTAGATTGCAGATCCGGTGGTGTACGGCGAGACGGAGTGGATCAGCGTCCTCTTCCACGGACAGAGCTTCATGATGCATCAGGTAGACTCCAAATCCCGTTTTTGGCCCACGATTAACCAACCGTCTTTGCACAGATTGTGAGCGCACCTCGGCGCTTGTCATCACCACTTATTTGCCTCTAGCGTAAAATGATGAGCGCCTTGGTGCTTTCCTGTCGCACCGGCACCCCGCCGCAGATCATTGACGAGGTATGGTCCTTGCCCCCGAAGCTCCTATCACCCTGAACCTATCCTATCTTATAACCAGCTCTACGGCCCCCGCGACGTCTTCATCCCCAAGATGCCTGCGCTCGGCCTCCTCCTCGAGGAGCCTCTCTTCGACACGTACAACTCCAAGGTTGCGCGCGCGAACGAGAAGCTCGCGCCTGAGCACCCGGACTACCGCAGACCGATCAACTTTGAGGCGCACCGCGAGGCGATGGCGGCATTCAAGCAGACGTACGTCTATGACAACATGCGGCTCGTAGAAGATCGCGATGGGCTGTAAGTCGCCCTCCCTCTTTGCTCCCCCGCCGTGAACCCATGCTGTCTCACTGATGCGCATACACCACACAGATTCGATGCATGGATCCGGATGGTCGACGCATACGACGGGAATGACCTCCTGTACCTGAATCCGAAGGGGACGATACCCCCAGCAGCGGTCATCAAAGACCGGCACCGTAATAATCCGTTCAAGGAGAAGCGACTATTTGATGCGACGAGCTTCCCGGAGACGAAGCAGAATTTGGACGCGGAAGAGGAGGACGAGGAGGAAGAGGTCGATAAGCGGATGCGTGGGGATACTGAGGGCTAACCCTTGGCCGAAGAAAGAGAGAATTGGTTAACCCAGTGTACACTAAACAAGGGACCAAAGTAAAAGCTCAAAGTATAAATCAGGCCGTCAGCCAGACACTTACTTTTTTTGGGCATAAAAAACTGGACGATGCAAGATGACGAGCCAGCTGTCTATGCCACACCGACGACCGATGAATAAGCCTTGTCATACAGATGTACGACCTAATCCAGTGCGCGAAGTCGAACTGGCGTATTCTATGCGCGGCATCGAGACATCTTCCAGTCGCCGGCTTAGTCGACGAGATGGGAAGCCAAGAGTATATGCTCGCAAAGCTGCTTATATTAATCCTTCTACGCACAAATACAAGTGAAGGGGCTTATGATTGGTACTTCCGCATCGTCTGAATGTCCCGCAGCAGTGCCTCGAGACGGTCGTCGTCTATCTTCACCAAACTTGGAACAGGTATCAGGAGTAAGTCGATGGCCAAAGTAAACACAACTCATACCTCGGAATCACGCTTTTTGCCTCGTCGGCAGTCGCGGGACATAGATTCGCGATCTGGGCGGTCTCGAATTGCGTCAAAGCAGGTTCACGACGGAGAGTGCTTTTCAAGTCAGCATCATGTATGGG
The DNA here is from genome assembly GCA_029281435.1 of Mycena haematopus. NCBI lineage: Eukaryota > Fungi > Basidiomycota > Agaricomycetes > Agaricales > Mycenaceae > Mycena > Mycena haematopus. The sequence continues at coordinate 114,246 of JARJCV010000059.1, forward strand.
TCCAGTAAGCGAATAAACACACTCGCGGACCGCACTGGCAGAATCGGTTGTGTTGAATTTGGTGAATGTTTTGACATACTCCAGCGTCTTGTTGTACACCCTTGAGCACGATGAGCTACATGACTGTGAACCGAACGTAGGGAAACCATACTTGGTGTCCGGGGCGTCTTTATCTCGGTTCTCAAGGAGATACTTAACCTCCGAGATGAGCAGACAACCCGCGTTGTTGAACTCTGAGAACGCGAGGTAAGCGGGATATTTCTGGCCTCGGATAGTTCGAGTAGGCACCAACTCCGAGTTTGAGAGCAGCCGCGTCCTCCTCTTCGTTCTGAGGGCGATGCCTGAATTTGGTGGCCATGGGTGCAGAGCTGAGTGATCAGCCGATGGCATCAATGTCGCGGGAGCCGAAAACCGTCATCGCTGATTGGATCAGATTAGATCATACGACTTCCCTTTGACAGCCTTTGACGCTCGAACATGTGAACACTGGAGGAAGTTCACACTCACTATCTCGGAGCATCTCCTACCTCCTACCTTTGTCAGACTTTCGACTAGCTATCCTGGGCACCGTTTCTTTTCCTAGACACCAGGGATTCTGAGGTAGAGCTTCTGCGTGGTTAGCAGCAGGTGACGGATCCGATATTTCTCCGTTGGTCCTCAGTGATGTCTTACTGTTCACGATACCATTTAGATAAACAGCTTCGTCGCCTCAAATGCTCATGCTGTCCCACTTCACCCAACGACACGGCTTGAAAATAGGAAGGAATCTATATGGACGGATGATGGCCTCATCTCCAGCTATTTCCCCCCGGTCTCAGAAAGCGGAAGGCGATATTTCTGCAGTTTTCACCTCTCTGCGCCCGTCTGACCCTGAGAATGCTTTCCCACCACGTTTTGCTGAACTCAAGCGCACGATATGGAATGAAGGGCTTACTCAGAGCTGGAAGGAAGTCCTGGAGGCACTCGAAGTGGAAACTGCGCGCATTGCAGAGCAGGGTGAAAAGGTGCGTATCCGAACTTGAATGTGCTCTATCGCTCGATGAGAGTAACTTCTCTCAGCTGATTCCGCAAATTCCTATGCAAAGCATTCACAACGGACTCTCGCCTGAGGAAATTGCCAGTATTCGCGCCGTTGGATGTGTCGTCGTCAACGGTGCTGTCCCCAAGGAGGTGCGTTCGGCATACTTTATAGGCAAGCGTCGGTGGCTCTGAATGCGGTTCTACCTATAGGAAGCCATTGCGTGGAAACATGATATACAGAGTTATGTCGCGGCTAATCCAGGCAAAGTGAAAGGCACGTCGATCACCAGCCTCATTTGTTGTGCGGTTTACCTCCCAGTCAGGTTTCCCCGCGGATAATATCCAGGTGTTTGAGCTGTACAACACGCGAAGCCAGATTCGCGCAAGGACGCACCCCAATATCCTCCAGACCCAACGCGCGCTGCTTTCTATTTGGGACGATCGTTCTGGCGAAGTACGGCTTGACACCCCAATCTCTTACTTTGATCGCTTGCGGATCCGGTTGCCCGGGGACGCCAAATTTACGCTAGGCCCGCACGTCGACGCCGGGTCCATTGAACGCTGGGAAGATCCCACCTATCGGAGTTGTTTTCACAGCATCCTTGCTGGCGGTAGCGCGTGGAAATCTCACAACCCATATAATGCGGGACCTCGAGTTCACGCCATCCAGGATTTGTACAGCGCCCCGTAAGCCAGCATTTCTTAGATTTGTGTTGCCGACCTATGAATCAACATGACATCCCGCAGGAGTCAATGTTCAATCTTCCGCCCATGGCAAGGCTGGACAGCGATGTCGTCGACGGGTCCGGGGGAAGGAACTCTCCGGGTCCTGCCAATGCTCTCTCTGGCGACGGCGTACTGGATACTGCGACCCTTCTTCCGACCGCGCGACCCGGCATCTACCTCTCTGAAATGGGAAGATTGGAACGAACTTGATCTCGAAGGGACTGGGTTCGCCGGCTGTGGTTTGGGGACAGGGTTGGAACTCAACGACAAGACTCACCCCCACCTCCGACTCAATCAGACAATGGTGTCCATGCCGCGGGTTGAGCCAGGCGATCAAGTTTATTGTATGTTTAAATTTAACCATGCGCGTTGCAAGCAAGGTATGCTGAGTCGGAATTTCCAGGGCATTGCGACATGATTCACGCCGTAGAGGGATATCACGGCGGGAAAGATGACTCGTCCGTCATGTACATACCCGCCGTGCCGTTGACATTGGACAAGTAAGTGATATAAAACCTTGCACAAATCAACCAACTTGTTCTGCAGTGTTCAATATCTCCGCGACCAGCGCAACAATTTCCTCGCAGGGCTCCCGGCTCCGTACGTCTGTTCTCTCGTTCCTGGTAAATGAATTCCCTGACTCTGGTCACGCCTTGGAGGGATTTTCCCGGTGGACTTGGCGAATCGGCTTTCGTCGGGCGTGCCACCATCGAAGATGTGCATCCGAGTGGACGATGCGCGGTTGGATTTGAGAAGTTTCACGCCGTCGGAGATGACAGTAAATTGTTTGCAGAGGCGAATCGTATTCTCGCTGTTTAGTATCACCTTGGCATCCCATGTACATGTATGTATCTATTCATTTTTTTTTGCAGCGGAAAGTAACGTGTTTTTACTCTCGGCACAACTCGGAGGAAGCTTTGAATTACTTTGCATCACGATCGCGTCTCCTCTTCATCCTGCCGCGTCACCCTCACAGTGAGTCACACTCTTATCCGTTGGCCACCAACTGAGTTCAACAACTGGTCCTGAAGTAAGTTATTTGCTTGGCAAAATGCCACGATCAATGCCACCGATCCCGTCAATCCCATCAGATGCTCTCAGTTTCTTGATCTGGATGTCATATGGAACTAATTTTCATGCTCTTACGAGTCCTCCTCCCATCGTTCAAGCTTTGTGTGGACAAGATTCCTCCGCCGACATTATAAAAACCCGCTTACATCGTTCAGGATAGCGCACTGGTTTAGGCCCTTGGGAATCAGAATCAGATTGCTGGTACCAACGAATTAGGCGAAACTTTGAGGTGCGTTTTAAATCATTTTATGCTTGCTAAGACGCTTGCTAAGACGCTTTCTAAATACCTTGCTAAGCGAAAGTGAGTGGACGCTTTCTAAGGCTCTGATGGCATTATCTATCTCATAAGATGAGGACTGGCGAAAGTGTTCGCGAAAACCTTCCCAAGTATGCGTCTCCTCTTACATCTGTTCCCTATTGTCATGGCTGCGGAAACGTATGCTTCCTACTTGGACTTTGGCATTCCCACATCCACGGCAACCGTCCAGGTCCGCGTCTTTCAGGTCGCAAACGTCTCGGTCGAAAATGAAACTAGCGGTTTTATACTGCCTGTACTTCCTGGACATGGAAGTACGACATTTCCCGCGCACGCATTCCTCGTGGAGCATGGAAAATCACGCAAACGTCTTATGTTTGACTTGGGAATACGAAATGATACCTCCAATTTTGCTCCCAGCATCGCCAGCTTTTTCCCTGGGCTCTTTCAAAGCCAACCGCACAAAGACATTACAGAATTGCTTCAAGAAGGGGGAATCAACCTTACGAGCATAGACACCGTAATTTGGAGGTAAGCCACCGCGTTTTTGAATGTCCTCCGACTGACACTGTAGTACCCTGACAGTCATTCGCACTTTGACCATATCGTGTGTTTCTTACCTCCTTCGGAATGCCACATGCTAACAGAAGTTTTTGAAGGGGGACATGTCCAAATTTCCCAATACTACTGGACTCATAATTGGGTCAGCAACGGACACTTCGACCTACCCGGCATTCCCCAACGCGTCTCTACAAACAAGTGATTTCGCGTGGGTCCAGAGACTATGTTCTGGGACTGGTGATGTTTACAACCATTTTCAGCGGTCATACTATCACCAATTTAGACTTCGCTACCGCGAACCTAACCTTCGGCGGCCTAAAGGCCGTCGACTATTTTGATGATGGAAGTTTCTATCTCTTGGATACCCCTGGCGTGAGTATTCAATATTCATCCGCCGCAAATTTCTGACAATAGGCACACTCTTGACAATATTTAGCATCAATTGGGTCATCTAACTGCTATAGCCCGTGTCACACCAACTTCCTTCGTCGTACTCGGCGGGGATACGTTTCATCACGCCGGAGAGGCACGCCCGCGACCCCAGTTTCAAAAACATTACCCGTGTCCTACGCATTTGGTGGAAGAGTCCAAGTCGTCGATCTCGACCGACTACTTTTGGTCTCCAGGATCTCGCAACGGAGATTTCGATATACTCTCCCGCGCCCAGCCTCTCCTCACCATCTCCGACCTCCCGGACTCGTTCTACGCTGACCCAGTCAAAGCTGGTGTATCGCTGGACAAGCTCTCGACATTTGACGCAGACCCCGATTTCTTCGTCGTCGCTGCGCACGATATGAGCCTCGTTTCGGCAATCCCTCTCTTCCCTGCGTCTATTAACGGGTGGAAGGAAAGCAATTTAAAGGAAAAAGTGGTATGGAATTTCATTGACGCGGCAAACCGAGCTTTTGCATTCAGTCCGATGTGAGTGTGTTGCAAAATTATGTGCAGCGTAATGAACTACTTTCAGCAGTCCGCCACTGTGATCCTACGGATGGAAAAATCATGAACGACTTCTTTCTGCGAGACCTTCTCGATTGTGAGGTAGCATTTGTTGGAAACTTCGTTTTCATCTTTGTATGGTTCTGTTCGAAATGTGGCTGTACTATGCCTACAGACATGCAATTCGAACCGTTCTGTCTCATTCTAGTATCATTTTCACTCTGCCGGGCGCGGAATGCAGTGTTTGCGAAGCGCTGTTCCTGCATGAAAAAGCTTTTAACTGTACACTTTGATTACAGTAAGGTCAATGTGTTGTCGGGTCCAGCGCGTCCGGGAGGAAACGGAGTCTTGAGAGAAGGACTGTGCTCCGACCAGAACCGACGGTTGAAATTTTACATATCCTCCGCGTCGGCTCTTCAGTTCCCTCTATTGGGAACGGTTTGAAATAGCCCCAAGCCTGTCCCGGATGTCGCGAAGGTAGGACATGGAAATCGGTCTGGAAAACCTGAACGGGAGACCCTGCCGTAAGCTAGAGGTGCGGTAGTGAGTGAGCGTACTCACTCCTTCCAGGTCGTCGCTTCCATGATTCACAAAAAGCGCGTAGTCTCGCACGTTCAATGTTCCAACCACTAAGGGTGATCAAGAATCGTATGCATCTAGTCTGGGTAATCACCAACCTAAAAAGACCTCCTCCTTCAAAAATGCGGGATGATATGCATTGACAATAGCCTGAACGTTGGCTCGGAACCACTTTTTAAGCTCATCGAGGCGCTCGAAATACTGGTGCTCGGCCTTCTCTGCGATCAGATGTGCGGTCTCACCAAGCGCCAAAATCGGGTAAGTTCGTTGATTTTGTTTGAGTTTGTCGATAATGCCTTTGAATTGTAGTCCTCGGTCCGGGTTTGGCTTGTGGATCACGGTCGGGACAACAGTGAGCCTGTGAACCCCCGAGAGGCGAGCATTGGAAGTGGAAGCTGGATCACGACAGTTGAAGAGTGTCCGGAAGGCGCCTGTAGGTTTCTCGAGGTATCCAACTGCGCCTAGCGCGACTAGACTTGGAGTCCAAAGCGGCAGAGTCACTGGTCAAATGGGTTTAACATGTACGGATGGTGCAACTGGATTCGACGCTCACCGCTGAGATGGTGATAGGCATGTGAGAGAGACATTCTGTAACGTATCTCGGTTGCGGCTTTCGATGGATCAATTGGTGGATCATCAAGCATGCTATCGTCGTGCGGAGGAAGATCTCTGGTGTCTGTCGAGAGGGGGGTGGTGATTTCCGTCCCGCCAGACCAGAGTGCGCTCGCCGAAGAATTGCTCGATGCTGTTCACAGTATGCGAAAATTTAGAGACAATCGGATGGGTGGGAGGCTCACATGGAGGTTGGACTTGAATATTGGTGGGTACTACGCGCTCAAAGGCTCCAGCGATTACAGGAGGGCTGGTCGGCCGATTATAATTCTCCGTGGTCTTTTTAAGGGCTTCCAACGCGACTTCCACAAACTGCCTGTCCAAGAGGGCTGCCTGTCGTTCCCGGATACCATCCACAGGCCAGGTCAATGTCCGAATCCGCGGGGAGGGCGACCAACCGGTTGGCGACAGCGGTTCATGCCGCTGTCTCTCCAGCTTGCGAAGCAGTGCCGTCATCATGGCGGGTATAGGGATATCTGCAGTTGGAATTTGAAGTATGCGGGTGACTGTGCGGTTGTCCGGCGCATCCAAGGCAGAGCGCAGCACGCGCCTAAGTTCGTCGTCATCGCGCGCCTGATCAGCTTCATTCTCCTGAATTTGCTGGAGTTTGTCGTTAAGAATTGATACATCGCCTTGAAAAGTCTCCGGAGTATCGTGAGTCGCAAAGTTGGTAAGATGGGGGAGCTCCAGATCTGCCTCGCTAATTGGTGAGGGCGGATTTGCCTCGTCTCGAGATAAAAGCTTCGAGCCCTCTGCATGAGTGACCCTTTGTTGCTCCATCCGTATTGAATAAGCCATCTGGAGATCCAAGAAGTGAAACGCAGGACAAAAGAACGGTATAACAAGAACCCACGTGCGAGAGGGATACACGGAGTTTAAAGAGGTTCAAACATTCATCGATTGATTTCTCGTGGTTCTCGATTTGTTGATGTATCTCTTCTCTGTTGATGTATCGGTACGCAAAGGACCTTTCTGCCTGCTCCTTGAAAAAGCGGTCGATATCCGAGAAGCTCCTATGTAACAACGTAGGCTTAGACGGCGAAGGAAATGCAAGACTTACTGCTCAAGCGTCTCCAGTGATGTCTTAAGTTCGTGGGCAACCGCATCCCCAGATGTTGAAACTGCGTCGTGTATCAGAATCAAGAGGGTCGCACAGCGGTCGGTCAGGCGAAGGCAGGCGGAGCGATTTGTCTGTAGCTCTTTATTGGACACTGAATCGTGATACATACGTCCAGATTCACACACCTGGACGGCGTTGACAGATTTCCAGATGCTGTCCAAGATTTTGGCAGCCGGTGCGAGAGCGGGTATAGGAACAACAGACAATGCCTCCGCTGCGATTGGAAGGACCTCGTCACCAGCAACGTGGATTATTGAGCCCACGGCTTTGATCACTTTCTACAATTCCCGTCAACAATAACGATGCTTTTTTGTGAAGCAACTCAACAAGCCGGGTGCGATCCCAATTCATTTCAAATCTCGATGGGCTGAGGCTCCTCGGAGAACCAGTATGCCCCCATGAGTGCCATGACCGCGAAAGCCTGTTGTCAGCATCTGGGAGGGAGGCGGGCTCGGAATTGGGTGTGGTAGGAGGGGACGAAGCTTGTGAAAGGTGGGAGGGCCCGGGCCCTGGGGAGGATGCCCGTCTCCCAGATGGATGCATGGTATTACAAGGTGGCGAATCTGGCGATGAGTCTAGACAGATCTCGCGCTTAGACTATATATACCCAATACAGCAATAGGGCGCTAAAGAGCTTGAGCCGGGGCTCCCGGAGGATCTGGAGAACCTGGACGGCTGCGGAGTGCAAAGTTCTAATCAGAAACACTGCAGGCCGCCCGGCATGCGCCACAAGACTCCGAACAAGAGGTCAGGCGATTCAGTGAGTGGGTGAAAAAGGGGGAGGTGGGGGGGAGCGACCGAGACTGTATGACCGACGAGCAAGATACTCAGCTGGAGCTTTGAAGCTCACAAGGAATTGCACGCTTTGTGCGGATGTGGAGGTACCGGTGCAACCGTGAGTCCGTGACACCGTGGCGGTGTAGATGTCGTCTATGGGTTGCTCGCGCGGTGTCGAGAGCAGAGATGAGAAGACTCGAGAGTGTGATTTGGGGACAAATGTATTGGTCGCCAAAGCTCTCTCGCAGGACCCCGGATCAAGGGGGCCGAGCTCAAGCCGGCATAGGCGAGTACGTAGTACAGAGAATATGTAAAGAAAAAAGAAAAAGAGAATAGGGAAAGCGGTAAGGGTGGGGAAAAGATAAAGCTCGTAGTCGAGAGACTATCGAGCGTGTATGTGAGATGGATGAGAGCACGTAGGCCACAAGCCTACCTATCGAGCGTGTATGTGAGATGGATGAGAGCACGAGGGAAAAGAACCAGACGAGACTATATATATGTAGGAGAGACAAAGAAAGGACGCGTTTACGACGCGTCACAAAGAGAGCACGTGCTCGCTTCCATAGACCCCGGTCAAAGGCTTTTGACCGCCACATCTATGGGTTGCTCGCGCGGTGTCGAGAGCAGAGATGAGAAGACTCGAGAGTGTGATTTGGGGACAAATGTATTGGTCGCCAAAGCTCTCTCGCAGGACCCCGGATCAAGGGGGCCGAGCTCAAGCCACCGAAGAAGCGAAGGGAAGAGCGGGAGGCTCGAAAGGCTGAGCAGGAGCAGAGGCCCAATGGAGGCGGGATGACAGGTGAATAATGCGATGCTGCGGGACGTCAAGGTAAAGGCGGTAGGCATCGCTGCGCCAGCGGCCAAGGAGCTGGATTTCGTAATCCGAGTAACCAGCTGTAGCGGCAGACGTTGCGGCGCCCCGACGGAAACTGTGACCCGAATAACCTGCGGCGTCCACACCAATGGTCGTCAGGCGCGACTTGAGAGTGGTAATAAAGTCTTTGCGAGTAAGTGGAGCACCAGCACCATTGGAGAAAAGAGGAGCGGAAGATGGTTGGGGATTAATTCTAAATAGATGCTGCAAAGCTGTGACGGCGCATGTCGAAGCATTGACTTTAGCGATGGTAATGGCAATGCCCTTGCGGAAAGGGTCTGTTTTGGAGGCAGGAAGGGTAATGCGGACGTGAGTAGCGTTCTCGAAGGAAGGCAGAAATTCGACGCATCCACGTGTCAAGTGGATAGCAGGATCGAATTTGGTATTACCGTCTGGCACCGTGAATTCCCCGCAACGAAAGAAGCCGCTCCAGGCTGTTTTCTGGGCAGCGTCAAACTCAGCATTGAAGAGCTGGTTGAGGTCGCCGCCAACTGCAACGAGTCGCTGGAGGACATCAAGGGTGATGGGCAACTTTGGCTGCCTCGCCTTCTCGCCATGGAAACGTTTGATGCCGCGGATGAGTCGTTGTAGGGTCGGGGACTCGCAGGCCGTGAACGGGAGGCCGGCGTCAACATGGAGGGAACGAACACTGCTGATGTAGCCTTTAATTGTTTTGGGCTGTAACTCACGCTTGCCGAGGTAAGCGGCCCATTCGAGGATGGCGGAAGCTGTTGCTGGGAGGTATTGACCCGGGCTGGACAGAACGCCGGGGTTGAGGCGCACAAAATCGATGTAGGAGCGCTGACCCGTGGTGTATGTTTTCCGAGTGCTGGATGCGAGTCCATGGAAGAGGTAGAAGGCGACCGATCGAGAGTGGTGATTGTGTGCTTCATACCAATAATCTGGGACCTGGGTGAGCAGGGTTTGCGCGAGAGGTATGGAGCGAGGTTGAACATCTGTGTGTACAGAAATCGAGAAGCGGCGTCAGCGAGCGCATTCTGTTTCGTAGGAACCCAAACACATGAATAAGAAAAATCAAGGCAGGCTGCAAGCATGGATATTGCGCGGACAACGGGCATTGAATGCTTGGATCGAGCTGTTCCAGAGGTTAACCAGGCGACGACGTCCTGGTTATCACAGTAAAATGTGAGGTGGTGGCCACACCACATATCTCCCCAACGGAAAATTGCCTGCAAGATTGCGTATATTTCCTTGAACTGGATGTCACGATCTCGGTAACGGCGGGGTGTACGCGACGAGAACCATCGTGAACCGAAGATCCCCCCGATTCCCTTACGGCCACTGGCATCCGTGTGAATGAAGAGTGAGGGACGCGATGGGTTAAGAAGCCGAACACCATTCCAGTGTTGGCTAAATGTCCGCCACCAGCTAATGTCAGCGAGAACTCCGCACGGGATGTGCAAGACGGCGAATGGGGATTTGAATTTGGTTGAAAAATCAATGAGACGACGGATAAATGAGCGAGAGCGAGGAATAACTTGGGAGCAGAATTGGAGATATCCCTCGAGTTCCCATACCTCCCGAAGCGAAGCGCGACGCTTGGAAGACCATGCGCGGAGGAGGGAGTGGAGGTACTCGAGCTTATCGTCGGGGAGTCGAGCTTCCATGCGCTCTGAGTCGAGGATAAGTCCCAGGAAATCGATAATGGTGCATGGCCAGACTGTCTTGGCATCCTGAAACTGGAAACCAAGCTGCTGTCCCAGTGCTTGCACCCATTCAACCGCCGCGTGGCAGGAAGTAGATGACTGTGTGGGTGCAAACAATAAGAGGAAATCATCAAGGTAATGCCGGAGCGCGGCAGGAATATGCCGCGCGATAATCCAATGCAATGCTTCGGCAAAGAGATTAAAGATATAAGGGGCCGTCTTCAGCCCAAAGGTGAGGACAAGCATAAAATAAAGACGGCTGCCCCAGGTAATGCCTAGATGATGCCAATCTGCAGCGCGGACTGGAATATGGCGAAAAGCCTCTTTGAGATCCAGTTTGGCCATGCGAGAGCTAGGCCCAGATTTAATTAAATCCCCGACAGCACGCTCGAACATGTCGTAAGAAATATGGGCCTCGGAATCGGGGATACCGTCATTAACCGAGGTGCCGTGCGGCCAAGAGAGATGATTGATCAAACGGAGCTTGGACGGGTTCCGCTTCCGCCCGACCGCGCCAACAGGGGAGCAGCGAAAGTCGGGAAGGGGGTCCTCCGCATAAGGACCGCTGATATGACCGTTGGCCAGGAGAGACTCAATTTGAGCATCCATGAATTCCGCCGCACCAAATGCCGATTTGAGATTTCTGCATGGCCGGGAGGAGTTCTCGCCGATGAATCCGATATTAGCACCAAATTTGATTATGTGCAGTAATGTGGATACAAACACTCTATCAGGATAGTCGGTAAGGTAATGCTCCCATGCGCCAACGACAAGCGGCGATGAAACGGGGGTAGGTTCGATGCAAGAGGGAGATGGAATATTACAGCGCGGATTGGTATTAGGGCGTGGGGGAGGAGGAGGCTGTGGTGGGAAAAGATGTGCGTGAGGCAATGCACTAAGCGGTGCGTCAGGGGATGGAGGGTCCGAAGGAGGGGGAAAATCTATATGGCGCGGCTGGCGAGAGCGGGCAGCGCGTGTGAAGCGAGGGAAACCCGCTCTGCCCACAACCTAGGTCTTCTTTGGCTTTGACGGGCAAGCCACGTCGCCGTGATCCGTGGACTCGCAGCGCCGACATTTGTGAATACGGCCACTCGGGCATGGATTGGCGGTACAACTCCCTGCATTGAAAGCGAAGCAGAGTTGTGCACCAGTAGGTGCAGTCTTCTCCTTGGACCGAGGACGCGACGACCCGGAGGCCCCACCCGACGACGAACGGACACAACTGACAAGGTGCTGGCTCACGAGCTGGGAATCCAGCAGAGCCCAACCCGTATAGTCGCCCCGACACATCTCTTGAATGCGATCCATGTGGAAGTCCATGTGGTACTGAACGACAGCCTGCCATTCGTACTTCTGATTGAGATCAAGAAGTAGGTTGGAATACGCAAGGGCGCCGTGGCCCATCAAGCGAGTGACAGCGGCGTCGCCAGCAGAAGCAGCAAAAGAGAGGAGGATATCGAAGTAAACATTGAGTGGGGTGAGGAGGGAGTGAAGGGAAGGATAGTCCTTCAGAGAACCAGCGCGAGTTTTGACGAGCACGGAGCCACTCTCGACATCGAGGTGTGACTTGTCAGCCCGATCACGAAAGCGCGAGTCCAATTTGAATAAATCCAGCGGTTCGAAATCATGCCGCGCAATATCCAGCAGCAAGCTTGCCTTGACTCGGGGAAAGAGTTCGGGAAGGGACTTACTCGGAGGGGGAACTGCTGAAACAAAGGCAGGTATTGACTGCGCAGCCGATGGGGGAGCCGCAGCCCGTGCGTCTGCAGCCTTGAGTTGATCCGACAACAAAGAGGTAATGCTGTTAAAGGTCGCAATGAGCGTTGCCATGTCGGGCAGGGCCACAGGGGGCACTGTGTCGCCGGCCATTGTATGGGAGGAAAGAAGTTCGGCACGAGCAGCCTGTCTAGACGAGAAGGTGGGATCGCCGATTGAGGAAGTCGTTGTGGAAAGTGGCTCGGGCGATGATGAGGAAGTAGCGGCTGACTGTGTAACGGGCCCGAAAACCGGGCGCCTTTGAATCTCCGTGGTTTTACGCGTTGAGCGCTGCGCAGTGGCGGAGGGAGGCGGCAAGCCGCGACGCGCAATGATGCTCTAGAAAAGATAAAGCTCGTAGTCGAGAGACTATCGAGCGTGTATGTGAGATGGATGAGAGCACGTAGGCCACAAGCCTACCTATCGAGCGTGTATGTGAGATGGATGAGAGCACGAGGGAAAAGAACCAGACGAGACTATATATATGTAGGAGAGACAAAGAAAGGACGCGTTTACGACGCGTCACAAAGAGAGCACGTGCTCGCTTCCATAGACCCCGGTCAAAGGCTTTTGACCGCCACATTGAACGTCAACTGTCCCGAAGCTGGGGCCGGCATTCGCCGAACTACCATTTATAGTAAGTTTCCCATGGTTGCATCCGAGGTGGAATTCAACAATTTCATGTATTGTAGTCGAAACCAACCATCTCAAACTGAGGATCCGCTCCTTTACACAAATCCAACCCGCCGTGATCGAGTCCAAGCAGGCAGCAATTGTTGCATATAGTTTAGGTCCATGTTCTATGAGGAGGGCGATGGTTGAAACTTGAAAACGGCATTGAATTTCGGTGACATCCCCTGATAAAAGCGATAAACTAAGGATCTTGTGACACTAATCGGGAGTGCTGAGCAGGTAATAAAGCACGATCTGCATCTCGACTGAGACCAGATCAACAACCTCAAGCCGTGTTTGGATGGAACTGTGTAGGATTTATTGTGCATTTCCTTCAGAGCTGGTTTTATAATGCTTGTAATTGATATACTTAGAATGCGAAACAGTTTTACCGTTGCGTTCATTGCATTCACCAATGTGAAAGTGTGGTCATTTCCTCTCACTATCTTACTTAAACATCTTAGACCTTGATCGTGAACCGGCGCATTGTGATGCGCGATATGTGTTTTACGATGCGAGGAGTCACAGCGGAGCCCACGCAGGCACCAGAATTGAAGCCGAGACTGTGTCATGTCTGGACAAGAGACCGAGTCTGCCTTTGACGGGGGACCAAGTCGGTTTTGGGGAATAAGAAGAAACTGGGCTTCAAGGCAGATACCAAGGTTTGCGTCCAAGAGTATCTCGGTCTGGGGAACATCGCGGGCGGACAGGAGCCGGGGGAAGATCAGTCTACGGTTGCTCTGTATACGCCGTCTTTGCTTGGAATACTATTCGATCGCTACCTTGGGGACAGAAGTCAAAAGTTCTTACTGAAAACGCGGTTACGAGCAAACTGACTTTGCACGGGTCAGGGACGGTACAACCGATGGCCCGCCGGAAACCACGACAGGCAACCAGAAGCTTAGGATGGGGTCCAGCAAATTAATTGCAGAAGCGACTGCACAAATGTTTTCAAAGGGCGTTTGTCAGTTGTCTCTTCGCGTCACTTCATGCGAGAGTGAGAGCCTCAGTGGTTGAATTCCCACGAAACGTGAGATCGCCGCCGTCTGATTTCATCCCGGCTACTTGCCCAAACGCCGCTTCAAAGTATACAGTCCTGGAGTCATTCGTTCATTGGCTACAGCTTGAACGCGGGTTAGGACCCACAAGGCGTAGATGACTTCTGATTGCGAATCTGGAGCCTTGAAAAATCGGCTCGACGGCGCACCAACAACTGCTCCAAAGTGGGCTGTTCCATCAATGATAGATAGCTATCAGTTTTTGACTATTGTTGCCAAGATCCAACCGTCGGGATCGTGATGGTAGGCGAGAGGATTACAAGTACCCAATAAGCGTTGGCTGCAAAATGAAAAATATCACTCACCAAGAAAATGTTTTAGTGCGGTCGATGCCCGGCAGGGTTACAAGGAAGCGAGGAGACGAAAGTATATTAAACGAGGAAGTCGACCAATTTCCAAAGGAGAACTTGCACCCTGACTTGAGCAAGTATTGAAAGCTAAGGCTTTGAATGGGCGTAGGGACCAATGGTCCCCGGTGGGCAACTGGCAACCAAATAAATGCTGACAAGTTGTACTACACTGCCGCCAAAAAAGGGGGAAGATCCCATGGAAGTCCACATTCGACTGCAACGTCGGACATAGGACGTCGAATAGTTGACCCAAAACAAGCACTGACATTGACCTTGGCATTCAATTACGAGATTCCAAAATTATTCGTTTGTGGGTCAGAGTTGACCCTGACTGGGTTTGCCAATGTACTGAAGCGCGGGATGGACAAGTCGCAGAAGCCGTTAGCCAAGCTTGAGACGCCGATTTTGGGAGGTGAAAGGACATGCATCGAGGCTGGGAGTCGTGAGAGTTAAAATTGGGAGTCTGCCAGGGAAATTAAATAAATTACCGAAGTCAAAGCGGAGGTGGAGAATGCTGACACTTCCGGAAAGCCTTTGAAGGAAGTATTGTACACTGCACGAGACGGCAGAAACAGGAAAGTTGGTAAAGCCCGCCACAGGCAGCCTCTACGAGCAGATGGTGCAGGACTAGAGGGACGCGGGCATAGTCTTGCATAGTGTCTCCGGAGATGATAGACGATACCTATTTTTGGTGGGCGCAGGGGTCGACCAGCGTCATCATCGATGTGCAAAAAGCCGTTGTGGATCAAGTGCAGGGGGTCGCTCTCAAGCCTTCGACATGCATTGAAGAAAGTGCTCCCAAACCGGTGGACTTGGCGGAAAGCACAATGAAAAGATTCAGAATGAGACAAGTCCGATTTCGGCCTCGGTCACTACGCCAGTAGGTCCAGCGGATCGGTGGGCGCTCGACGAATAAGATGCCACCATGGCAATTTTACCCACTGTTGGGCGCGCGGTAGTGGCACAGTATCATCATCATGATTATAGCGCTCTGTAGTTTAGACCAGGCGGCGCTTCGGCCTGAGTTCACATCTTGGAAAATGGCTTGATGAAGGACGCTGAATTCTGAGGGTATCAGGATAGCTTTAGTAGAAAAACCCGAAGCCCGGGGTCGAGGGAACAGTGAGCAGTAGATCTATGCAGGGGTAAGTGCTTACATAAGGTACCTGCCTTGGCCTTTACGCTCATGTGCTGCCTTTAGCGAACCCGTCGTCTTGTATTCTGCCATGTCTGGTGAGTAGATACAAGACTCGGAGAGTAGAAATACCAAAGGAGGACTGACCGGGCTGGCTAGACGCTACAGTGTTGTCCCCGCCTGTCACAATCATGTCGCCTTTTCCGTCCTCCAGCTCCAATTCCAGCGTTACCAGCTTCGTGCACGTCCCTGACGCGCCGCAGCAGCACGACGTTGATCCTCAGATCCTTGAGGCTCTCTCCAGCAAGGATAGAATATATGTTCTCAAGCTGGGCGAGCTCATGGAGGCGCTAATCAGCGATCGCACCCAGACCAGGCAGCGTATAGACCTCACGCCTGCAACCACTTACCAGCGAATGCTCGTGCATCGCTGCTCGGCCTTCTACAACCTGTCCCCAGAGACAGATTCCGTGACCAAGGCCATAAGCGTCGTGGTCACGCAGGAAAGTCGAATGTAAGTGTTTTCTGCAAGACATTGAAGTACGCTAACAAGCTGTAGACCTGCGCGGCGCCTGGCAGATCTGGCACCGCCGCCCGCCGAAACCCCCCTCAAATTCAAAATCATGATGCGGAACCCGCGGTCGCAGCCTGGTTCGGTGACTGGCGACGATGGCGACGTTTCCGACGTCGAGGCCTCAGAGACGGGCAGTCTTGGTGGCCGCAGCTCTGCCAGCACCAGCAAACATCGGCGCACTATCGAGGAGCGGACAGCTGCGTATAATGAGGCCCGCAGTCGTATCTTTATCGGCTTTGAGGAGAAGGAGCAGAAGGACCCAATCAGCTCTGCTTCTTCGTCCACATCCCTTGTATCGGGCTCCTCCCCGAGCGCCAGCGACGATCCGGGGTCCCCTGCCACCGAGAGCGAGTGGTCTGGGCCGTCGGCCGCCAAGAAACAAGCTCCACATCGAGCCAACTCGTCCTCCTCCTCGCGCTCCTTGCGTAGTTCTGCCCCTGCTTTCATGTCTTCCAATAACAGCTCCTCATCTTCCCGCAACTCGCGCGCCCCGTCCCCGGCGTTCAAATACCCCTCCCTCTATGAGCCGCCGCCGCAGGGTGCCGCCATCTCCATCGCCGTCCCGTCGTCCTACGACCAACAACCATCCCACTCCCACACGCAGCAGCAGCACTCTGTGCCCAACAACAATAACAACAACTTCCAGGGCGCCACCCAGCAGCAGCAGCAACAGATGCCGATGTATCCCTACCCCCACATGCAGCAGGGCCAGCACGCACCACACGGTGCGCAACCCCATGCTCAGGCCCAGCCGCCCTACTTCGTGCCCTATCCGTACTTCCACCAACCCTACGGCCCTTACTCCCACTCTCCCGCGCCGGGCTCTGACCCCGAGGTGTACGCATACCACCCGTATGCGTGGGGACTGTCAGCGGTGCCGTACCCATCGCAGAATGGAAACGGTGTCGGCGTCGGGGGCGCGCCGAACCAAAATCCGAATTCACAAAACCCGACCACAAACCCTAATGCAAATCCAAACCAAAATCCCACTCACGCCCATGGGCAGCATGGGCACGGGCAGCAGCAGCAGAACCACGCAGGAGGCTCGCCGCCCCCTGCGCAGCCGTACCCCGGCTACAACCTGACGCCACCCAGTGCGTATCCGACGTATGCACACGCACATGCAGCACACCAGCACGACGCGACGCCGACGACGGCTCAGCCGCCGAACGGGATTAGTATTGTTCCGATTAATGGTGTCGGCGCTGGCAGTAATGGGAATCCGTACCCGCACGCGCAGCAGACGTACTACCCGCCACCGCTCTCCCATATTCCCATGCCGCCATACATGGCGCCGACCCCACCCCAACAGTATGAGCAGCAGCCTGGGTCGCACAGAAACGCCAACGGGAGGGGGAATGGGGGCGTTAATGGGGCTGGGGTGGGGCGGGGGCGGAACAGTGTGAATGGGAACGGGAACGGAGGGAAAGGGCGTGCGCCGCAGCGGGCAGCGTGGAGCTACGGGCCGGGCGTCTCTGGCGGCGTCGACTTTCCCTCGGTGGGTGGGCCTGGGGGTGGAGGAGGGGGGTACGCGGGGCTGATGCGCGATGCGGTTGGACCACGACTGAGCGGCGGCATGAGTGCGGGGATGGGCACGGGTATGGGGATGGGGATGCGGCGCGGGAGCTCGGGGACGTCTCGTACGACGAGCGGGTCTGGCAGCTCCTCAACGGGGGACGACGTTTCGAGCGTTGCGGTGAGTCTTCTTCCCCTTCCCCTCTCGCAGCTGCTTGCGGTTCAAGCGGGAGGTGGTCTGTTTCTCAGACCCATCACTGACGTCGTGCATTTTTTTTTGCAGTCGAGCAGCACGACCTCATCCTCATCGAGGAGAACGTATACTTCTACGACCTCGTCGACGCAGCACCATCCGCTTCCTGCGCGACCGGACTGGGCTGTGGGGCTGAGGCCCAACCCGACACTGCACGCGCCTAGACATCAACGGAGTAGTGGGGACGACTCGAGCGGCCCGTCGTCCCACCCATCCTCATCAACGCACTCGCTCGCGACGAACTCGCGCACCATGTCGCCCATCTCGCCTCCACGGGCACTTGCTTCTGGTTCAGGCTCAGGCTCGGGAGGCGGGGGTTCCCTGCGGCAGCCACAGGAACATGCAGCAGGCCTGCACCTCCAGCAGCACCAACCACCACCGCATCATAATATCCAACAACCCATACCGCCATCCGTGGAAACGGACTTCCCGCCGCTACCACTGACGGCGCCCGCACCTGTGCGTATGCCCGCAGTTGCAGGCGCGTGGACAAATTCGGGTTCGGCGCGCGCGATTGTGATGATGCCCCAGCCTAACCATGCCAGTCCGAATGCGAATGCGAGTAGCGTGGCAACGCATGGACATGTGGAGAAGGCTGGGGCGGGCGCGGAGGGACAGGGACAACAGGGTCAGGCGCAGGGGAACTTCCACCCAAAGGCAGTAAGGCGGCCGACGACGGCGGGGTCGACTACCAGCGGTGGCGGAGGTGGAGGTCCAGCGGGGAAGGACAGGGAGAGGGAAAGAGAGCGGGAGAAGGCCAGGGGTGATGCGGTCGCGAGCACTATCCTGGTCAATCAGTCGCGGGGATGACGCTCGAGGAGCGGACGGGCGCGATTGTTGATACAGCAGCTAGTGCTGTGTCATCTTCCCCTTCTGCTTCCCCCTCGGGCTCGGGTCCAGCGACTGTGGAGTCCTCTGCGTCTGCATCGGGACCGGGGATACTGCCGATACCGACATCGATACCGACCAAGGAGCCCGCGGCTCTGGCGATATAGCATAGCGCTTGATCGGGTTGGGTCGGGAGTGGTAGGGCGCGTCATTTATGTGTGTACCACCACGCACGAGCTTTGTGTTATCGTCTTGCTATCGCATCTTCTGTCTTTTCTCCTCGTCCTTTTTTTTTGTCTCAGTTCCCTTCTTTCCTTACCATATTTTTCTTGGGTGGTGTGCGATATTTACAATACATACATAGATGCAGAGGGGGCGAAGTTGTGTACCATTAAGTAGCTTGTTGATACACACGGCAATCGAATAAAAAAGATATCATAGTATGTACTATGTTGTCTGCGGGAAATAATTCAAGACGCGTGCTATCCAAGGTACCATTGCCCCGGCTCAAGTAGGAGAAGCAGTACTATTAAGTCAGCCCTAAATTAATGTCAAGTTTTCCTTTTCGGGTGTAGGAAAAGTTAAAACTTGAGTCTTGAGGCTTGCTTGAGGCTCGAGGTACTGCTTGCCGAACTTCGGCAAGACACGACGGAGGAGGTAATTGCCGTGAATTTTAAGTACTGACACGGTCCCACACGGTGATCTTGTCCCGAACAGCAACAGTCAATTGGCATACATCGGTAGGTAAACTAATGCCTAGGTTGACGAACCGTTATAAACATCAATAACTGGCCCCCAAAACGCATCCATGCCCTTGCTACCATTCGCTTCCCGCAGCTCTAAAGCGAGTTCTCCCCATGGCTCTTCCGAACCCCGCCAGTCAATTTCCAAATGGAATCTACTGCGCCAATCCGTCAGGCTTCCTCCTCCGTCGCCCCTTCCTAAAGCCTTAACGGACCAAATCTCCACTGAAATCTACGAGCTCATTCTGGACCACCTCGATTACACGCCAGCGCTCCTCGCGTGCAATCTGGTCTGTCGATCTTGGGCTCCGCACAGCAAGTTCCTCCTGCTGAAACTGATGGTCTGCTATCCGGTGCCTCTGGTTGCTCATGGTGGTTTCGGGCTGATTGCTTGTGCTATCCCTGACGCCCTCCAAGGTCAGTAGTTCTCCGGAACATTCGAAGTAAGAATTTCTTACTTGTGTTCACAAGGTAATGGCGGGATAATATATGGAACAAAAGACGGCATATACAGAGGGACCACAGACGGTTCACGCCCGCGGCTCCTGTCCCTTCACGATGTAACTCAGATCGACCTACTCGCGGACGCAAACCTTGTCATCTGCCTCGCAGGTAACCAGCTCTTTTTATCGCCCTCCCCACTTCACTCAGTCTTTCTTTATAGGCGGAAATTTCATGACAATGAGCTTTAGTTCCCTTAATTCTGGTACCTGCCAGGAATCCGCTGTGACCCGCATATCAAAACATGTATCGTGCTTCACTGTGTACCGGAGCACCGTTGCGGGAGAAAGGCATCGAGTGTGTGCCTTAAAAGCGTCGACACTTTCAGGCACTCTCAAGGTTTATGATGTGAGCGGAAATAATAACAATGGCTTCACATTGGTGAACGCAGTGGTGAATTCATTTCGCGCTCTATCTCAATTGCAAGCACTCTGATGCCAGCTTCGATAGGAACTGTACATCCCTCTTGAAACGTATTCTGTGCGGTTCCTTTCGCGAACACGACTCGTAGCTGCGATCAAGATGGGGTCCGCGGTCCAGGGAGGATTCGAGATGGTTGATCTGGTAACAGCAGAGACACAGAGCCTGATTGACCCCGACGATCCCTTGCACCTCCGATTCTCGCTGAAAAAGGCGAAACCCATTACAGTTATTCGGGTCGAGACCGTATTCCTTATCTGCTATGACAGTATGTTTGCTCCTTCATGCGCCGTGAATATCGTTGACAGTATCGACCGTAGAGCACGCGTTCTACATCGACCGCAGAGGGAATATGACGCGAAACGAATTGGTGATGCGGTGGGCCCAACCCGCGAACGCCTTCGGTACGTTGAACGGACTCTATTTCTTTAGCCTACGCATTTAATATTGTGGTACAGCATTTCGAAAGCCATACATCCTCGCGCTTTGCGATGCGTGTGCAGAAGTATGGAACTTTGAAACAGGCAGGATGGTCCAAAAAATCCAAGGCTCGTATCGCCTTCTTAACACTCCGGATTTGGATGAGAGAGTCCTTGGTTTATCGCTTTCATCAGGCGATGTCACAGAAATTGTGTTCTGTGAGCGCGCAGTTCCGAGGTCTTGACGACTCCGAGTCGCAGACTCAACTGATACTCACCGCTGCTGCATGTAATACCCGGCGGCAGAATTTCTCTTTTACACAAATCAAACTGCCCACTTCGCGCTACTATATAAGTAACTCGAAGAAATTTAACATCCAACTAGTGTTGAACACGGGACGAACCGTGAAAATGATGCCCGTGCCCGCAATCAATCAGATAGTCGTCTTCTCTCGTCCCACGGCCCGAGTCTCAAGTCCATTCATTGACAGAATCATTCTCAAGGACAACCTGCAATGTTTCTTTTCTTGGGAATTCTGTTCGCCATTTGCGCATATATCTACAGGCTCATCGTCCGGCTCCGTAGATCACCCGCTTCGCATTCTTCACGAATGAATGCCTATACGCTCAGTGGTGCGGAAGACCTAGAGAAGGTGTCCTACCAAGAGATCGATATGCTGAAGGTGTGTTCTTACTCTCTCCATACGCTATGTTTCTCACTCATCATAGGCTGTTCCGCCGGCTACCCATGCGGGATATGCCGTCGTTGGTGGGTCGGGATTCCTTGGAACGTAAGTTGGCATGGTATGTTTAAATATCGAAAAATTATGATCTGGCTGGTGCAGGTACATTGTCGGTTATTAATCATGCGCGGGGAAACCAGCATCAGGATTCTGGACGTCAACCCACCGGCGCCTAAGCTCCTCGATCATCCCGCGGTTTCTTTTATCAAAACAGATATTACCTCTCTTCATTCTGTTCGTGACGCCCTCGGCTCCCCCTTTGCTGCCACAGGTGTTCCCCCACTGTGATATTTCATACAGCCGCGACCATTCGCTTCTGGGAGCGCGCATCCTATTGCTGGGATACGTCGTACCAGGTGAACGTGATAGGTACAAGGAACGTACTCACTGTTGCCAAGGAGCTACCTTCCGCGATGGTGGTCTATACCTCTAGTGCTGAGACAGCCTCCGGATGTCCCAAGTTTCTACGTGTTGACTGGGACACATACCCTGTCAGTATTCGGGACAACGACCACACACCATCATATATTCTCAAGCAAAGCTGCTACCCGCGCTCGAAACGCATGGCTGAACAGCTCGTTATCAGTTTCAGCGTGAACGAAGGCCTCAAAACAGGAATTCTGCGACCGGGACAGTAGGCTGCTCTAGTTTTGCCCTTGTAAATTCTGTCTAATTTGTTCCCGCCATTCAACAGTACAATTCTAGGACCTAATGACCGCCTTGTGAGCAGCACATTGATGATGCCTCGATTGCCCATGTGGGACCAGCCTTGGACGTCCACTGAAGTCTGTGTTTGGGATGTCGCCGCTGCGCACCTACTCTATGAGGATGCCCTCAATCGCATTCCTGAGGAGGTATCTGGCGAGGCGTTTCTAATTACTGGACGTGGACCTGCCTGGAGCATCGAGGACGTGCGGTCCGCAATCAAGGTCAGTCACGAAAACGCGTATGAAATCGTGCTCACTGTAGCAATAGCACTATGCAACGAGGAAGCTTGTGTTTGATGAGTTGCCACCCTTACTCATGTACCTTTTGGCGCATGTTATGGAGGCATTCCTCTTCTTGCGGTACCACTTCCTCCTGCCATTCGCTGTGATATTTGGTTCCCGTCCGAGCTTGGTTCCCCGATGGTTAGGTCCCGCGATCTTCCTTCAACCGGCGACGCTTGAGGGCCAATTAATTGACTTGATCATCGATGATTCGCGTGCACGAAAGGTGCTTGGGTGAGTTCGAGATTTTTCCTTCCTTGTAAATATGCCCATTCCGTACCAGATACCAGCCTCAGTGGGACGTCGCCCAGGCCATTAGATACAGTGTTGATGAGATCCAATCTGGGAACGTGACAGCAGAGCATGGCCTCAAGGCGCAGTAAGGTAAGAATTATGCAGGAGATACTATGTCGATGTCACAATTCCTCCATCTTTGTTCTATCGAAGGACGGAAAAGTTGCTTTGGTCGGGATCTACGGTTCGGCTCCAAGGATGGGAAAATATTCCCCGATATTGGGGGAGGGTCAGCCCAAGGCCGACAACAGCTTTTGACTGTTGACTGCTCTATGGCTCTATGGCTCTGCCTTTTTTTCATTCGCCCTCTGTAGTGTGCATCACGCGAGCCTAGGTGCGGCACATCGATGACGCTTGCCATGTTCCTTTGTTTTTGTTCAAGTGTTGCTTTGAAACTCTCTTGGACGACGGACCTCTCATAAAGTGGCAATTGCTCCGATTCGGAGTCGTACCATTGGCTGTAGTAGTCTTTGCTCGCTCGCACAACGTCCTCTCTTCCATGGTAACCGTGGCCCGTGCCTCTTATCCATTTCTGCGCTATACTCTGTTCGGCTCCCTTCCTTCCGCGGGGATGGCTAACGGTTATAGATCGAATTCCGAAGAGTACTCAAGTACGAGTCGACCATTGACTCCCACCCCACCTTTTCAAACCCAAAATGGTCTCAAAGTTCGTCTTCAGAGCCCTCAGCGTCGCTTTCATTGGTTTGGGTTTTGCCAATCATGTCGATGGCTCCCCGCATCCTGTAACCGACGACATCCACTGCCCCACAGACGCGTATACCAGCTTTATTCACAACAGCTATACATACAAGGCCCCGCTGCACAAGTTCACGAACATCACGAAATCGTTTTTCGACATATCGTGGTATGTAAGTATCGTATATCCATCTCGTCGCTCCCGCATACCCTCTGAATAATACTATCGATCTACAGGCTGGCACTATTGTGACCAACACCACTGGCACCGACAACGTCCCCGGCGCAACCCGCTCTGGCCCATATGCCGGGACCACCTATAACGAGACGCTGACCGCCATAGACACCACACGCCCGGATGCGTTGGAATTCTCGTACCACGGAAAGGCTTCTCCATCACCCCGCCGAACGTGCCTGTTATGACGTTGCATGGCTATGCAGAGACCCTGCGGTTCGAGAGCATCTGCGATGGACATATATCGATGTCATCACATATCTTTGTTCCGACAACCAACTTGCGGTGTATACTACTTGGTACATGATCCATATGTCGGCTTTCGCTGCACTGGCTGCGAAGCTCGGGGCGCCGATTATGGCTGGAGATTGTCCTCGTACGTAATTCTTTCCTGAGCCGTTAATGTCGAGCTGAATGTTGCGACTCAGAGGAATCTCACTGCTACAAAAGCTAGGGTGGCATTCTTAGGGTCTTGTCCAACGTGTCCTTCGTCTGTAGTCCACTGTGTACAGCGACTCGTTCAATTTTCTTGGCGTCAACCCAAGCTTCGTAATTGCAATTGACGCAAGCGCGATCGGGCCCTCTCTTTAGACGCGCCTTGCTGCTCGAATACCATGCGCGGAACAGAATCGTCCTATCCGCTTCGTAAGATGCCACCAGAGCTGCTTCACAGCATATTTTCGTGGAAGTACCCCAATCCACGACGCACTACGCCAATAATTCTTCATTGGGAGGATAAAGAAAAAGCACCTATCACGCTGGGATAAGCTCAGCGTTGAATTGACTTTCGAAATGTTAATGACTGCAGCAGCCCTTCAGGAGTCTCGAAGTCAGCAAATAAATTGGAGTTGGAGATGTGTTCAGAGAAGGATTTTGGATTATCTGAGCAAGGCCGTTGATTAGAATTAATTGTGCGGTACAATACAATAAGAAAGACGGGCGAACAATAGCAAAACCGACGCGAAAACTACATACACAGCAATGTAAAGGGAAATAGATAGGTAAACGATACAAAGATCTCAGACGCGACAACGCGCCGAAGCGTCGAGGAATACGAAACAGCCCCATCACCGCCCATCGACGAAATCTAGCGCCGAATCCAAACTCTTGACAAACTTCTCCGCGCGGATGGACACCCCACGCGCGAGCCCCCTCCGTTTCTTCTTCACAGGCACCGCAGGGTCGGGAACCTGGTCCGTCAGCGGTGTCCCCGGCGGACTCAGTTGTTGTTGCGCCTGCGCATGTGGCAGCTTTGGATCTGCCGCCGTCGACACCGACAGTCTAGGGCGCCGGCTCACAAGCGTGTTCGGCGGGCTCGCCTCCCTCTCCTTCTCCTTCCCTTTGCGCCAATCCGACATCAGCTCATTGTGCTCCTTCTCCCGCTCGCGCTGGTCGTTCTTCTTCCGCAACAGCCCCTTACCGCCGCGCGGGACCTCCGTGATTCCCGTCGAGCTCCCCCCGGACACCATCACCGTTGTCTCGCCCCCACCACGCTCTGAGCTCGACGACGGCCGGCTCCCACTAGCACTAGCACTCGCCCCCGCCTCGCCCCACCTCGCAGCGCCCATCGCCGGCATACTCGGCCTCCTCGCAAACGCATCGAACGTCGCGGCCACAGGCCCCACGCCTCCGTGGCTCGGCGGGAAGCTCGTCGTTGTCAGTAGCGGGTGCACCTCATGCATCGAGACCGAGTGCAGCAGCGTGTGCGAATGTGTGCGTGAATGTGCACGCGAATGTGAGCGCTGCGCCGCGGCGTATGCGTACGCGTGCGGCGCCTGCATCGATGCGGTCGTCGTCGCCGTGTCCTCGGCGTCGCCCATCTCTGCTGGGGGCGCGAGCGGGGAGAACGCGAACCCGAACGACTCAGTCGAGGACGGCGAGGAGAGCACGGGCGTCGCGTGTGCGCTCACACCGCTGTACGTACCGCTGCTCCCGCTCGGCGTCGCGTAGTGCGAGATCGCGTGGTGCGCCTGCGAGTAGGGATGTGACGGCGGGTTCACGCCGCTGAGACTCGTGACGGTCGCACTGGGCTCGAGCGCCGCGCGCCGCTGCCGGTCGTCCACGCCCGTCCCCACACGCGAGATCGTCACCTCCGCGGCGCTCCCCGGCGGGAGCGGCGGCAGCCCCAACTCTGCATCGCGCGTCTCCTCCGCACGCCTCCGCGCCGCCTCCCGCTCCGTGGCACGCACCCGCTCATCCTCGGCCACCCGGGCCTGGCGCCGCAAATCCCCCATCCACCCCACCCACTCCATTTCGCTCCGGGTGCTTGCGCCCCGCCGCGAGCTGCTCGCATCGCTCCCGCTGTCGTCGTCCTCCCCGTTCAGGTCCGACAGCGTCGGCGACGCGTCGCCCGACAGGTCCGAGGCGTACCCGTCGCTGCTGGTGGATGGCTTTACTGCGGTATGGCGTTGCCGCCGCCGCCGCCTGCTGCGTACGGGTGATATCGAGTCGAGCATCCACGCGGGGTCTTCGGCGGTTTCACCGTTCCACAGCACCCACTCAACGGCTTTGCCGATGCGCCCAAGCCCTGCGCGCCTTGCGCGCTGCAGGAGGGTGGTCCGCCATTCGGGGTAAGGGAGCGCACCGAGGGACAGGCTGCGCGGTGGGCCGCGGAGGTGTGCTAATGACAGTGGGTGTCGCAGTGGCGGCGGGGCGTCGTCATCAGCGTCTTCGATATCTGGATGCGGAGACAGCGGGGACTGCTCTAAAAGCTCGGCTGTGCCGAGTGGCAGCTTGTTGACAAAGGCTGACCGGGGCAGGGCGTGGCGATGTAGTACACGTAGCAGAGAACCATATACTGTTTAGGATTAGAAAGAAGAAGGTTTTTGGGGAAAGGAAACGGTACCAGCATCGTCTTTGAGATCAAAGATTAGGTATTCCGGATCGGCGCGTTTGCGCATGCGCTTATGTAGTTTGCGCCGAGGTCGGTTAGAATCGCTGCTGTCGTGGGCGAAGATGGGGGAGGAGAGGTCGGAGGACGAGTCGGTGTCGAATGGATTTATCGGAGAGGAGGCGCGTGTGGAAACAAGTGAAGATGAGGCCGGGGCGAAACGGGCAAGGAGGACTCGAGTCTTGCTCGACGGATCGACAGAGGGCGGCAGACCAGTGTTGGTGAGTTGGACGAGGTCTGCGAGTAAGAGCGTGTGAATGAGACGTGTCTGTCGATGCTAGTAAATATATTTGAAGTGAACTAAATAAAGTTGAACGCAGACCTCATCCCGGCACAGATACAAGCAGCCCTCGCGTACGACGAGCCAGCGGTCGCGCCACTCGAGGGCACGCGTCTCCAGCTGCCGGACCTTGTAAAGCGAGTACGAGTCCTCCTCATCATCAAGTGGTTTCATGCGCAAGACGCGGACGTGGCCCTCCCAGTAAGCATCAAGGTAACGAGTAGGATGTGCGCGGGGAAGAGTAACCACAACGCCGATGCGATGCAGTTCCAGCAGCTCGTCTGCCTGCATATCATAGAAGCTCAGCGGTAGGTCGTCCTCCAAGAGCTGGCCAGTAGAAAAGCGAAGTAAAGTGAATTGGGAGTAAAGATCGCCCTTTGCAGATGTGGACGCGGTGGGCAGAATAGCACGCTTTTTGGGCGGTATTGGGGGTAGTATTTCTTCTGGAGGTTCCGGGGGTTCTGGCTCGCTGAGGTCGTCGTCTGCAGGGGGCTCCTCGAACTCGCTCGCGTCGTCTGGGGTGGCCTTTGCCTTTGGCATCGCAAAAGTGATGGGAGATATTGGTCTATGGCGGGGATCGGGAGCAAAGGTTATGGGAGACGGGGGCCGCTGGGGCTTGCGAGCAGACTGCCTGAGCGGGGGCGACGGGGGCGCAGCATAGGGCAGACACTTTGCAAGGAGCCAGGACTTGACTTGCTTTACTTTCCAGTCTGGATCGACGTGTGTAGTGAACCATTGGTCGTGGGGAACTACAGACAGTCAGTAAACGGCCGCCGCCACCCACCAGAGCACGCACGAAATCTGCAGGCGACGCTCAGCAGCGGCGACACCGAGCTGTCGCTGTCCATCGCAGGACTATTTGCACAGGTAGTTTCCCCACAGTTGTCGACCTTGGCCCCAAACACCGCAAAATACTCTTCAGCTGGAGGTAAATTAGCTACAGCCTTGCGGTCGCAGATTCACCATGCACTTTTCCTGGGGAGGGGGAAATCACTGGGGATCCAAGGGTGGCACTGACAGACTCAGCTTGATTCCATTCTCTCTTCCTTTCAGTGCGTCTATTTTGTCTTCTTGTGGTCCATGGAGATTCATCACCACGCAATAATATCGCCCGGAACTTCCCGCGCGGCAGTTCTATCATATTATAAACCACGCGGAGTTAGCTCTCTCTACCGACGGCGCATGGATTAGGGGTACCCATCTAATTTCTGACCAGGTACTGTACTTGGACTGGATCCGACGCGAACGGCCAACGTTTTTTCGTACAGCGACCATTGAACGAACTGTTGCCTGCTTTCACGGAAGGCCGTTGAATGGAATGGTAGATCCGCGGAAGAGGAATTGAACCGTACGCGTCTCAAGCCCCCTGCGCGACCAAACCGGTAACCCCGTCGCGTGCTCTGCGCTCCCACGGTCGTAAAGCCTTGGCGCCCACATGTCGTGTCAGCTGATCGTGTACTGATTCTCAACTTCCAAACTGTAAGTATGATCCGTTACTAGCCGTTACTGCTGTTACGACCATTGCGTAGTTGTCTTTTGCGGCGCGAAGTGTGCACATTGTTTTCGAAAGACACCGTCAATTTATGTATGTAAAGCTACGAGAGGTAAGTACATAACGCGAATTTTTTTACGGATTTATTTATATTGAACAGGGGCCAATGTCCGCCGTCGGGCAAGCATTCGACTCAAACTCTGCCAGAATACTTCTTATTTTCGCAGTTCGCGCGCGGCCGCTCGAATCTCAAACGGACTCACTGAAAGTCATACTGAAATCCCATGTGTCCAAACAGGATTTTTCTTTGTAGTTCCTGTACAGTGCATAACGGCCCGAAAACTCCGCGGCTCAACCAAGATACAACGAAACAAAACATTCCGCCCTTCCGTGGTATCCACGCGACCCTCTTACTTACCTTTCATTCAATGACGCATATGCATCACTACCCCCGCCAGGGTAGCCATAAATAATCGCTATTGAGGCCGGCTCGGGCACATAATGAAGTAGTTGAACCGTGAGAATAAACTTTCAAGCTCGAGCCGCGAGGGCTGGGTCGCAACTGGTGAGATCCACGGCCGGGAACATGTAGGCAGACCCCGGCGTGCAACTCTTGCCCCTTCCTCGCTGAACATAATACAATATCGCACCAATTTCCATCCTCAATTACTTAGTTCACTTATACATTCACATCCACATTCACACTCTCCTCTACATCGCATGTATGCACACATGAATTCGGCTCGCAAATGCGTTCATACCATACTTGATGGTGGAATGCATTCCACCGGCGAGGCGAAAGGCGTTCGTTAGCCTTACCGGTTCGACTCTGAGTCAGGTCATGGCCTCCCCATGTGTACGTTTTTAGCCGGCTTTACTCCGCGGATTCAGAGAATATGTATTCCGTTAGCGTAGCAGTACTCGGTCAGTCGAATGGGTATACATTGAATGAATCACCCCGTCCTTTGCCCAATTGTCAAACATTGATTTCATGAGCGCAGCCCGCGTTCGACAACGTCAAGGTTGTAGTCATTTCGCGGGTGTATTCAGAGCCTGACGATTACAGCCACAGAACATATCACCTTCCCGTGATATCCACGCGACCCTCTTACTGACATTTCATTTAATTGTTGCATATGCCTCACTACTACCAGGGTGGCCTTAAATAATCGCTATCGAGACTGTTTGTACCGTGAGAATAAGTGAACGAGCACTCAGCGCTAGCATGTGTCGAGGCTCGAGGGTCGGGTCACAGATAGAGATCCAAAGCGGGCCACAGCCGGGAATATGTAGGCCTCGTGTAGGAGATCCCGGCTGCGCAGTTCACGCCCTTTCCTCGCTAAACATAATATCGCACCAATTTCCATTCTCAATTGGTTCACTTCATACTCTACATCACAGGTATGCACGCATAAATACAGGCCTCAAAATGTGTTTATACCAGACTTGATGGTGGAATGCATTCCGACGGCGAAGCGAAAGGCATTCGTTAGCATTTGGGGTTCGACTCCGAGTCAGGTCATGGATCAAAGCAGTGGGCGACAATACCTTTTTAGCCGCCTTTGATGTTCTCCGGATTCAGCGAATATGTATTCTCGTACTTACCTTTCATTTGGTTGTCGCGTATGCCTCACTACTCGCCAGGGTAGCTGTAAATAAATAATCACTAGCGCGGGCCTGGCCAAATAGTGATATGGTTGAACCGTGAGAATAAATGAACAAGTTGCACTCAGTGCTAGCATGTGTCGAGGCTCGAGGCGCCAGAGTCGGGTTGCAACTGGGTGACATCCAGAGCGGGGCACGCCCGGGAAGATGTATGTATGCATCGCGTAGACAACGGTGCAGCGCCCTTCAAGTTCCCTCGCTGAACATAATATCGCAGCATTGCCAATTTTATCCTCAATTAGTTCATTTCATACTCCTCTACATCGCAGGTATGCCCGCATAAATACAGGTCACAAAATGCGTTCGTATACGACCTGATGGTGGATCGCGCTCCACGCCAGTGAGGCGAAAGGCGTTTATTAGCATTGGCGGTTCGACTCCGAATCAGGTCATGACCTCTCCATGTATAGTACTTTTTTAGTCGGCTTTTATATTCCGCAGATGGAGAGAATATGTATTCTGTTATAGCAGCACTCGGTCAGTCAAATGAATATGCATCGAATGAACTTTGAAGGCCCCCCATCCTTTGCCCAATCGTCAAATATTTATTTCATGAGCGCGGCCGGGTTTGATAAGGTCAAAGTTGTAGTCTTTTCTCGGAGTCAACGATTACAGCCTTGCTGGTGTTTTTGCTCTGGATTCACGCTGCTCAAAGTAAAGGACAAGACGTCGTACAGTCGAGTATAGATGAATGAGAATTACATGAAAGCATATAGAACACGACCAACGCTCCAACTATCAGTTGGGCACGTAATCGGATTTCGGGCGACTCCCCAGTCCACTCTGCACTAAGGTCAGGTAACCGGGAAAAAAGCACATAGCAGGAAACGAACCTTTGCATAAACGCTCTCGATGACTTCCATGTTCTTGATTGAATCCTCCTTCGTGATCCAAGCATGCGGTGTACGGCCTTTGACCTTGTTAACAAACGCCTCGAGCTGGTACCGATATGTCGTCCACCACGGCTCTCCCAGGTCCGGAAAAGTGTACGCCTTCTCGACTCTGCTTTTTCCTCCCTTCGTCACGGTTATTGAGTGGTATAGGGTCGGCATGATGTAGTTCGTGACCTTTGCTCGTGCGTTAGATTTAAATTCTAGCTATAGCAGAATAATGAAATAGGAACCTTGATCTCTCCTTTTTCGCACTTGATGACCGCATTCAGGTTCGGCCAGGATGGGATGAGCTTGAGGGTTGGGGGTATGGCGAGATCGCAGAGGATGGTGGAGGTAATCGATCCAGGTAGGGCAAATGTCGCAACGGTCTTGCGATCGATTTGAGGTGACTGGAGCTCGTGTTCCACGGAGAGGACAGATGTCGGATCGGCGCCGGTGAAGTAGCGCATGGAGCTGATGGTATAGCCTGAAATGAAATCATCCCTGAGCAAATCGGGACAGAGCTCGCAGAACATACAGCCCATGTCCATCAAAGCTCCACCGCCGAGGGCATAGTTGAATCTAATGTCGTCTGCCTTCATTATTCCGCGAGGTAGCGAAAGAGCAGTCGATGTGCTTTTGACAGCACCCAACTCTCCGCTCTCGATTATGGATTTCACACGGAATGCGACAGGATGAAACCTAGAAAGATAAGTCTGAGGATTACTGAGAATATGCTTCCAAATACCTGTAGTGAAAGGCTTCGAGGAGGACGAGGCCCTTATTTCTGCCAATTCAAACATCTTTCGTGTTTCTTCGGCCGTGTTCGCAGCTGGTTTTTCAAGTAGGACGTGTTTTCCGGCCGAAAGAGCCTTCATTGTCCACTCGTAATGAAGTCCATTTGGAAGCTAGGTTCGATCAGTCGAAATAAATAGCATGAAAATTGAACCTCAAACCCACGGGATTATAAATGGCGTCAATCTCGGGGTCGTCGATTAATTCTGCCAAGGTTTGACAGGCTT
Organism: Mycena haematopus; assembly: GCA_029281435.1. Taxonomy (NCBI): domain Eukaryota; kingdom Fungi; phylum Basidiomycota; class Agaricomycetes; order Agaricales; family Mycenaceae; genus Mycena; species Mycena haematopus. Next base: position 145,849 of record JARJCV010000059.1, read on the forward strand.
AACAGCGCAGACTTCGCAGTACGCACCTTGATAGCCATTTGGCCCACCGAATACCTTGGGGATTCCATGTTGCTTAGCAAATGCAGCTGCCCGTTCCTTGCTACGCGCCGCAACGGCATAAACGACAGCCTCGGGGTGAGACTTGACGGGGGCGATGAAGGCCGACGGAGCAATTGCTGCTGCACCGAGGACACCAAATTTGAGCGGCTTGGTGTTGGGCAGAGGTTTTGCTTCAGGCGGATTCGAAGACTGGTTTTTTCGAGTTATATATGAATTTCACGATGCCTGGGACTCTCACCGTTCGGATGCGACTGATGAGGCCAAACACGGAGAACATCTGCAATGGGTATAAGCAACAGCGGCAAGTGCAAGGTCGCAAAAGCTATCACCGCCGCGACTACTGATTGGTGAAAGTTGGGGTACAATAGATACTCGATGGTACATACGCGCCCTCTTATATATGCAACCTACTCGGATAGACGGATACGAGCCTGACTTGTAGGTGGTGGCGTAATCTGGAAAACGGTCAAAGGATCAGGCCCAGTGAGAATCCCCTCTGGCCAGATCTGCCATCATCTGCCGCTACTCTGCCGTGCTCTGGCGGATCTGGCGAGCCTCGGCCAAAAGCGGCGTCATGTTTGCGTCATGTGTATAATTAGCCTTGATCATACAAAATCTTCACAATGATTCAAATTTTCAAAGTCTTGCCTCGCCCGCGTCCCCGTTTGTTGAAAACTTTTGCTCGGGGTGTGTGGATTTTGGATTTCGACATCCTCAGCTTTTCTTGCAACATCTTCTTGTTTGTTTGGGCTTGTTTTCTCCAAAGGCAGACATGTCGTCATCACTGCACCTTCCTTCTGTCCTCCATCTCACTGCACCTAAGTCCGCCTCCTAGTGTACTTGGCCCTCTGGAACACTCTCGAGCGCGTGTACAACGTGTGGAGCGAGCTCGGCGTGCTCATGAACAACGCAGGTGTGAGTGGGCTTTGGGGGGGGGAGTTAATGGTGCGTCTGCCTCCTTCTCGTTTGCGCATTCGTCATCCGATTCGCGCATATGCAAATGTACAAGTTGAGACTAACATGGTATAATTGCGTACATAGGCACCTCATGGGACGGCCTCGACGCCTGGCACGCAATATTCGACGTCAAAAGCATCGTTGCTCTACGTTGCATGTAGTTTCATATTTCTTTCCTCTTGTGCTGACCGCGCTTTTCTTTCTTTCAACTAGATTCTCGTGTTCGCGCAAGAATAGGGCGACCATATTCTGGCGGCTGGGGAACTTGTAGCTGGGCGACGGAGGGAGGCGGAGGGCCTCCATGATGACGGGGCGCCAGCGTCTTCGCAGTGGATGGAGAGGACGACGCACCCGATGCCGACGCGCGCGACGATGCCGTAGGGCTCCCCGGACGCCCCGCGTATTTCTGTGTTTGCGTTACTTACCCGGACTCGACCCAGCGCTCGTCGTTCAAACCGGGTGCATATCTATTCTGATTCGCGAGGCAAGAATGTACTCACGGATTCAAGTTTCCAGACATGTAGTGCTCAATTGCGGCGCCGTGGAATCGCGGACGGTTCGGCTGGTTTGTGTGATTCATCCCCGTGTCGTGCTCACTGATTCATCCCTCTCGCATAGCACCGACGCCTGCTCCTCGCCAAGCGCGATTGCCCCAGACCTTCCTCGCTTATGCGCAGTCTGGAAGACATCCCTTGCAGTCCAATTCTTGAACTCATCGATCATCTTGCGTACAGCTCTTTTACGCTTGTCGCTGCAGTTACTTGTAAGTAGGATCTTTCTTCTCGTTCGCACCAGCCTGATGTTAGTCTGAATCTAGGTCTTCAATGGGTTGACACGAACGCGGTACGTACGTATTCAGTTAGTGTTCAGTGCATCCTCTGAATATTCGGCAGATCTCCCGTCGTCCAAACTCAGGCGCGCGCGCGCAATCTCGGTAAGTTCATTTCCTTCCTTTCAATATATATATTTATCAGTTCGCGACACAGGTATGGATCGATGTGGGAAGACACAGCGGCGATGGGGCCACGCGACGTTGATGGAACGCGCGACGGCGATGGGACGGCGCGACGGCTATGGCGATGGGACGGTGTGGTGGACTTAGCAGCCACGCGACTTGGTTTTGTTGTGTTGTTTATAGCGCAATGCAATATATTGTTTGGTATAACGAGTGGACAAGCCTGAGCAGACCTAGCCAGAAAGTCGGCGGACGACGGCAATCTATGCCAGATGAGCCATCTGGCATTGGGTCAAATCTCTGGCCACATTCGGCTGGATACGGCCAATTTTGGGTGGGCGAGTGCGGCCATTTCTGGGCAGATCCGGCCAGAGGGGATTGTCACTGGGGATCAGGATCGGTTGATCCGCGTTCAAAGGGACGCGTGCACGTGACTTTTGTTGACGCCGCGGGACGTCACGTCGTGACAGTGACACGACGCTCTCTTCCTTCGACCACCACAATGTCCAAAGCTCAGTCTGGCCTAGGCTCTATTAAACGGGATTGGTCCATAACATCCGCAAATCCACCAAAGTCGTCCCAGGAAATTTACTGGGAGCCTACCCCTCCAAAGCCAGTCCAGCCACCGCAGCCAGAGTTGACGGGCAGGGAGAAGCGCCTTAGAGACATCCAGAACGCCTTAGATAGCAGAAGTACCCCCGCCGTTGCACAGCAGAAACGGCCCAGCGACCCCGACGCGTCCCATGCAGGCCCGCCAGCGAAAAAGACGAGACAGCTTCCTCCAGGGTACGGGGACAACGACGACTACAACCCCGCAACACGGTCGGCCCAGTTCTCCACAAGCTCCCATCCCGCGCTGGCTAAGTCCACCTACACCGCCCCGCCACCCAGCAAAAAAGTTGCTACCGTGTTTTTGAGCCAAGAGCAGAATCAGATCTTGAAGCTTGCGCAAGAAGGTCAAAGTCTGTTTTACACCGGAAGTGCTGGTCAGTGTCCCTCCGTGCATTTACATTTTCCACGTTGCTGATGCAGTGGACTTATAGGAACTGGAAAATCTGTCCTTCTTCGAGAGATAATCAAGACGCTGAGGAAGAAGCATGCCAAAGCGACTGACGCTGTCGCAATCACTGCCTCTACAGGTAGGTCTATTTTATTAGCGGGCCTCTTCTTTACTAATGCCCAGCAGGTATTGCTGCCTGTAATATCGGTGGTGTCACGATTCACTCGTTCGCGGGGATCGGCCTTGGCGTCGAGGATGCCGAGGAGCTCGCTCGCAAGATCCGCAGAAACAAGAAAGCAAGCACTAGGTGGATGAGGACGAAAGTTCTCATCGTAGATGAAGGTCGGTGGCACGCTTTCTATACACACCCCTCTTGACTAGAATGCAGTGTCCATGCTTGATGGAGACCTGTTCGACAAGCTGTCGCGCATCGGTAGTATACTGAGGAAGAACGTCCAGCCATTCGGTGGCATTCAGGTGTGCTTTTCCCCCTTTTTGAGACCTCAACGGATATTGAATCTTGACAGCTCATTGTGACGGGCGATTTCTTCCAACTCCCGCCCGTCACCAAAGGCAACTCGAGTGTCACGTTTGCCTTTGAAGCGAATCTCTGGAAACAAGCCATTGCCCGGACCTTCAATCTAACCAAGGTGTTTCGTCAGCATGACCAAGGTCTGTACATTTCTGTCCAGACGTCGGTGGCATGTAGGCCTCATCCGTTATACAGAATTCGTGGATATGCTCAATGAAATGCGATTTGGCCAATTGTCACCGAAGTCAATTGACAAATTTCGCTCTTTGTCTCGACAAATCTATTACGACGATGGACTTGGTCCCACTGAGCTGTACATTTCCCATTTCCTCTTGCTTTCCTGTACTAAAAAGACTGGGGTAGATTCCCTCGTCGAGAGGATGTGGATCGATCCAACCGTGAACGCATGAACCGTCTCAATACTCCCATGCGGACATTTAAGGCAGTAGATGGCGGTACGGTCCAGGATGTTAACCAGCGCGACAAGATGCTCGCGAATTTTATGGCCGTCCCTGAGCTTTATCTTCGTCAGGATGCCCAGGTGGGTCTTCCTCCTTATCTCTGCCTACCCGCGGAACGCTGAGGGCACGTTAGGTCATGCTAATCAAGAACATGGACGAGACACTCGTGAATGGGAGCATGGGCCGCGTTGTGCGGTTTTGCGACCCGGCTACATATGGCACCGACCGTGACGTCGAGGGCGGCGAGGGACAGGTCGATACCTCCGCTTCGGTCTCTAGCACAGCGAAGAAACCTCCCACCGCCAACCCTGGCACAGAATACCCCGTCGTGGAGTTTTTGCTTCCAAACGGCGGCAGGCGGGCGCTGCTGGTTACGCCCGAGTCTTTCAAGGTCGAGCTTCCGACGGGCGAGATCCAAGCTAGCAGGACTCAGGTGCGTTTCGAAGTTCTCCAGACTTCTGGGCTCGGCATCCTCATTCCTTCCCTCCTTAGCTTCCATTGATTCTGGCATGGGCTATGAGCATCCACAAGTCGCAGGGCCAAACCCTCGATCGTGTCAAAGTCGATCTGGGTAAGGTTTTCGAGAAGGGTGCGTTTCCATGCCACGTTCGCTCCGTTTCTCACCAGCGTTTCTCATCACCAACCATCGCAGGCCAGGCATATGTCGCCCTCTCTCGCGCTACCTCCCTCGAGGGGCTGCAAGTCCTCAATTTCGATCCAATGAAGGTACGTTTGCTTTGCTTGCGCCAGCCCGACTGGAACGTAGCCTGACGGCGTCGATTACAGGTTCAGGCGCATCCTAAAGTTGCAGCGTGGAGCAAGACCCTGGAGACAATGTCTGAGTAAACGATTCCATGATACTTACAGAGGACGATATCCGGCGCGCTCATTCTGCTCAATCCAAAACCTGGACCCTCCTCACGTATTTTAAGATAAATTAAGCATTGTAAAGTCGAATTCATTCCACTGTCACCTTCAATAAATAGCATTATGCTTCATTCTCTCGAATATGTTTCCAGTCCCCTCAATTCCAAAGCCGCTCTCCAACGTCGTCGTGGCATGCACCTTGATGAAGCTTGAAGCCCAGATCGCAAATCGAGGAAACCTTGATACCGGAAGTTCAGGAAGGATCTTGGGCATCAGGTTGTCCAAATCCGAGAACTTCACATGAAGAAACCGGGATGCATATACGTGTACGTGAATGTCCGTATATACTTGAGTGTAGCCGAAGCAGGTAACGGGCTACGGTCTGTGGGGACCTCCCAGTGCGTCGGTGCCTCCCCCACAGCGACAACCTTGATGAGAGCAGGAGGGCGACGATGCCCTGTGGGCTCAGAACCTCGACGATCCGCGCATTTTTGCATCGCTGCTGACGGCGGGGGCGACGTCCGTGCTGAGTGTAGTCGAAAACATTCTTCGCGCGGAGGGTGCGGAGCAAGACATAGTGTTTGGCGGAAGCAGTGGGGACAACGTTGGTGTGGGGTACCCCGCGGCGTGCAGCAGCTGGAACGCGTGCTGGCCTGCGGTGGAACGTACGCCGCACATCAGGATAGGAGTCGTGTGATTGGGAGGTGGGGCGGATGCGGGGGACGTGGTGGGGGCGGCGGGAAAAATTGGTCAGAGGGCGTATCGAAGGATATGATGCAGTTGTCGGGAACGGTGGGGCGCTATCGAGTACGATGCTGTCAGAAACTTGGCGAAAGTCAAGATATGACGCAGAATGATTCGACCTTGCGCATTTGAAGGCGGGCAAGACTACGTATTGCTGCATTGTCCCTTTTGGGCAGTCCTTGCGGCCCTGACCATAGGGTGTAATCTGGAGCAATTCTGAGTCCTGAAATTAGGAGTGAGTGCCTTCTGCGCGCACCTTTCTGCTACAGGCAACGTTTAAAAATCGCTTCAAGTCGGCGCCAGCCAGCTTCCAAGTCAGCGCTAAGTTATACAGGCGCAGATTTGGTAGAGCTCGAATCATTCTCTGAGCAGATGAGCGGCGTTGTGAGTAGAAACAGCTTCTGGATAGGCCATAGGTCGATATACTTGAGGGCTGAAGGTAGGTCTTGCAGCGGTCCCATTTCTTGGATCTACAACTTGCTAGTCGCCCGGCCGGAAGATTGCCAAGAGGTCTCAGACAGCAAAGCTGAAGTCATGACAGGCTAACGGCTGCCAATGTGCAGTGGACAGTCTTTAACTGTCTTCAGCTTTGAAGCAGGTTCAATGGAGATTTTTTAGAACATCGTCCTAAAAGTTGGAAACAAGGGTTCAAAGACCTGGGTTCGCAACAGAACCAAATCATTCTTCTCCAGAGCGACATGAGCCGAATTGCTCCTAATCTGCTGTACCTCACCATCTATAATCCTACACTTCGTCCTAGTGGTCCCATTGCGCCCGACGACGAGGATGCGGAGGAGCAGGCCCATATCTTATTTTATACCTCAAAAGAACGGGCCGTCTCACGCGACCGAATGCTTCGACAGGTTGGACTGGCTAAAGCCTTGCTTAGCTTCTCCGAGTCAGTACTTGCGAAGAAAGACCGAGAGCGAAATCTTGACCTTCTTTCATGGCAGTATGTTCAACTCCGACGACGCGTGCGACAACGTACACTCGCAGACCAAACGGATGACTATGGTGTCTCCCGAGCCCGATTTCTGGATACACGCAGTGCGTTTTTGTCTCTAAAAGTCTGACCTCGCACGTTGATTCAGTAGGTTTAAGGGTATTGAAATTGCAAAGACGCCGCGACAGCCTGCCGATAAATCCAAGGGCAAGGGGAAGGAGAAGACGAAAGGGGAGCAGCCGTTGCTGTACGATTACCACGAGCATTCCGTCCACGATGTCGCTGTCCATGCAGATATCATGCGCGGGTACGAAAAGTTCAAGGTGTGGCTCGACGTTGTGCTTCTACATCGTTGCTGAATCCGTTATACAAGCTGAGGCATGGATCGTTTGCTTCCATCCTGTCTTCTCTCGGCCAAGAGGCCTTAGAACTACAACTAGAGAGGTTCTTCACCGTCTGGGCGTGGTCCTGGAATCTGGAAGATGGCCCTGAGTTCGGGGAACACTTGGGTTTGTGGGTTCCTGCTCGACCTTCAAAACATTGACCTTCGTTTCAGGAAATCCATTACACCCCATGCAGGGCTCTCTCCTTCCGCACATAGACGACTTATCCTCCCGGTTACCTGACGAGGTTATCGCCATCGTCGTATCGCCACCATATGTCATTCCTTCGACGCGGTACACCGGAATGTCCTTTCCGCCCGCCCTCTCCAATTTCCTTCTCTCCCTCTTACCTCCACCCCAAGAGTCGCCGCTCCCCCCGGCTATTGACGACGGCACCCTCAAGGCTACCAAAACCACACCCCCACCCGAACCGCCCCGGCCTCGCGACGCTCCCAAACTCGCTTCCGACGATGGCAACAAAACCTTCCTCGGGATGCACCTCGACGTCCGCCTTGACATGCCAAAATGGAACTGGCCGACATTCGGCAAGAACTCAAAGAAGCCGCCTGAGTTGCTTGCGGTGACGCCAATGAACGAGAACAAGGGCGACCCCGCTGCGGCTGCGGGGGCGGGGTTGGGGACGCAGGCACGGGTGCCAGCCATCGAGACGGACACGCCTGGCGCGGAGAGTACGATCAACTTTGAGATCGATAGGAGTGCTCTGGAGGATGCGATGCATTCTGAGAGGATACCCTCGGCCCTACCGGTAGAGAAGGACACGTCTGTGGACACGATCGTCCCGCGCAGGGAGAAGGATGCCGTGGTGGAGACGGGTTTTGCAGAAGCAGTGGCAGATGCGCGAGCTGAGGCCGAAGCCACAAGGCAGGCTGAAGCCACGACGAAATCCGAGCGCGACCTTCCTCCAGCGCCGGAGCCCGAACCTGAGCCCGAGGCGCCTGTCGAATTCGCGTCTACGACCGTGCACCTTGTCAGTACTGAGGACCCACAGGCAACAAAGCGGCGGCGGCTATTCTACTTAATAGTACGTATTTCCTTCTTGGATCCAATCCCAAACCATCTAACAACATTTTTGCAGCGCGATTGTGTCCTGGTCGCGCTAATAGACCTCGACGATGCTAACCCGCTTGCGCCAGACTCTCCGGAACTGTCACCATTAGCCGAGGAAGCCGCCATCCTCGCAGGGACACTGACCGCCGTCATGAAGGAAGACCCAGCGGAGAGGTCTGCATTTCACACCGTCCGCCTCTATCTCTATTAACCCAGCCTGTGTATGTAGTATCGACACGCTTCCCTCCGCGACGAAGATCCTGCAGCAGAAAGACCGGTATGCGCTCTCCTCTGCGGGGCTCGCGATCCTCAGCCCGGACTTCAAGTCGCGCTCCGGACATCTGTACGACGCGCGCCAGCTGCTACATACCAGGTCTGTCTCGTCTTGATCTGCTCTCCCTAACTACGGTACTCATTCGTCCCTTCGGCGCAGCGACCCCGCGATTCAGGAGGTCTTCTCGCGCGGGCAGAACCCGCAGCACTGGCACGTCGCGCGGCGCGGTCTGCAGGGCGACAACGCAGCGGAAGAAGAGGTGTACATGGAGGTGTTCCGCAAGGAGGCGAGCCTCACGGACGTGGACAATGCTCTTACCGGTGTTGTACGTAAGAGTAGGCTCGCGATGGAGCCCGGTGGCGTGTAGTTCGCCTTCGGTCCCTCATCTATTCGTACGTACCCGAGAGCCGTATTATAGTCCAGATACTCCGACCACTGTTCCATCCTTCCACCGTCACGGCAACGTACCTCTCTGTATCTTCGGACTGTGTTTTGATATTCGTTGCACGCCTCGCAACCGCAACGACCAGCAATTCCGGAATCCGTACGTATCGTGGACAAGCGCTGGTCTTGGGGTAACAAATTTACTTGGTGTGTGGCTCAGTGACTCGAACAAAAAGAACATACATCCCAGTGCCCACTGGCACCTTGCAAGGCATTCCCAGAGCCATCCCGAAATACCTAACAAACCTTTCAGGCTGCAAGAAAAGACCTGCAGACGAGCATCAGTGGCCGTGCAGCCAATCAAAACACTCTTAGGCCCTGCTCGGGTGCGCCGGGTCGTTCCCAATTCTCAGCCAACAAGAACCCAACCCAATTGACGTGGGATTCTGTCAAAAGGTGTGGCAACCGGCTGATGCGGCAGCCTCGTCACGGCGTCGTTGACAACGTATACGTAATCGATTTTGCCTCAAGCCAGACTTGCTGTCCTGAGACCAGAATTTCATCTTCTGACTGACTTTGAGGGGAGATTGTGATCTCGTAATATAATTACACGACCTCAAGAGCTTTTTCGACAAAAGACGCGAATTTGGTGAAGGAAACACGCGACGAGATTTTGCCTAGATCTATTTTTGTCAGATAACATATGTGACCTGTGAGTGACGCAGCGTTCCATCCGACGCGCATCACTGCTCGCTAGTGTTGCCGACAGCCGAAGCAATTGGAAATGGGAAGATCCCGCGCACCCGAGCAGGGCCTTACTTCTCTTCGAATCGGCCCATGTGCCATGCCAGTGGATCGTATCAAAGTGCATTATTTGGCTTTGTTTGCCATTGCTCTTGACCTTGCAAACGAGGGGACGACCGCACGACGTTGTCCCCTCGTCTCTTTTTGTCTCGTTACTGTTGTAACAGACGCCCACCGCCACCTGCACGCTGCCTGGAACGAACAGGCCTCTCCCACGAACCACATCTGCCCACTCTAGCCTCTGCCTCGTCTTCAATCTCGTTTTATTCTTCGCCCTCAGCTCGCCTCGTTCTCTTCTCAGTCTCGTCTCATTCTCGTGTCACCTCCCGACGGCATGAAATTCCGATCCGCAAATGTGTCGTCAGTGAGCGTGGAACGAGGGGATTGAGCAGGTTCGTCTCATTCCCCCTTTCTTTCCCATCTTTTACAACATTGATGCAGCCTTATACACGTCGTGCGACCTCGGATGGCCGTGCTTGCGCGCGGGATCGACATCGTCGGGGAGTGCAGCTGCACTTCCCCGCCCTGCTCCCTGCACGCCGCGTCTCCGCCCGCTCCCTACACACTGCATCCCACCCGCTTCTCGTGCGCTGCGTCCCAGATTGATCCCCGAAAACCGTGTCCCCGCCCGGTCCCTGTGCGCTCCATCCCACCTGCTCCCTGCCTGCTGTGTCCCACCCACTCCCCGCAAGCCACGTCCCATGACGCTCCCGGTCTTCGCCTCGCTCCCCGTGCACCGCATTCCACCCACCACTGCCTCTTCCTCCTTGTGCATGGGCGAACAGGTGGGTGCTGGATGTTCCCACCCAGTGTGCCCAGCAGCACTCGTCAGAGGCACTTACCTTTCACCAGCAATTTCGGAAAAATTGTACTGTTACTGTAGATTTACTAAATTTGTCGCTTACTACACCCCTCTTCCGATTGCAATGAGAAATTGCATTAGATATGTTGAGATGTGATGAGAGGCACTTGAAGTCGCGATGTGGACAACTTGACAAAAGAAATACAGAAAGTGACCACAAGTAATGCTGGCTGTGAGTGGGGATGAATGTATAATTTTTGGAGACAGGCAGTATATTTGATTACCTTGTAAAGTTGTAAAGTACTTGTGTTGTGAGCCAGACTACCAAACCTATTCAAACCTAAATCGTGGACAGATGGGGGATTGCCGACGCAAGTTCCCGAGTCGCAACGGCCGGGCTATCACAGAGAACTGACCCGAGTGGCGTAATGTATTTGCGCCGGGTGTTGGCCGGGTGGTTCTTGAAAACCATTGGCTGTCGGGTTGTTCCGAACATACGCACAACGCCCGATGCGGTAACATCGCACTTTTCAAGCGGGAACTTCCCGAAATCAAGTCGACATCCGCAACACCCGCGCGCTTCAGTGTTTTTACGCAGTTAGGACCTCGGATTTCAACTAGGTGCCGGCCGCGCCGCCTCCAACCTTGCTTTAGGGCCTTCTTATCACACAATTTTGTAGACATTCGACAACTTATTCAATATTCAAAGCTTTCTAGATACCATCCATCCCGAATTCAGTTCAGTTTCGTTTCGTTTCGTCATCGTATCGCGAGCGATTTCTGCGCGTTAGTTCTAATGACAAGATGCATTGAAAAGAAATATCCAAAAAAAAAAAACCAAGGCGTACCAGTCCTCCTCTGCGCAACTTCATGTGCACCCAATTCTTGACCTTCTTGAACGCGTTGCGAACGCGCGAGTAATGGCCTCCGCGTTGGTGGGAGGGAATGGTTGCTGCCAGAGCGGACGGCTGCGCAAGCGGGGGAGGCACAAATGCGACCTGTAGAATGTGAGTTTTAGAGCCATCAGTTGGTAGATAGCGCACAGTGGGGCCTCCGAGAGCCGGGACGGCCATCGCGTTCGCTTGGTACGGAGGAGAAGCTTCGTATGGGGGAGGCAGATCCTGGTAGCAAAACGTCGTCAGAACGTCCAGCGGCGGTTGGTGACGGGCTTCTTACGGGGTAGGGCACATAGAGGGGGACTGGGTCGAGGTCTTCAATGTTGTAGGACGAACGGGGGCTGTCCATGAGTACGAATATGAGCAGCAGTGAATTGTAGAGGGTAGAGCTGTGTAGGTCACGTGATATTGTGACACGGTCACATGACCATTTAGCATGCGTGGCCGCGCGCGTAATAAAGGCGCTGGTGCGGCGCGTTTGGCGGTAGCGTTCTTCACCGTGGACGAGGCCTATTTCGGGCCGGTAATAACGTAGTCACCGCGTTTCAACGCGCTTCCGAAGCTGGACGAAGGTGGGGAGAAGACGCGGTGGTGACGAAGACGCGGTGCCGTACGTGACGAAGACGCGGTGGGGTGCGTCCATTCGGACGCACGCGATGAGCGTCAGTCGAACGCGGAGGAAAGAAGCATAAGTTCAACTGACTACCCGTAAATCGCACGCGGAGGTTTCGCTGAAGTACGTGTAAGCCGATGCGCTTGTCTTTGAGATTAAATGTAAGAGGGCTCACCATTGTCAGATAACAAAGACCCTACGTGGACGGTACACGCCGTAGGCAAAGTGGGGCACCAAAAAAAATCTAAGTGTTATTGGGATTTTATTTGGTTCACCCTTGTCTCCGTTGTGAGTTTCCGCGTAGCACGTAGCACGTTCCGGGCTGTGATTCCACCCTGTGTTCCGCACTCATAGCGGTAAGAATTAGGTGACCTGCGATTTTCAAGAAGGAAAACCGTACGTCGAGACCCGTAGGTACTCGTGAGCGCGGTATTCCTTTAAAATAGAACTAAAATAAAATGTCAACATTCAGCGTTATGTTTTGGCCATCCAATCACCCTTGTGATTTAACTTTCCCAGGCGAAGGCTCGGCGGGATGTTCCGAGGTTCGCGTTTGATTGTTGATGCCGTAATCCGTATGGAGAGGTACCGTGACCCAGACCCAAATGACTCGTCAAGCTTGGTGGACGGGGTTGACGTTTGTGCTTTGGGAGTCGTCCTATGCAAGTGTGTCAACACAGGACGACGGTAGAGTCTATATCTTACTTTAAGACATCCGTCGACTTCCAAACAAAAAAAATACGTCGCGGTCGTATCCTTTAAAGGCGGAATACCTAAAAAAAAAAAAGGAAATGAGTTCATTTACCCGCAGAGCTAGAGATACAGCGAACCTTTAACGGGCTTCGATGTTGCCTGGTCTTTAATAAGAGCTCTCCTTTGTTCGGAGACCATGAAGCCCTTTGCCTTCGAGGAAAGTGTCATTATGGCTGGAGTGATGTCGCGCCCGACCAAACCTCGACGTCCATGTGCCACCGAGTGTCAAGCGAGGCACTGTGGTGCTGGTGTCTCCGTCGCAGCGGTTCGAGACGAGAATATTGTCCCGCTCTCTTGCCGTCGCAATCTGTGACGTGAAGGCCGCAGCGGCGGAGCCGTTATCCAAAGGGTCATAGGAAAGCCCTGTGCTATGTGGTCTGTCCCGCGAACCCCTAGATGTTCTGCGGGTAGGCTGGCATTGGCAGTGGCAAAGCTCAGTGGTGGTGCAGTGCAAGAAGATGGCGCCATGGGTCACGTTTTTCTATTTATCCGCATCATCGGATCACGAGGAGGATATTTATAGCGAGCGCAACGCAACGGCGCGGTACACTGAGAAAGCACGGGAATTCAGCTGTCACCGGACGTCTTTAACCAACACCTAAGGCTATTGAAAACATCCATTATTTTTGGATGGTACATCATGCATGGTGACTTGGCTAACGTGCACGTGACCGGTGTAGTGGCTCGAAATGCCATCATCTCAATGTCCGTGGCTGACAATCCTTGGAATCTGGAGAGGCTCTCAAAAGCGCAATTATTTCGCATTTCTTTTCGTATTTCGACCCCGGAAATGTTCCCTTTGTATTCTGCGTCGAATGATACCCCATATGTGGTGATTCGAACATTGATGGTTCCGTTCTGGGTGTTCCAACCCCAGGCTAGGGCTTAACCGAATCGGGATGCAGCCTTGACGCGGCCGTGATGACCCAAGCAACCCCAACTGCGTCCCAAGAAATCAGTGAAGCCTCTGCATCTCAATTTTCTGCAGTCACCAAAGTGTCTGCTGCGCGAGCTTCCCCGCCTTCAGCGGATCCATATTATAGAACACGATGTCCTTGGTCTCATAGCCGCGAGTTAGAATCTTCATGTCTTGGTTCGCCCGAGTAATCTGCAGCAAAGGATAATTCAAAATCCGACGGCCCACGTTAGCCCCCCCTTACGCACAGCAGGATAAGACTCAGGATAGGTACATACTTACTATCTTACAGTATTGGCGGTTACGCTGACCAGTCACATGAGCCACATCGGTTTTGTTTATCTCACGTCCTATCCGCCATAAGAAGTATGCTGGCCAATAAAGTTTATATTATATATGACAACCAGTATTCTACGAAGGTTTAGTCAATTTCTCCAGGCTCGCTGTCAGACTCCGACTCCTCTTCCGATTGCGGCTCCACAGGCGTCTCCACCAGAATATTCCAACGCATTTCCTTACTCAGAGATTGTATATGCGCTCTCACAGCGTCCGAGAACAGCCACCGTCTTTTCCCGCCTGGGATATACGGGAGGTCGTCCCATCCGCACGCGTCCCGCCAATGTTTCCAACTGCTGGGAATCGAGGTCCTTCCTCCTCTTCTGAGATCCAGCAGTTGAAAGCCATCTACGAAACGGGCCCGAGCCATGCTCTCTATACAGGCTATTCCCTCAGATGCTTCGCTCCATTGGTCGGAATAGTCATGACCCAACGTTTCCGGCAAACGAAGTGTTTTCAGCTCTGGTGCGAAGGTGGTGTCGCTAAGTGCGCCGAGTAGGATCGTTGGCTCTTTCCAAAGAGTCAGATGGCCAACGCAAATGTTGACGTGCTCTATAGTCGTTTGGCATGCTCGAATATGACCCAGCAGAATCTCGGCGGCGAACGGGATTTCCAATGTCAACTCCAGGGACATCAAGCTCTGGGCACGCCCGAGGAAGCTCCGCAAAGATGAGTGTACTCTCTCCCCCCAAGTAGCCCAGTGATCTTCACCAACTCTACCGTTCCGTAGTATCCCCCGGTCAATCTGAGCGTCTTCAAAAAAGGGCATTCCAGCCCATCGAACACTCCGTCGTCGTCCATGAATGAAGGTAGGCCCCAAGGTACAACGTAATTGAATTCCGACAATCGAGGGAGAGTGACGGTACTGCCGCTGGTAGGTAGGAAGACTCCCGCCAGCGACAGTGACCCCAGTCTGGTCAGGCTTCTAAGATGTGGCGCCAACGTCTTGCCATCCAATCTAATGGTGGCAGCTTCTCCGTAGGATTCGACGCAGGGCCAGGGAAGTCTGAAGTGCGTTTCCGGCATGATTACGCTAATGAAAGTAAGCCTCTGGGGACACGCAGGTAATCGCCAATCCATCTTTAAATCGTCGCTAGGTATGTGGCTGACCAATGCGATAGGGTCCATTCCCAAAGTCCACGTCGTAAACTGTGGGAACCCTCTAATGGACAGGTGCTCGACCCAGGGTAGCGCCACTGTTGCGAGTAGACGACGCGCGCCAGTGACTTGAGTCTGTATGTCCTCTACCACGTTGTATTCCTTGTGATAGAAGTCATTGACTGCGAGTTCTGTCAAGGCGGTCGGCCTGAGCCCATTAAAAACAGCGTCACCACCCATTCAGGTATCGTGGCCATTGAGAAAGATGCGAACTGGTGAGGAGCGTTCAGGACGTAACTGAGCCTTGTCACGAACCGCTGCTGATCACCCAGAGTTTTGAGCTCCACCGGGTTCCATACTGAAGAGGTCTTCGTGCTGGTCAAGATGTGGTTCCAATGGCGGCACACCAGGAGCAGTGCCGTGGTAGGGGTTCCAACCTTTTGAAAGATATCATCCCAAAGCTCCCATGGTAGCCGGGCGATGGGCCGCAGTAGGAACGTGCTCCCGAGCAAGATGTGCTCCGCGTACGCCGCTCTTTGTCTGGCACAGAACAATTCCTTTTCCAGTCTTCTCACATCCGAACCATAACGATCCAAAACTGTTTGTCCGTAGGACTGCCATTCGTGTACTTGAGTCGTCAAGGTGGTCTCGTTAACCGTATGAGCCCGCCCAAAGCAAGGCGAATCCGGTGCGTTCAAATGATTGTAGGCGGGGCAGTCCATCCTTTCGCTGCGTACAATGTTTAGTCGTCGTCCCTCATTTTATACAAGATCGTCAGATACCGTACGGACTCCCACATTTTCGCTCTGGTGGAGGACTCTATAAAATCAAGCCTGTTCTTGCAATTCAGATAGTTGGCCCCAAATCAGTCTCCCAGAGCACCTTATAATACGCTCTGAATTTCGGTCGTGTCCCCATCCTCCTCCTCCCCATGTTTCAGCACCCCAACCCCAAGACCTAGCGCGATATTAGCAAGGCTGGACGTTGTTGATAATACCCTCACATATCACTTCGTTTTTCGGTCGGGTTTGCACAGACGGGGCCTAGGGTCGGTGTAGTCTGAGGTTTCGTTTAGGTGTTCGGTATCAAGAGGGTCTGTTTTAGCTCACGTTTGTTTTACTTCCTATTCAGGACTTTTGCGCGAATTCCACCATAACAGCGCGCTGCAACTGTGGCTACTGGAGACACCAAATGGCTTTCATTAAATAAGGGTGCAATGAACGTGAAGTACGAGGTACATGAACGTCTACGGGACTTTTATTTTGTTACTACGGCGTGCGTGTGTGGGGCGCCTGAGTCCAACGAAAGGTTACATAGCTGCCACGAGGAGCTCGCTGCCGTCGTTCCCGTAGTCCTCTTCCTCATCTAATGTATGTCAGCTTATGGCATTGCCAGAGGCAAAGGGCTCACCGGATTCGATGCGACGCATACGAGGAGTCCTACTATAGGATACTGTTTCCTCATCCTCGTTCGAGAACGATCGTTTGCGCTTGTTTAAGCCCCTGCCATCTCGGACAGCTCTGTATTCAGCCAGTGCGTCGGCCCGTCCCATGTCTGCGAGTCGTCAGTTAGCTTCACCATAGGAGGTTAACACATACGAGCGGAGTGGCTGTAGGCTGTCCCCACAGACGACGTCCTACTGTGGGCCGAGCCCTCGCTGCCATTCGGGCTGTGGGTTCGCACGACTGGGCTGTCCCAGTTTCCCATGGAAGGAGGTGAGAAGGCGCTGGCGATGCCCGCTAGATTGCTCATCGTGATGTCGAATGACATGCCTTCGTCGAAGGTAAGGTCCCTTGCAGACATGGTGGTATAGTCAGAGTCATATCCAGTGAACAGTGGCAACGGGGTTGGTGGGCGTGGAACGATTTGCGCTGGGCTTGCAGGGCGCATATCCTCGAGCGTGGACGTGCTCCTCAAGCGCAAGGTCTCGGTCGTCTCATGAACGAATTTGCGTATCGGCCGGTGTTGCTGAGGAGGAGGTGTGGGTGAGACGCTAGGTGGCTGTGGATGGGGGGTGGATGGGACGATAGGTGCCACGGTAAGCGACGGGTCCACGTGGGGCGACCTGGGGTGCACTAATGGGACTATGAATGAATCCACAGGGTATCCTTCGTACGCATTCGAGACGCGAGGTGGGCGTGGAGTTTGGGGTGGGGGCAGCAAGCTGCGGTTCGGGGGCGTCACCGGGGGGCTCACCAGGCGCATGGCTTCCTGTATCTGTATTGTTACTGGAAAAGCATACGCAGTTAGCGACATATCTCCCTCCGCAGAAAAGCCTTTACTGCTATGGCCTGTGTTGCTCGCCTCATCACTCTGCGAGATGAAGCCTGGTGTCGCCGTTGTCGCAAGAGCTTCGTAGTCGCTGGCGGACCGTGCCAAAGGTGAGCGACGCGCGGCCTCCGTATAGCCAGTGGTCGTCCCTGGAGAACCTGGTAAGCAGTTAGCCAATATTTCCCTCAGTAGAGAAGCCTTTACCGGTGTGGGCTAGGTTGTTTGCCTCGTTAGTTTGCAAAACAGCGCTTTGCATCGCCACCGTAGGATGAGCTGCGTAGTCGCTGGCGGACGGCGCCAGGGGAGAGCTAACAGGAGGGGCTGTGGTGCTCTTGGGACGTGAATGCGGTCTGCTGGGACGTGAATGCGGTCTGCGAGGCACATCTTTATGTTGGGTGGTCTTGGGGGAGGGTGGCCGGCGCTGCTCCGTTGCAGCCTGCTGAGAGAATCCTGCAGTCGGCTGCAGCACCGCTACGTCCTGGGCCATCGGCCGGAGGACGGTCGATAGCCCAACTCCGTGGTGCTGTGGGAAGACGAGTGGGCCGTCCGCAGTGGCGCCGTCGAGTTGCGTGCCCTGCATCAGCCCTACAGGCGGCTGCAGCACTGCTCCATCCTGGGTCATCTGCTGGTGGACGGTCGATTGCCCAACTCCGGGGTGCCGCGAGAAGGCGAGTGTTCCGTCTGTAGTGGCGCCGCTAAATTGCGCGCCCTGCGTGAGTCCTACAGGAGGCTGCAGCACCGCTCCGTCTTGGGCCATCGGCCGGTGGACGGTCGATAGGTCAACTCCGTGGTGCCGTGGGAAGACGAGTGTGTCGTCTGCAGTGGCGCTGTTAAGTTGCGTGCCCTGCATCAGCCCTACAGGCGGCTGCAGCACCGCTCCGTCCTGGGTCATATGCCGGTGGATGGTCGGTTCCCCAACTCCGTGGTGCCGTGGGAAGACGAGTGTGCCGTCTGCAGTCGCGTTGTCCAGTTGTGTGCGCTGCATGGGGCGTACAGGCGGCCGCAGCCCCCCTCCGTCTTGGGCCATCGGCCAGTGGACGGTCGATAGGCCAACTCCGTGGTGCCGTGGGAAGGCGAGTGCGCCGTCGGCAGTGGCGCCATCACGCTGCGTGGTCTGTGTTGACTGGGGCCGGCGCTGCTCTACTCTCGGGACAGCAGATGAAAGCAGTGGAGCGGGCTGCAGAGCCGATCCGTCCTGGGGGATCAGTTGGTAGATGTTTGACTGCCTCAATGCTGGATGTGAGGTGAACATCTGTGCGCCCTCTCCAGCGACACCCGTGATTGGAGTGACCTGGTTTCATACGTCGAACGTCAAACGAAAGACCTCAGATGCAAGGTTGTGTTCAACGTACCGCACCGGCTTTGCGGCCGTGAGCATGCTGAGGGGGGCATTATATACTGCTCCGAACTGAGCCACAGCGTCGTGCTGGACGACGCGACCATGGTACGATGGCCCCTCGGGTCGCGAGGTGGTCTTAAGACCCTTCCACGTCGGAGTCCTTCCGTTGGCCGGAGAGACCGTTGTCGCCGGAGGTCTGCCGCGTTCCAACACGTGCAAGGTTTCAATTTCCCCTGCAAAATGTCGATAAGCATGAAGCCGCACAACTAGACGTGAAAAATACCGTTAAAGGAGTGGGTTACTAGAGCGTCTTTACCAATGCAGTAGTAACGGCAGACAAAGTTTGCGATGACCGTAGCGCCGGCCAGTTTATTTTCCATCTCATGCGGAGGGATGAGGCAGTCGGCCTGGTCGTACGCGCGGAGGGGGCGCACGTCATGTGCCAACAACGCCGTGTCAAAGTGTGTAGCGAGGTCTGACGGGGCTGGCCACTTTTTTGTCCACTCTACATGTTGAGCGTTAATAGACGGCTGACGATGGAATATTTGTCAAACCACACTCACGCAAAGGCTTGCCCTTGACCTGGAACATCGGTTGCGTCAACCGGACTGTCTCTTGTCCATTATCGTCCACGCCGAAGAAATGGATGGAGTCATCGCAAACACCATGTTCGATGTTGTGTAGGTTTTCGATGCTGCTATCCCACGCTGAGGCATACACAGGGTGAGCTAAGAATTATATGTTAGTGGTGGACGTGCCTTATTAAATCACGGGGCTCACCGGGGCGTTCCAGCAGAGCCACGTACTTCGCTTTTGCGGCAAGCCCGTTAAAGTGGGGTTTGAAGTTTCCTCCAGGGCCAACAGTAAGATTGTGTCGAGATATAGTCCCTATCACACTGAGACTTGCGATAGCCTCTCGCGGCGTGTTGTTGGTGACTGGAGCGCCCGAAGGGCGCTCGTAAAGGGCCTGGCCACCCCAACTGTTTTCTTTTCTCCATTCGAAAAACTCAGTCAAGTATGGTGAAGCGGCAAATCCAGGAGTTGCCACCAGCGCGCGCAGTGTATGCAGCGGCCCAGTGTACGCGGGATCGGCGAGGACCGCTTGCGGAAGAGATAAAGCCATTTTGGAAGGAGCGCAATGCGACGGTGTTAGGGTGTGAGTGGGACGAGAAAGATGAAGGGTGAATACCCTGTCCTGCATTTTTTAAAGACTTTGTCGAAGTACAGCATTCTCAGGGAGCCGTTGTAATTGTAACGCGCAAGCTTCGGCCGAAGGTTTTTCCTAGTGAGCGAAACATGGAATGTACGGACGCCCTATCAAATATTGCCGAGGTGCACCTTACGGGGACGAAAACATTCTGATATTGGCCAGATCCCTGTTTTAGCGAGGTTGACGAGGTTCCCATGTTAGCAAAAAGGCGTCACTCAGCGCGTATTTTTTTCCTCCGTAGTAGAACCGCTCGTCTGGTCGGACGACCGATCGGATCTCCACACTGTGCACCTTACGGGGGAAGAGGAAAACCCTGAGCTGGCGAGATCCCCCGCTTAGCGAGTTGCACTATTAGAAATTGTGTTAGCTCACCGCTTAACAGCAAATGGACTTCTAGAAAATTACAAATGAAACGAGACGCTCATCACCGGTACTCGCATCACATGGTTCCGGTACGTCCGTGATATTAGTTGTTGCGACGATTCGCTGCAGCGAAGGAGTTTTCAGCGCTCGTCCGAGCGGTTTTTTGTTTCTGTCGTTCAATGTCTTTGTGTACGGCGTTAGCACGCAGAGAGAGAGTCAGTATGTGTCTCTGCAGAGGCAAGGGATAACTTCCCCCTGCAAAGGCATCAGTGCTCCAGTTCGTTCTGAAAAATAGCTATCGTCCTTACCCCTTTTAGCAAATGTGTTTCCCAATTCGTCTACAACCGAGTAGATGTTGATTAGACTCCATCGGCTCGTCAGCTACGTGAGCGGTTGGTCCGTTGTTGGGCCTATTATTGAGGAGTGTGTGTAGTTTTTCTGTATGCGGTTACTGGCCAGTTTAAGCGGTTCAACGGCAATTTGGGGCATCGAGATATTAAACGTGTGTAGTTTTCCTGCATGCGGTTACTGGCCACTTTAAGCGGTTCGTCGCCAATTTGGGGTATCGAGATATTACTGCGTGTGTAGTTTTTCTAGATGCGGTTACTGGCCAGTTTAAGCGGTTTGTCGCCAATTTGGGGCATTTTTTTTCGGCCCTGCCATCGAGATATTACTGTGTTGCGAGTTTAGGTGGCTCATCGTGCAACTGAGGCTGAATTGAGACTGAACTTCAGCTTACCTGATTGAGATACTGAAGCGGTAGCGTATCACTTCCTATTATGGTAGTGAGGCCGGGGAGTGAGCTTGGGTATTACTGCGCTACCATTTTAGGCGATTCATCGTCAAACCGAGACAGAACTTCAGCTCACCCGAATGAGATACCGTAGCGGTAGCGTATCACTTCTTATTATGGTAGTGAGTTTTGGGTATGTAAGTTTGGGTAAGTGTTTGTTTGTGGAACGCTTTGTGGCGGACTTTGCGGAGCGGTGCTTCTGGATTGCTATAAACCTAAACGGCGACGTTAACTAGCAGTTTTACCACCCGAGTACTGTTGTTGAGTCTAGTGATGAACGCCTCCCGGGCTCGACTCTACCAAACAACCCTTGAGCAATTCTATACCAGGAATCCTTGGGGCAGCGTGGACCAGCCAGTGAATCCGTTATCAGTACCACCTCCTCGTCACAACGGCGCACGAGGAGGACTTTTCGCGCTGGGTGCAGGCCAAGCATCTGCACCTATTGACGTCGACGAGTGGACGGAAAGACGTTCCGCGTCGGGCGTGGTAGGCAGAGCATCTGCACCTATTGACGTCGACGAATGGTTCGCCGCAAGCCTGCAGACAGGTAAGTCGATACCATATCGATGTACGGCTGATAGACTTGAATGGCAGTCAATGAAGGCAGTGGAGGTTCCATAGGCCCACCAGGAGCTATTTGTGCTGCTGCAAGCCCTAACGTCCGCAATATCGAAGAAATCAGAGAGTTTTTTGTGTGTGCCATCTGCCAAGACACCTATATGCGTCCCGTAGTGTTTGTATTCCAACATTATCCGGATTCAGACCAGGCCGTTAATGACCTCCCTATTAGCACGCTCTGCATGCACGTTTTCTGCGACGCATGCATTAGTCGCAGTCTCGTGTACTCAACGTCCTGCCCATTATGTCGTTGCCCTGTGGTGGACGCGCCGATGCGAGACCGCTTGTTCGAGAGTGAGCTGAAGGCCGCCATCGAGGATGGTATCGTCAAGAAGTCCGGGGCGGTGGGAAGAAGGACGCCGTACACGTGGAACATGTCACTTTCGTAATTAATATTGTTCATGCAGTGTAACATTGTGGGTCCAAAGTTCAACAAACTCGTCTAAACGCGCGTTCCCGGTGTCGTTTCGTTAAGTGCGCTCGGGTGTTCTTCCATCAGCGTGCTGGGGGGTTCCTCCATCAGCAATTATGGCCCAGACACTGGAGTGTTCGTCAGTATACGCAGTCTAAAAGGGAGACAATAAGAGCGCTTACAGTGTCAGTAGGTTCACAAGTCGTGGAGCGTCCTCGTCGATCTGCCCATGCATTTACTTCAGATCACCCGTACATTGCCGTGGATTGCACGACGCTCAGCAGCTGCGGCTGAGGCTGTTCTATGCTCGCAAGCCATAAGTAGCACCGACACCAAGAAACTTGTCCGTCAGCGCTGCGCAAGATCTAGGGTCTCAGCGATTTCTAGCGTAGTGGGTGATCTTCCCATCCGCCCCTAGCAACAGCAGTACATTGTCGTGGACCACTCAGCGACTGTGGCTGAACCGATTCTATGCGCGGAAGCCATGAAGACCAAGCAAGTTGTCCGTGAGCGCTGCGCAAAATCTGTAGCCCAAGTGCGGGCGGCCAGCATTTGTGCAAAGAGGTTCCAATAATCTGATTCAGCAATCCAGTTCGTCCAAAGCTATACTGTTCAGAACCATGATCTAACGGGCGCGCGACATAAAGTTGCGGAAACAGGCCTTGGTAGGTGCGAGCAAGTGGCTGATAAACAATGTCAGTCCGGTAGGGGCCCTCTTTACCTGGCAGCCCCCTATTGCGAGCGCAGTGCGGAAAAGCCGATGAGCAATCAGCGTCCTTGCATGCACACCATATCGACTTCGGCGAAGGCACACCATGATCCAAGAAAGCCATGGTAGGTAGACGCCGTGCATTTTTCTACAGTCGTCCTATTAAGGTTGTCGTTTGGTACCGAATGTTCTTCGTATACGATAAATACGATAAATAAATGACATGATAGATGGTATGTCATGTCCTTGATTGGGAGACGGTGATACGGTGTTACGCTCAGGCTACCATGCAATGAAGTCCCTATGTGACAATGGTTCTGTGAGCTAGTGGTTAAGAACTTGCCTGGTAATTGTGAGCATAGGTGGCGAGTATGTTGGTTCGAATCCAGCTAGAACCGTCATAGGGATCCTATGATTTTTTTGTTGATTCTTTTTTTTTGTAGACCGAAAACCTTTTGTTGTTACAACGTCGTCGCTTTTGTATGTTACTTTTGTATACTTTGGCATTCAAGAGTTCTTTGCAGGTTGTATTCCCAGACATTCCTATTTGTATGACATGCGTTCTGCGAGAGTATACTAATAGTATAAGACGGGCGCCACAGGATATTTAGGTACGAACAAAATACGGCGAGTTTGGGCACAACGGGTTGAGGCAGCGACCACCCAAAGTGAAGGTGAGTCGTGTATGGCCAATGTCGGTCAACGCACTGTCAGTGTCTTCATCTCTACCATCCATCCCACCCCACTTGATGTGAGCGAAGCCCTTTAAGCCCTTAGCGGCCCTCCAAATCGCGGGGCAAGAGTACCCGCACGGCTTCCCCCACCCGGCGGTAGAATCGTCCAATGTCGTCATGTCTGGGAAAGGAGGAACCAATCGATAAGTACGGTCGGGTTCAGGAAGATGCACGGCGGGATGGCTGCGAGACGTCGGCCTCCAACCGATGAGGTGGCGTTGTTCGGCGACGTTGTGTAAGACAGGCGTGATAACTTCGTGGGACGCAATTGCAATCATTTGGTCTGTGTTTGGAGACATGAAGAATACAGGACCAAGTGTTGCACACCCGGCCGATGTTATGCTAATGTGTTTTCCCTGTTTTGCGATACATCAGCAGCTTTCATGAACTAGTAACGATGCTCACTTTGACTGAAGGATGTTTCATCCATACGACACGCCCAGCATTGGTATATGCCCCCGAGCTCCACTCGGCGCCAATGAGGATAAAACCCGCCTCTTTTTCAAAGAACTTCACCAGCATCGTCTGCTGTCGACTCGTTACGATTATGTTCATATTAGAGGGGCAGGGAGGGTCAGACAGCGTCGATGCGGTCGCCAACGCGACGGAACCGACGATCCAGCTTCGCATGACGTGGAGAGCGAGGAAAAAGCGATGGACGATAGAGTAGTTGTTGGCGGCCCTGGGCTGGACATCCGGGGGGAAGAAAGCACAAGTGTAACGGGTGACCCGACCTTTGATGTAGCCCTTGACGTAGCCTTTGGTGTTCTGATTCAGGTGCGAAAAATGCACGAGATCGAGAAGATTTAGGAAGCGTAACATATAGAGTACCACGTCTCGTGTGGTCCAGAAGGCGCTCATCAGGCGAGGCAGATGGTAGTTCCGCGGTCGTAGCACTCGATCGCTCTGGGGGGGCATCAAGCGTTAGATTGGCTTGCACTTAGAACTCATCGCTGGGTTTTATAGAACGAAAGGGGTTTATCATTGCATCAAACTGCTTCAAGATCTAGCGAGATACGGCATGGTTGACTGAGCGTTGACGACTCCCTTTCTAAATACTCTGATGATGGCGTCAGCAGAATTCCATCCGGCGTTAGCAAAATGGGACAAACGTAGAGATGACCCATTCCACACCCGTACAACTTCTCTCATCTTTGATGTTGATAATGTAACGAGCAGCCGATTTGCTGTGGCGGAAGATAAGCACGTTTCCGCGCCAGGGTTTCTCCAATTCGGGTACGAGCTTGTTAATCAAGTGATTTTCCGGATGGACGTTGGGGCCTTCAGTCTGCTGGGGCGCAACCACAATAGTATATGAGTGTGCGAGGTCTCGTGGCTCGTCCAGAGGATACCGATTGATCTGGAAGCTACGGCCAGTGAGATCGGAAGTTGCTGAACTCGTCCCACGAGAGGCATCTATCCAGACGTCGGTGTTGACATCGTCAATAGTGAGACCGCGACGCATTCCAGGGTGTAGAGGTACCCTGACCCAGACCCAATGAGTCATGGAACGACCGTCGGGGATAAGGATGGCTCTCGTGGATTTGGAGTCGTCCTGTGCAAGCGGGTCAATGTGGTACGACAGCTTTTCATTCAAGAAGAACAAACCGTATTTGCAAGTTGAATTTGCTCCCGTGTCCACTGGACGAATGCCCAGTGCATATCCGGTAGTTCTGTGGTGGGCCGGGGCAGTGGTTTTCGCCAGGGTCTAGGAGGGAGGCCGGCCATTACTCGCCAAGTTTTTTTGTTTTGTTGGGCGTATACTCACATGGCTCAGCTATTTATGGTTGGCGAACCGTCGTCAGATGAAACTGTGCCGTAGGCCGAAAAGTGCGCGTGTTAGCGGTTCTCTTGTGCGGTGCTCTCGTAGTTGCACGGATAGCGTCGTTACTTGGCTGAAGTGGGACATACCCAATTGGTCAGGCGAGTGGTGATGGTGCAGGGAACCGGAGCGTTTTACACTGTATAAGGCAAGTGGTGGCTGCTGTGTAGAAATGTATAAGCGTGTGGGAAGGTAGAAATGTATAAGCGTGTGGGAACGAAGCATTAGGTAACAGTGTGTCGTAATCGTTACAAAAGCTTCCTAATCGAGCAACGGCTGCGAGGCTTCCTAATCCAGCAACATTTCCTAATCAAGCGGTGCAACGCTCCAGTCTGAATGCGGTAAAAGATACAGTCTCGATGGGGTGAACCCAAAAGGGAGATAGCCAACTTCTGGGCATTGATTTACCCGAGAAGGTATCGCACATCCAATATGGTATCTTAACACACGCTCGCTCCAAAAGGTATTTTAACACACTCTCGCCCCAAAAGGTCTTTTAACACACACGGGCGGGCATATGCTCGAGAGGCAATGCACTAAAACAAGCTAATATCCGTTGTATTTTCTGACACCGCTTTATCTGTCCTAATCGAGCGCTGTGTCCTGATCTAGTAACGCAAGGCTCAAGCGTCGTTGTCTAGGTGATTGGCCATGGCTAGCGCGCGGGCCCTGCGGCGGCGCATGCGGCGTGCGTAGATGGTGAAGAGATGTTGTAGACATTGTATTGCCTCCCTCGACAGTGGTGTATGGATCGACATAGGAAGGGCTGCAATGGACATAAGTCATCCAGAAGGACAAGCCAGAAACCAGCAACAAGGAATGTACACGTAGGGTTGTTTTGTAGTAACCACGGTAGCACATGCGAGTGCCTTTGCCCTAAAGATTGTATTTCGGCGCGAGGAGTTCCATCCGCCCAAACTGTGAAGTGGACGGCGTAGTCTTGGCCTTGGGCAGTGAAGTAGTAGATCATTCGGGAAATGCACGTAGTTCGCCGAAAGATGGATGGTCGCTTTTGTTAAGGTCTTTGTGTTGCCGGTCTATATGCCAAGTATCAATTTCCGAAAAGGGAAGACAGCCGATTGCGCTCTAGACAGCCGATCGCGCTTTCGTGTATAAATATAAGTACTAACTTTCCATGCCCATTTGCACTATGTTCCCTATTTTCCGGAAACACGTACCAACTCTCCTTAGGCCTGAATTCCAGGTGCCCAAGTTTGTTGGCCCCCCACAATGGCCAAAGGAGTTGAAGTCCTTCGGCCAACTCTCTGCGTACTTGTTGAACAGGCCCACGGCAGCACTGGCTGATCACTTGTTCAGCGTCGACTTCCACCCTCCGTTGCAAAGTCATGAACGTGATGCCGACGAACCTGCCTACGACAAAGAGCGTTATGACGAATCTGTCTACACAACCGACGACTCAACAGTTCCATACCAATTCGTGCTCTTTGGAAAGGTCTGCACAATGCTGGTAAGTCTTGTCGACTGTATAAATATATCAGATGATGACTGCTCTCAAAAGTTGACTCGGAGTTCGCACAGTACCTTTGGTGTGGCAAGTGACGATCGGCTCCCGGACTGCCTTAAAAAAGCCTTTGCTTGCCAGATCGAGCAGCTAGCGCAGGCACCTGTGGAGGACGAAAGCTCGTTCCCAGTCAGTCGAGATCAGTCTATCCAGGTTAAATCTAACGATTTTATCAGGACACCCGCCTTGTATCCTGTATAGGCGTAGCACGCGACGCCATCTTCGTGCACACAGATCATCTGGGGCATATCCCTGCCCTCATCTATAGGGATGTCGACGGTACCGTGGTCCCAACGCGCACCAGTCCTGTCCACTTTCCTGCGGACGTTGGAGAGTGGGTCGTTATTCAGGCCACATTCCATCGTCGGCAGGACTCGGCAGGCGTGAGGAAGTATGAAGTTCTCGCGCGACACATCAGGGTCCTCGGGACTACCTCTGCATTGCTACGGGTGCCTTCTGATGAGTTTGTCATGGTACAGGGGGCTCAAGGGGCTCAAAGTGGTGAGCTTGGCGGAAGTGGTGTGCCTGGCGTTGCTGGCCGTACGTCTGTCGGCGCAGGGGAGGAAGGAGTAGTCGTCGCTGGGGAAGAGGAACAATCGGTTGTGGATCCAGATCCTATGTCGCCTTTCGCAATCACTGCTCCGGCCGAGCACACTCCGGACCCCACTACACCCAAGAAGCGAGCGAGAGAGAACGGCAGCCCTCCAGCAGCGATCAGACGGTCCCCGCGTATCGCTTCCAACGCGGCGGCGAAGGCTCAGGCGCCCAGGGCGCATCGGAGTTCCAACGACAGCAGTACTCCGTTCAACTTGAAGCGTGGGCGGCGTGGTAGAAAGCACGGCAACTGAGGTGTAACTAGACGTCGTTAACCAATACAAGAACTGGCGTGGTCTCGAGACGGCCGTATTGAGTGACGCTGAATCAAATGTGGCTGGACAGAGGTGTGACAATCTAACTTGGGAGTAGCTTCTGTGTCATCGCCCTGAGTAAGCCACGCACAAATATTCCTGGGACAGGTTGGAAGACTTGCCGTATAAGAGCGACGTTCACGCGTATGTATTTTGACAGTTTCTCTTAATTCTAGGTAATTTGGAGAGGCGAAGAAGTTTGCCGCACGTGCACGACTCTCTACTTGACCTCAGTTTTTTCCGTGGTTGAAATGCTCACGTGTTGATGTCACTGAGCGTCACAACAACTGCGTCGCGAACGTTTCCCTAACCCGACCTATGGCTCAGAGTGAACTCCTACGCCGTAGTAGACGCAGTGCGACGCGTCCACTTCGGTTCGCCGGTCTTCTCAGCGCGACGTCGTTATCGAAAGCACGGAGTGCTTTTATCGAAGTTTAGAAGTGCAGTTACTATTTGGTACAGTGCTCCAAACCTTCGGGATCGTGGTTCACCGTGGGCGACAGGTCGGATCCATCTTGTGATGCTCTGGGGTGTAGACGAAAGGGAATGAAAGGTGGGTGGCAGCTGAATCATGGCAAACATATTAATAATTACGCGAAATGCGCGACGTCATTTGTACAGCCACGAGCTTGATTCCTGTCGACTCTCTTAGTTCACCGTTGAGTCCAACGACAATGCCAGAAGGATTAGAGATCAGGATTCTACGGAGATTCATTGTCCTCTTCATTAAATGGATGAAGGAGAAGAACCGTGAACCAGATCTCCGAATCAAATCGTTGTGGGCGGACATGGTTGCTCGCGAGGAGAACGACATGAAGGTGCGAGAGGATGAGCTTCTTGCCTACGCCACGACTCTCACATCCGGCATGCTTGGTGCTGGAACTCACAGATCCTGGGTGGACCGTTTGAGCGTCCTGGCAGAGTCTGTTCCCGATACGCACGGCCTTTTAATCAGACAGGTGAACAACTCCTATTAGAGGGCCGAGCAAACCGACAATATATCTGTCTCAATAGGTTTGGGGGAAACTACCTCGCGTGTACCGCAAACAAGTTTCAAGCAACTACGCCTCTTGGCCTGATTTTTGTGACGCACTACGAGCATTAAGTCCAGAACATACTACCAAGCCCGCCGCACGTAAGTATACTTGATCAACGCTGATGTCGTTCTAATAGGATAGTTCCCGAGCCATGGTATATTCGTGTAGCCGAAGAACTTCCAGACGAAGCCCGTAAGGCCGGCGTTGTATATGATAGGCCATCCAACAGTCATCTTGCTTATCGACTCGGACGGTACACCCCTCTGGCCTGGCGTGGCAGAAATCCAGATAGAAAGCCCGTGGATGACAAAGACAAGGGACGCGGAAACGGTGGAGAACAAGAGAGAGGTGAAACCAAAGGACAGAGTGGGACCAAGAGTAAAGGGCAGAAAAGAAAGAAAGAGCGTGCGGAAGACGACGATTATGTCCCATCTGGAAAGTCACTGAAAAAGACTACGCTGGACGATTGGGTCCGAGGAGGTACTGCAAGGGAGACCACACAAACAAAGTGCGAAGTTGGACGCAAGTTTGATGTTTGATTATGCTGAACCGTTGTCCTGCAGCAAGCCACAGAAAAAGGCAATGGCTCCTCACAACGAAAGCAGACCACAGCAAAAAACCTTGTCTAGTTTTTCGTTCACATCCCTTTCTCGGTTGCCGACAGACGCTGGGCTTTCATCCAAATTGACTGGATTCGGTCTTTCAAAAAGCGGGTCCAAAAAAATGGATGAACCCCTTGTGGACTATTCTCGGTACCTGTGGCCCAGCCACTTGTTCCCTGTCCTGAACGATGAAAGCGTACGTTTTCGGCTCTTCGCTCCCATGTACTGAGCTCTCAGTATTAAGGTTGATGTACCGGACGCAATGGATAAGACAGGCATGGCATTGGTGGGCGTCGAGTACGATTCTCGGGATTTGGTGTTGAATCTGAAAAGCTGTTTCTTGGAGGTAAATAACGCCGTACTTTTTTATTGCATGACTTGACCGAGAGACCGAGCCAAGGTGGAACCATTGCTCCACTGTTCTCCTCAGATATTTACCATTGAAGATTGGGTGGCTGTGCCAGAATACCTGCAACGGTATTATTTATTAGCATTTAAGTAAATTCAATACACTGATTTTGGATGTAGGCTAGGCCATTCAAGATCGTTCTTGCACTCGAGATGAATACGCACGTCCTGGCTTGGCTATCTAGCGACAATAATGCTCGGGTACTACGGTTTGAAAATCTTTGTCTCCAGCCTGATAGTGACGTCTACTTAGATGTACTGGTTATCTGTGGCAGACATTGAGAAACTGCGTCCACTTCGAGTTCCAGGTAAGCGCTTTATTGAGGTCAGACAGCAGTAATAGTGAACGTCTGCGCAGATATTGTCTTTGACTTTTGGAACTGGGGAAAATTCACCGTCAACTGGCTCAAGAAAACCGGCTCAGCTTTCGATCACTATCCTATCTCCCGCGTCCTCACGATGGCAGGTCATCAGCCAACTCGCGGTGTCGGAAAGTATAACAACGACGAAGCCCTTTTCTTCGCAGGCAAGAGTGACACATTTCGCATGGCCCGGCCTCGAGTCTGATCACGGGTGGGGTAGGAATTCCTCCGTGGACCAGTTATGGGTCTGTTCGGAAAGATCCTAAGAAATTAGCAGCTGTGTATACTGCTGTTCGACATGTTTTGATGCGCCGCTGCTTAGACACTGAGTATGCGATGAATCTGCCAACTATAGTCACTAACAAGTTGTATCAGCAAGTTCTTGCGGCACGGCATGGAATTGAATCAGAAGCGCGGGCCAGACAGTTTCATGATCTTTACTAGTCCAGATGACGTCGAAAGGTAAGTGTCTTTACAGCCTTTAGGTTACTTACTTTGGCTGAAACGCTCGTGCTAGATACTGCCGGGATTTGTCGGTTCATAGGCAACTGGTTTGTGTGACCAGTCAGCGCGCCGAAAAGCCGTTGTGGCATACAATGTTCGTGTGTTATAGTCCGACGACGACAGTACACTGATTACGACCAGAAAATGAGCGAAGGTACACATCGAGTGTCAGCGTCAGGCCGCAAGAACATATTTGACACCAACCATTCCATGGCTGATGCACCCTCTACCTTTGATATCGGGGAGGTTGCTGATGCGGTGCTGAACTTTGATGGCTTGGGACCCACGTTGTTGGGCTCAGATTGGGAGTGGCAGTCAAAATTGCAGGCTGCAGTAACGCCACAAATGCGCAAGTTCTATCAGCGGCTGCTGCCGGACTTGTCGACTGTTCAGCGTTTGAGTTTGAAACCGCTTCCCGACTTGACGCCGTCGGAACTTGCGCTTGTGGTCAAGGCGAGGGGAGATACAGTCAATCCGCTAGTGCAATACTGGATGGACAGCAAACCACCTACTGTCTCAGCGAATCAAGTTGTAGACTCAGACTCCGACTTGGACAACTCAGAGTCCATGTTGTCGGAGGTGTGTATGAACTGTTCCTGACATTTATAGTGTACCACTACCACAAATGCTCACAGGAGTCAGAACTCACAGAACTTACAGACGAAGGGGATACATCTGAGCTCACTGAACTTACAGACGAAGACGATTCAGGTAAGTCTATTGAGTATTGAGTGGTCTGCCGTCCGACTCACTTATCCGCCTGGATAGATCTGAACACAATGGACATCGACGTGGACTTGGAGCCGGCGCCGATAGTGATGGATCGTCTGCGGGCTCGACTGCCTACAAAGGTTTACAAAGTTGGTCAATCAAAAAAGAAGGACTATCTATGGACTGTGCTCACCGCTCCACTCCACACAACATGCCCGAATGAGTCGATCAGTCCTCGAGATGGATTGGTATTCCAAGTTATGTCGGATTTGAAACGGCGACAAGGTACTATTAGATATGTGAAACGACACACTAGGAAGTATACGGTGGGCCCTATGGAATTCTGTGGTCATGCCAAAGTATTCAAGTACGGTCAAAAATCGTGGGTGTATTTCTACACAGTGCGTAGAAGAGTCTGAAGGCACCTAGCTTGGTAGTGCCTTGTTGGTGGCATCCGACTTTGACCGCGAAAGAGCAGGTCTACGCTTGGAAAAGTTGGAATAGTCTTGGACGTGTCAAGAAGAGAGCGGTCAAGAAGATCGGCAGTGGAGGGGGGCCGAGCACACGGCCAAGCACACGTTCGATGACGAGTGCAGAGCTTCAAGTGAAAGGTGAAGAATGTACTTCTGCTAAATACAAGTTCACAACTCGGAAGAACAAACGAGTCAAGATAGATTGGGACGAGTTGTATAAATTTGACTCAGAGTAGAATTTGTTGTATGAATGATCTATGCATACACGTCTATGGACACCAGAACTTTTAGATTTGGACGGATTCAGCTGGAGCCAGACGGAAGGTCAAAGCCGCGACGGCCATTATGTCGGCCGCCCATTTACCATCTAACGACATATCAGGCCCAACTCTAGACTGAACATTGGCACATACCAGCACTACCGGTGGCACTCAACACACGGGCACCCGCTCGAGCGAGCAGACCACTCAAGCAGCCGGTGCCCCCGAGTGACCAGGATATCACATTGCTATCCACAAAGTCCGTGTCCAGGTCCCAGGCTGGAAACCGCATGTAGATGCAACCGCGGTCGTCGGTCGTTCGAAGCGTTGCAGGGCAGCTAGGGTGGCCACCGCATCTATGTCCGGTGCTGTACCCTAATGTATCGACAACGTAGTTGCTGTCGGTGTACTGATGGACAGAATCCCACAACATCTGCTGGTCGTCGAGAGTGTGCCTCACTGGTAGACGAGTCGGCGTCGTGAGAGCTCTGTGGTCTGCAGTGAGCTTGGGATATGCATGAAACAAACCGTTGGCTGTCCATGCTCCGTACTCGCATGTGAATGGGGAGGTTGCGATCGTGCTGAAAGGGTCTTGCGTTTTTGATTCAAAGACCTGGATTTGGTTGCCACAAGCATTGGTAAGCGTCCAAACGGCATGCGCGTTGGACATATGGTATCTGACTGCATAACTGTGCAAGCTGTAGTCGGCAGCATAGTCCAAGAACTCCAGGACTAGGTCGACGGACCCTCGTGGCACTACAAAGCTCAGGCGGGTCGGTCGGAGGGTGGTGTCCAAATTCAAGAGAGCGGCGACGCTTGACCCGGCAATGACAGCGCCAGTAGCAGCAAGCATCAGTCGAACCTCTTCGAATCGCAGACCGAAGGGCGCCAAGATCGCCACTGCAGCGCTCATTAAACATTCCGCTGCCACTGCAGCCGCCGTATGGCATGTCTGAGCTAGGCTGCAGCGGTCGACCAGCGGCAATAGGCACATCACTTGCATGGTGAGTTCACAAGGCATATTGGGGAACCCTTTTGGACGAAGGACATCTGAGGGTACATGAGCATTGGTGAAATTGGACGAGAGGCAGCCATGCCTAGTAAGTCCATGTTTTTGATGGCAGGGTCTCCGACGGGGACTCTTTCAGTGAGGTGGGCTACAGCGTTGTCGTCGTCTAGAGCAGAACAGGATCAGAAGGCTGTGACTCAACAAATGTGAATGGACTTACCAAAGCTAGGCATGTATGCGTCGTCGTCCGACACAGAGTCTGAGTTGATGTCGATATCTGTATGAACACCAAAAATGGGCATGTCGGTACACTGAGGCATCAATACGTACGTACCGTTCAGAGTAAAGTCGTTGCGGAGTTCGTCAGACATAGTGAGCAGAGGGACAGTATCTTCGTCGGTCGAAGCGTCTGGGGTCCACTCTGTGTCTACGGACATCGTGTCTTCATCGGTTCCGTGGATGCGTAACCACTCGAGGTAGTGGCGAACCAGGTCGTAAAGTTTTCGAGATACGAGCGCGGTGTTGAGGAGGCGAGTCGCCGACATTGTACCACAAACCATTCTCACGGGCAAACCAGGTTCGGCGTTGTCGAGGAAGGCCAGTTGAAAGAACCAAGCCTCTGCGTCCCGGCTGATTCTTTCCGGATCTAAAGCAACAGCTTGTCAGCGACGATGAGACGGGTGAGGTGGAGGGTTACAGGCCTGAGGACAACGAGAACCGGGCCATTGAGAAACGATGAGAGGTTGAGAAACGGTGAGAGGTTGAATGAAGGGTGTAGTGGAGATTGCAGCAGGCAGTGGGCCTGCCATCTCTGAACGAACGGCCCCAATTTATTGTCCACTTCGGCCGCTGGCAGCTTCTATAAATGGAGATTTTCCTGACGGATGAGAGTAATAAGTTGGGCGCAGATGTAGTTCAGGCGCAGATGTAGTTCACATGGCCAAGGGAAGCGATCACGTTGAAAAACTGAATGTGACAACTGAGAAAGACGGCAAAATGGAAATACGTAACTCTTACTGTAAGTAGTATTTTGATCGTCCTCAGGCGACTGTGTAGCCGCGAAAGGAGCGTAAACCACGAATCAGAATATGATATGTGTAGCCCCGAAAGGAGCGTCTAGCCCCGAAAGGAGCGTCTTTGGCCATCGCTTGGACACTTATTGCGTTCCCGATATGGTTTTCCAGACGGAGCAGCCGTCTTTTGCGTGACGGCGTTGTGTTGTGGCCCTGCAGAGCAGAGCTAGTCCCACACGAAACACAATGGCTGGACAGCCAGGATCGACTTTACTACCCATGGCCGACTCTATGGAGGCGTCTTTCCGGGAATTTTCACTACCAGCTGTGCTATCCATTGTCGAGCAGATCGTCAACGTACCACGAGCCGCGAAGCGTAGTCGACGCGTCCTGTTCGAAGTGATGGAGGCTTTCCCTGCAGACGTTCGAAATTCATTGAAAGAGCGTGCTATGCAGGCAGTCCATCTATCACTGGCTGCAGAGGTGGAACAACGTGACCCCACAGCGAGTGTCTCGGCTCCAGCTCCAGGAGCGACCACATTACCCATTGCGCAATCTATGGAGGCGTGTTTTCGAAGTTTCACCCTGGCACATGCGCTGTCCATTGTAGGAGAGATCGTAAATGTGCCACGAGCCGCAAAGCGTACTCGTCCCGCCCTGTTCGAAACCCTGGAAGGCCTCCCAGTGGACGTTCGAAATGCAGTAAAAGAGCGTGCTATGCGAAGCGTAGGGACCAAGAGGAATGCTGCGGATGAAGGAAACGCGCGTCATAAGCGGAGACGCGTTGAAGTCGACGCACCACTTGAAGAAGTGGCAGAACAGGATGGCATGGACGTCGACACGGACTCGCACCTCATTGACGGTCCATTCATGAAACCACCGTCCAAGGCAGTCACTGAGGGTGCTGTTGTAAGGTATGATCCCGTTATCTTATTACGCTATATAGACTGACGCGCACTTAGCATGATAGAGCGGTTCAGTAATGCAGCCATGGCCCAGGGAACATGTATGGTCTGTGCTAGGATGATGTTTTTAAATGCACTCCAAGAAACTGCGGTTCAAGACATACCGAATCCACGCCATTTGGTCCCCCACAAACCTCACCCCGCCCACCACCTGGTTGGTCCGTGGCTGCTACACGAAGAAGCTTTGCAGCAGCCGAAGACGTATTTATGCAGCCAGTGCCGTGCGAAGCTCGTCCAGGATGAGCGGCCACCACTGGCTCTGTCTAACAACATGTGGATCGGAAAGCAGCCATTCGAACTCACGGTCTTGACTTTACCCGAGCGTCTACTTGTGGCACTATATTTTCCAGCAGCGTACATCATCAAGCTGTATCCGAAGGACAAGAATGCCCGAAGCTGGGGCAAAGACACAATGAACGACGGCCTGAAAGGGAATGTCTCCACCTACCGCCTCAACACTGTGCAGGTCGCAGGTATTACAGCAGGGAACACTCTGCCGCCGTCGCTCAATGTCCTGGCTGCTACAATCGGAGTTACATTCGTCGGTGCAAAGGATGTACCTCTGCGCGTGATGCCGGAATTTCTCCGAGTGCGCCGCGAGAGAGTTTTTAGGGCACTCGTGTGGCTGAAGGAAAACAATCGCCTTTACGCCAATATCGACATTTCCGAATCGCAGTTACGCCTTTTGCCTGAGAACGCAGTGCCGGAGGAAATCATTGCGAACGTTCGTCATTCAAGCGATGTAGCCGCCTTGCAGCAAGAACAGGCCGATTACGTGCCACTCGATGCGGAGGACGAGTGCAATGAAGATGCACCTGAGATGGATCATGGTGTGTTCCATTCACTACTGAAACCGGTATGGTATGGTGATATAGAGACGCGCCTTTAGACCTTGACGTTGACGAAGAAGATGGGCTAGACAGGCGGCCGTCGCCTGAAGCGGAGTCAGCAGTATACGGTTAGTCGTGAGGGCTAGAGGTTAACTTTGCTCATGCCCCTGTCAGAGGCCGAAGTCATCCCTATGCAGGCCCATGGTGTGATTGATGTCCACAGCGATTCGGTTCCAGACAGCGAGCTACTTGCGCATGCACTGTCAAATATCAGTGGCGGTGTCATGCAGGGGGACTTCTACATTCGCAAAAGCAGTGCGTTCGTGAACGAGTACCCACGTCGTGACGCGCAAGGCGAGCGATATGACGGCGGTCCCGACAGCCCAAACCACATGCTTGGAGCGTTCCCCATCCTCTTTCCCTATGGCGTAGGCGGCCTCGAGGTGGATCGACCCGTCGACGTCCCGTATGAGACGCACGTGCGGTGGGCGCTGCAGTATCCCGACAGGCGTTTCCGCATAGATTCCCGCTTCATATTTCAAGTATTTGGCGTTATACAGAAGCGCAACGTGTGTCGGTCAGCAGGTCTACAAATTCGGCGCTCAGCTTTTATCGCCAACAAGGTGTCTTTCCTGAAGCTGAAGCCCAAAGATTTTCTGCAGGCAAGCGCAGAGGAAAATGTCGCGTACCCTTCAGCAATCCTGTTATAAGGGCGCTCCGGAAACAACTCACGTCGTTGCGAGCTCGAGTGCCGGGGACGACGAGTCCAGAACATCGGTGCGGGGCCAGATATGGGGTATGAACCTGTGTTTTAACCCGCCGGCGATATGGGCAACTCTCAGCTTTCCCGACCACGGAGATCCTATAGCCCAGGTGCTTGCTGGGCAGACTATCGACCTGGATGCGTTTATCGCGACCGCGGGTCCCACTCGAACAGCTCGTGCAATCAATGTTGCGGGAGATCCTTTCGCAGCGGCGCAGTTTTTCCACCTCACTGTCACGGCCATAATTGAGGACGTGTTTGGGATCAAGGCAAAAGGGTAGGCCACACCGACAGGAGGGTGTTGTCGGCGTCGTGAACGGTTATATCGGTACCGTCGAGGCTCAGGGACGTGGGTCTCTTCACCTTCACATCTTGTTCTGGTTGGAGGGGGCGCCCTCCTCAGAGGCGATGAGAGAGGCGTTGGAAACAGAAGAGTTTAGGCGCAAAGTTACTGCATTCCTGAAAGAAACGATTCGTGCGGACATCCAAGGCACTACGGCAGAGTACGTGGCGCAGATGCCGAAGCAGTCGGCGGTGGAGTACTCGCGCCCTGTTGATCCAAGGGAGCCCAACTACGACTTGCGTCGGCGTGAGGCAGAAGCTACCATCGCGTGTGCGGTACAAGTCCATTCGTGCAAGCCGAATACATGTCTTCAAACGAAAGGTGGAAGGCTCGTGTGCAAGCGGCGAGCACCGTGGCCCCTATCGCCCGAAGAATGGATTCATCCAAACGGCGAATGGGGGCCCCGTCGCGTTTTTGGCCGGATGAACGCTTGGAATCCTCCTTTGCTGCAGATTACTCGAGCGAACCAAGACATGAAGATTGTAACTCACGGCCATGAGACCAAGGACATCGCGTTCTACATCACCATGTATGTCGCCAAAAAGCAAAATAAATCATCGAACACATCCGCCCTGTTAGCCAAAAGCATGGCATTTCAACCCAAGAACGTAGTCGAAGGCGGGGCCAGTCGCGACATCAACAAGCTGATGATCCAGCAATGTGCGAACACGCTCAGCCGGGAGCAGGAGCTCAGCGGTTCTGAAGTTGTCAGCTATCTTATGGGCTGGGGGGATCGCTTCATCTCTCACAATTTTGTGCCGATATACTGGGACGAGGTTACGTCCGCACTCAGAACCCAATTTCCAGCTTTGGCACAAAACAAGTGAGCCCTCCGTATTAGATCGATGCAGTTTGAGCTTACCGGCAGTACAGTGTGTTGCGCAGGACAGCCGCTGATCTGAACGTTCCTACCCCTGACCAGGGCTCCGAGCAGCCGTTTGTGCGTGACTTTCTCCGTACTCAGAGTCCTTGACCAACTCGATAGCCAGGATCCGCGAGTTAGGTTACGCGTAGACGATGGTGCCTTCGTCCTCAAAGATCAAATCAAAGAGTATGTCGATCGAGGAGAGGCGCTAGAGGACATGAGTTACTTGATGTACCATCTGAACACCTATGACGGCTCACCTGTCCGCAAAGGACGAGGACATTGTAGTGGTGTTGACGCTGAGGATGGAGAAGTCGCTGCCGCTGCCGAACAGGAGGCCGAGGGTGGGCCAGCTCACCGTGGGGCGGGTCGTCCTGCGAGCCAGCGCGTGCCATATCTCGCGTCGGCAAAGCGCAAAGGATGCCGGATTATACGCAACAAGGCTTTGGAGACACTGCCCCACTTCATTGGATCTTGGTTTCCCCGGCAACAAAACGTCGAGTATTATTCTGCAAATATGCTGGCGCTGTTGAAACCCTGGCGAAGGTTAACGGATTTACCTGCAGGAGACGGCACATTTACCACAGCATTCGACGCATTCATGGCGACCGCGTCGATTCGAGAGAAGCGTGTGGTGCAAAATGTGAACTACTTCCACGAGTGCGTCGACAGCGCCAAGCGCAAGACATCCACGCCTCGCGAAGAGGCTGCGGGGGCCGTGGACCTACATGACGACGTCCGACGGGAGATGGAACAAGAGGATCTGAACGAGTTGGCCATCCCACTATCCGAAGCGGACGTCGCGATCGCGCGAAACGAACGCTACGAATCACGGGAATATCTTTACGGCGAGGGAGCCATGGTCGTTGCGTTCGCACTGGGCATTTTCGACAGGGACTGGGTTGCTGATTCGACAGCAGCGCTCTGTGAGACCGCGTCATGGGAGCAGACACTGACTTACGCCAAATGGGGGAAAATGCTTAGCACTATGTCGAAGGCCGCAGCAGTGACCGTCAGTAACCGCGTCGAACTACCAGTTGTGGAGGATGAACTCGTACTGGCAAGGCCGGTAGTCGAAACAAATGGAAGGTGTCTCTGCTGTTCCACAAGCCAACGTGGCCGCCACACGTACGCCTCAGCAGCAGGCGAGGCTCAACCGGTTAAACTCGGAACAACGTAGGGCGCACGACATTATTGAACAGCATGTGCGGAGGACAATCAGCGGCGTTCCACAAGAGCAGCTGCTGATGATAGTTCGAGGGGAAGGGTGGAACCGGTAAAACCGTTCTGCTTAACGCCATATCCGATACCTTCGAGTTCCTAGGCTACCCGGAATGGCTTGCGAAGACGGCGACCACGGGTGTTGCTGCAAGTCTCGTGGGAGGCCTTACCACGCACACCTGGGCTGCTATCCCCGTTAACGCGAAAGACAGTCCGGACTGGGCGGGAAACAGCTCAGTAGAGGCCAATGAGAGACGCAAACGTAATATTCTGCCACAAAAAGTGAACGTCGACGAATGCTCCATGTTGAGGAAACGATTCCTGGCGCAGCTGTCGCAGATTATAGGCCAGGTGCGGGCCACCAACGCGGAGGGAGATCCGACGAAAGTTTTCGGTGGCATGAACGTAATCCTATTCGGTGACTTCCATCAGTTTCCGCCTGTTGGAGCTGGGCCACGCGCGTTGTATTCGAGAGCCAACAAGGGACTCAAGACGAGATCGGCTTAGCCATCTACGAACAGTTCACCACAGTAGTCACCCTCACAGAGCAATTGAGAGTCACCGACATACC
Source organism: Mycena haematopus (assembly GCA_029281435.1). NCBI lineage: Eukaryota > Fungi > Basidiomycota > Agaricomycetes > Agaricales > Mycenaceae > Mycena > Mycena haematopus. Next base: position 185,336 of record JARJCV010000059.1, read on the forward strand.
CTGGTTGGCCCTTCTCCGCCGTTTGCGCATTGGCGACTGCTCCGCAACGAGATGGACATGCTACGTTCATTGCTGGTCACCCACTCGTCGAGTGAGCTGCCCGATGTGACGTCTCCGCCATGGAACGACGCAGTACTGGTTACGCCACGGCATTCTGCTCGAGTTAGGTGGAACACGGCGTCCGTGATCAGGCACAGCAGACGTACCGGGAACCGCATGTACATCTGCCAGGCAGAAGACACCGTGGGCCGCTCCGAGGAGCAGTTGGACTTGCTACAGCGGATCATCGTTGCTGGGACCATCCAGAACACAGGAGGTTGGCGGGACCGCGTCGAGCTTTCTGTGGGAATGAGGGCCATGGTGCTCATGAATAGCAACAGAGGCAGATTCGCCAACGGGACGCGCGGTGAAGTTGTGTGACATCAAACTGGATCCTAGAGAGGCTGTTGAAGATTGCGAGGTAGACGAGGACACAGGCGCCGTCATACTGCGATTCCCTCCCTGCTTGTGTTGTTCAAGCCAGACGACAGCAATTACCCCGCGTTTGAAGGACTGCCGCAGGGTGTCCTCCCCATTGTGCCAACCAGACGTGGATTCAATATCAAGCCGAACGGACGCAGTTGTACCGTTCATCGGCGGCAGCTAGCAATGACACCTGCGTACGCGTTCACTGACTATAAGTCACAGGGGCAGACCATTCAATATGTCTACATTGACCTTGAGCGGCCGCCGAGGGAAAACTCACTCCGTTCAGCGCATACGTGGCCTTGTCGAGAAGCAGAGGGCGGGACCATATTCGATTGCTGAGAGGGTTCGACGAAGAGCTGTTCACTACACATCCAAACCTGGATCTCGCGGATGAGGACCTTCGGTTGGACCGCTTGACAGCTGAAACAAAGATATTGTATCCGTAGTGTAGCGGGGTCATCGGTATCGGACGTGAACAATATTATATATTATATATTGATCTGAGTGTTGTGGCGCGTTAAGAGGCGGATTTGTGCATCAGAAGACGTCATAGTCATAGCGTAGCGCTGAGCAGGATTTGGCACTATTTGTTCCTGGCAGATTGGTTCTATTTGTTCCTGGCAGACAGGTAATTTCACCGAACGGCTTCCACCTAGTATTTGGCACTATTTGTTCCTGGCAGATTGGTTCTATTTGTTCCTGGCAGACAGCTAATTTCACCGAATGGCTTCCACCTAGTATTTGGTGTCATTTGCTTTTGGCAGACATCCTATTTGTTCGTGGCAGAATCAGATGGACCTGTCAAAGGGAATTGTCAGGGAGGGGGACCTTACTAAAGCAAGGTGAAGCTAAATTACAGTAAGAGCTCCTATAAATTCCCTCCCTTTTCTCTCTTTTTCTCCTCTTTTTTCAACTTGAAAAACTTGAAAAACCCCGCCGTCCACAGACATGGCACATGGGCCTTCGAATCAAGTTCTTATCTCTAATTTTGCCCACCACGCCGTTCAACTCACCAGAACACTGAAGATTGCGATGCTCTTTACAACGTAATCGCAGGCGTCAATGTTGGGCATGGGTTTTGGACTCTTGGTTTGGAGGACTCTGAGATCTCGATTCTCAGCCTCCGACAAGTTGTGAGACACATCTTCTCGCCGAAGAGCTTTGGAAAACCGGAGGGCGCCGACATAATCTACCACGTTGAATGACGACTAATCATCACTGTACTGGTTTTCAAGGTGAGCAAAACGTTCTCTGGGATTTGCTGTCCGATCACACCATTCTTGATGCTAGGTGTTCCCAGTATCAGCCTGCGGAGAAAGCAGGAAGGAAGGAAGGAAGATTACACGGCACGGTCCCGCTTAGGAACGCCGGGGCCCAGGAAGTAACTGAGTGTACAGGGCACTAATGTACACTACGGTCCCTGGACTTCTCCATAATCCCCGTAGCCGAGCTCACGGACACTATCTTTCGACACGCCGCAGTAGAACTAAAGGCAAAATAGAGAAGCAGTTAGTAGAAATTGAGAACCTCGAAACAAACTCAGGCACGGAAGACGGGAACCGCATAGAACAATTCAAGCACATCAAATGAAAATTTAGCTACAAGTGCGATGTTCGGTCTGGAAAAAATCATGGTCTTCAGAAAGTCCGTGTTACTGAGTTGACCCATGAGATCTTGTAGTTGCGGAGCATTGTGGAAAAGTCGAGTTAGAAATGTGGAGCGCAGCGCAATTAGAGCATCCGAGGATTGGCAAGTAATCATCACATGTTCCGGGGTTTCAACTTCCATTTTGCAGAGCCTACATAATCGTTCCGACCTTGGCACAGGCTGATGTGCGTGATCCACATAGCGTAGAATTTCAAGCGCCAACCGATGAGTGGAAAGGAGCAACGAGGTAAGTGCTTCTCGATGCACCTGTGTCTTCACCATTGTCAGGTAGTGCCGCATTTGAAGAGTTATCTGCGCTGGAGGATTGTCCTTCTGAGGTTCTAGTCTCCCGTGAAGCAAATAGAGTTTGTCATTCGAGTTGATTGACTCCTGCAACCATTCATTCATTCGCAAGTTCACCGTTTTAGCATAGTTCTCGACGTCCTGAATTGAGGTTGTGTCTGTTAGAACCAGTACGGGGCAGCTGAATGGTAGCCTTGAGGCAGCTTTAATTAAATCCTTGGCCCAAGAGGTTTTACCCAGTGCGCAGAGTTCTATGGAACTGTCAAGCGCGGCACGGGCATAATGCCAAACCCATTGTCGCCCTCGCGGCTTTGGTGCTTCCGCACCAGTTGGAGAATTTCCAGTTTTGTGCTGCTTGCAAGCGACACATGACACAATCCATGGCTGCTGGCCGGAAGAAAATATGGGACCAGCTGCCTGGGATGTTCAATCTGCCTCCCTGGGACGAGTTGAAGAACGACATGTAGCCTTTCCGCTCATAACTGGTTACCTCTCGGCCTCACGACCTCCAATGCCATTAATCACTTTCTCGTTCCAAATCGTCCCCCTTCCTACCGCGTTCTTGTCACAACTCCCGGTTTCTAACGCGCCGCCGACGTTTGTATCACTCCCTCGCTCATCGACGAATTTCAACTGAAAGCACACCGCATGGATATCCTGTCCTGCGCGCGGCGTGCCTACTCTTCTGATGGAAAGACGGGAGAGGATTTGTCGTGTCGGGGATCCGGGGCAGGGCAGGCGAAGAAGAACAGCGGGAAATTGGACGAGTAGCCCCGTTCAACACCAGAACATCCCATTTCTTTTTGTCCCTCGTATAAACGAACACAGTCATATAAATAAATCAAACAGTCTACTTATATTGAACGTTGCCGAGTCCGCAAGCAGCTAAACGTCAGTACCTTGGGCAGAAGTTGCTACTACAGTTGCAGAATTCGGATCAGGATGCCGATCAATGATCACTGATCACCGACTGCTCTTTGAACAGCAGCCTGAGCCTTTTGTTTTGCCACCATGTCCTTGCTACCGCAAAAACGCCAACGAACAGAGAACGCGGCCATAACGCGCTCAGATCTGTGGTACATAGATGGGAGTGTTGTCCTTCAAGCCACAAACACGCAGTTTCGCGTCCATTGGGGTGTGCTCATGCAGCACTCGTCCGTTTTCCGCGATATGCAAGCGCTACCGCAGCCATCTGACCGGCCTACCATCGATGGGTGCTCCGTTGTGGAGCTGCCGGACAACCCTGAAGACGTGGAATACCTACTGAAGGCGCTCTATAACCCGTATGGACCTGTGGCTTTTCGGAGACGCGTCTGACTTTGACTTCCCGCAGGGCCTTCCATTGCGAGAAGAGGCTTCCACTTCCAGTCGTCGGCGCTCTGATCCGCCTGGGGCGCAAGTACGACTTCAAGTATCTCTTTGATTCGGCAGTGGCGCGCCTTACGGCTGAATTCCCCGCGACACTCCAAGAATATGACGCATTGCGCTCAGGGCAGACAATCCACTGGTATCCTGGCTTGAGCTTCGACGTCATAACTCTGGCAAGTGACAATAACATTTTGTCTGTTCTTCCGTGCGTGTACTATAAGGGTATCATGAACTGCGCGACTCTGGTAAATCTCCAAGCCGGAAATCGCTAGACATGTCTGATTATTTGTTTGACAGGGTCAACTCTTTGACGGATTTGAAAGAGCGGATGGAACACGGGCTTCTTTGTCCAGCGTTGACTTTCGCAGATGCGCCGTAGGACGAGAAAAGCTCTTGCTCAAACAGTTTCAGTCAGGCTACACGCTTGGATGGACCCGGAAATGGGAGTTCGATGACTGTGCTGACTCAGTGCGATGTAGTACCTTGCGGGAGACCATTCAGACGTCTTTTTTGGATGACGAAATCGCCTACCCGGGGGCTTTGGCGCTCCCGAGTTATCTCGTCAGTTTCAAATTTTGTGCTGCTTGCAGGCAACACATCACAGCATCCATGGCTGCTGGCCGGAAGAAAATATGGGACGAGCTGCCTGGGATATTCGATCTCCCTCCTTGGAGCGAGTTGAAGAATGTCATGTAGCCTTTCCACCATTAACGGACATCTAACTTCATTTCCTTTCTCCGCACCACGATCTCCAAAGTCATTCCACCACTTTTGATCCATATCCTCCACCTTCCTACCACCTTCCTGTTGCAACTCTCGGCTTCTAACGCGCAGTCGACGTTTGTATTACTCCCTCCCGTATCGACGAATTGCTCATCCGAATCCACGCGGAGTCCTCTTTTTATTCTCACTTTCGTGTAAATGACTCACATATTACTGCGATCTGTAATTGTATAATCAAACAACGTCTAGCACCAGTGCGCGAGGGAAAAGAAGGAAGGGCCACCCAAGGATTGTCATAGAACTTGAACGTTGCCGAGTTCGGATGGGGACATCGATCAACTCTTTGTCACGGTGGTCTTTTGTTGTCACCATGTCCTCGCTACCTCAAAAACGCCAACGAACAGACAACGCGGCCATAACGCGCTCAGAACTGTGGCACAGAGATGGGAGCATTGTTCTTCAGGCCACAAACACCCAGTTTCGCGTCCACTGGAGTGTGCTCGCGCTGCACTCGTCCATCTTCCGCGATATGGAAGGGCTGCCGCAGCCGCCTGATCAGCCTACCGTCGATGGATGCCCCATTTTGGAGCTGTCGGATGATCCCGAAGACCTGGAATACTTACTGAAGGCGCTCTATGACCCGTAGGTACACCCGACGTTTTTGAGACGCGTCTAAATATTGATTTGCAGGGCTTTCCATTGCGAGAAGAAGCTTCAAGTTCCGCTTCCGGTTGTTGGCGCCTTGATCCGCCTGGGCCGCAAGTACAACTTCCAGTATCTTTTTGATTCGGCAGTGGCGCGCCTTGCGGCTGAATTCCCCTCGACACTCAAGGACTACGACGCATTGCACTCAATGCAGACAATCCACTCCGAGTCGTATCATCGCTTGCTCTTCGATGTCATGACTCTGGCAAGTGACAATAACATTTTGTCTGTTCTTCCGTGCGTGTACTGTAAGGTGGTTCTCTACTGCGGGACCCTGGTGAATCTTCAAGCAGGGGATTCCTTGGGCATGTCTGATTATTTGTTTGACAGGACGAGGTCTTCGACGAATTTGAAAGAGCGGATGGAACACGGGCTTCTTTGTCCAGCCTTGACTTGCGTAGATGCGCCGTAGGTCGAGAAAGGCTCTTGTTCAAACAGTTCCAGCCAGGCAACACACTTGGATGGGCCCGAAAATGGGAGTTTGGTGACTGTGCTGATTCAGCACAATGTCGTGCATCGCGGGAGGCCATTCTGACGTTTTATTTGAATGACCCCGTTTTCGCCCTCATGGCTTTGGCGCTTCCGAACGATTTGAAGCGTTCCAAGTTTTGTGCTGCTTGCAGGCAACACATGACACAATCCATGGCTGCTGGCCGGAGGAGAATATGGGCCGAGCTGCCTGGCATGTTCAATCTCCCCGTGGGACAGTTGAAGAATGACATATTAAACTGTCTACCCGCCATCCAACTTCACAACTTTTCTTTCTCGGTACCACACCCTCCAAGCCATACCAACACTTTCTTGTTCCAAACTCTCCACCTTCCTATCGGCTCGTTCTCACAGCTCCCGGCTTCTAACGTGCCGCCGACTTTGCATCACTCCCCGCTCATCAACGAAGTGCTCAACCGAAAGCGCGCCGCATTCATATTCTACCCTCCGTGCGTCATTTTTGGGCCTGCCTGCTCTTGGGATGGAAAGACGGGAGAGGGTTACAAACGTCGGGGCAGCGGCGAGGAGAACAGGGCGGGAAATTGGATGGCTGGCCATGAGTGGGAAGTTCTACATACTGTAGCATTCCCGTTCAATACCGACATATTCCACGCGTCCTCTTTTCCTCTTACTTTCGTACGCATCGACGACGACCTATAAACTGTCATTATACGAATGAAACAGCCGTCCAGCACACAAGTGCGAGAGGAAAAGGACAAGGATAGAAGGAGAATATACTTCGGTGGCCTCGCTACCACGAGTTCAAGCGGTAGCCGTGTCCCTGAACAGAGTGTAGAGATGTAGTAATCGAGGGTACCTGTTTATGTCAAACCAGAAAACAAAACCAATATGGTGAACCTACAAAGTCGGATTCACGGTACTTGGTACTCAATCCACGCATTTTACTTGATTCACATCGACGCGATCATGATAAGATTCCAATTATAACAAAATTTCCTTTCTTGGACCGAAGCGTCTCAGCTCCGCATTTGGCAAATATTGATCGGACTCTTTGGTCGTTAGAACTCAACGTTTCTCCAAGCCCAGATAAACCCATTTCAAACATCTTTTATTTTCATTTTCCGTACAAAACGGGCAGATAATACAAAACGAATCGCGCGACAAGCGCCAAACAGATCAAGCAAAAAGGTCGAAGGGAAAAAATCAAAGGGCGGAAAAAGTCGAAAAAATATAAAGAGAGATAAGAGAAGTGGAAGGAAAAGAGGGAGAGAAGGGAAGGAAGGATACTCAATCCCCGCCCTCCATCTCGCTATCATCACCACCCCCCGCGTCATCACCCCCATCATCAGAAGCCTCAGAGGATTCCGAGCCCTCCGACTCGTCGTCGGACTCCCCCTCCTCCTCATCCTCGCTACTCTCATTAAACGTCAGTGAAATAAACTCGTCGCCCATCTCTGCGTCGGGCTCTGCGACTCCGGGCTTCTCCTTCTTGTCCTTGTTTTTCACTGCGTCTTCTTTCTTCGTCCCCGAGGCGCTTGTCGTGGTCTTGTCGCCTGCAGTCGCAGTCGAAGCAGAGCCGCCAGTCGGAAGTTTTCGCGCCCCCGCCGCCCTAATGACGTGCGGCAAACTACATCCCTTCCTCGAACACGTACCGCTCTCCGCAAAGTCCGGACACTCCCTTACGTGCGCCTTCGGGCACTCGAGGCCCAGGACACAGAAGCCCAGGACCGCGAACGCTCTACAGACACCGGAGCGGGGGCCGACGTTGACGTGTGGGAAGGGGCAGGAGGGGCGGGTGCACCCGGTGCCGCCTGCGGTGCGTAGATGAATTAATTTTTAGTCAAATCCAAAAACGAAGGGGAGGAGCGGGGGAAGGGATAGGAAGAGATGACGACGCACCAGCCAGGAAATGCGTGCACAGCGGGGTGCGCTCTGGGGTGGGATCGTGCGACAGGGCGCACTGCGCGGCTGGGAGGGGGCAGGTGCCGGAAGGAAGGGCCAGCAGATAGCGGTGGTGGCGGGGTCGTGGGTGTAGGGGCAGGTGAGGCCGCGGTTGCAGGTGCCTGGGAGATCGAAGACGAAGAGGGGAATAAGATCAAGGGACCCTAAGACCCGCGACGCACCTTTCGTCGAAAACTTGGACACGGCTTGTCGGATTTAGGACGCTTCGCAGCGCGGGATCTAAAACGTAAACGCACGTCAGTCGTACTAGAGAGACTAGAAAGGGGACGCAGGGGCGGACGAGGTGTAGGGCCGCCGGGAATTGGTGAGGGTCATGTTGCCGCCGCGCCCCGCGCACGACCCCGGCCGCGAGAGACTTTGGTTTGTATTGCCGTTGCGGTGGGGGAAGTGCTTGGTGTGGGGCGGGGTGGCACAGGAGCGGTGCTGGTGCTGGCGGTGGAGATGGGCTTCGATTTGGGGGCGGCGGGCTTCGGAACTGTATGTAGCATCGTCATCGATCCCGTTAACGTTGAATCACTTGAAGAGGAGACGCACGATCCTTGCGTACTAACGAGCGCGTCGAGGACTCAAACGCGACGCCGTTGAGCACGACTTCCTTCACTTGCGATGTTGATGTCGCGCTAATGGCATTAGTACTCGATGGGAGGCTGACTGGAGGTCTTGCAGCGGGTGGGGTAGGGCGAGTGTACTGGTTCGACGGGGGCTTGTAGTTTGGATTGATATAGCTGCTGCTGCGGGGTGGCCAGGATGTGGTTGCTGTGGGTGGATACTGGTGCCGCGGAATGCTTGTGGACTTGGACTTGTGCTGGCTGATTGAGGCTACGGGAGAGTCAGTATACAATCTAATGAATGTAAGGGGATAGTCCTGACCTGTGAGTCTTGCGATTTCGCTTTTGATTTGGGCAGCGTCGGTGGTCATGGTGAGCGGGAGAGAGAGATGAGGAGCTCAGTGCCATTACACAATACATCCAAACACAAGCCAAACATCCCAAATTGTATTCCTTTCCAGCTCCTTCTCGCACCTTGGACTCGGATGTCTGGACCTTGCCCGCAGATGCCATGGGAGGACCCCCTCGCATCGACCGAGTGCTTCACGCATCAATTCCTTATGAGCAACAAAAGGACTTCGCCATGGCCAGTCTCGTCGCGGCACCGCCGCAGCCCTTGACTCAGCTAGTCTAATTTCAAATTTTCACGACACCCGCAGTCCGGGATTCTCTCGCTCGGCGACCTTCAAGTTAAAAAAGTTCGTTCGGCTACATCTGCCGCAGGCTGCCGGAAGTCGTAATGGACCACAATGCGCCCCAGATGCAAATTCTTTGGATATCGAAACAAAATCCTTGCTAGTCATCACCAAATCGGGAAAAAAAAGGTTTAGCCGGGGTGCGGATCATGATTCGGTCACAATACTTGTCGTGCTCACAACCGTTTACGACCGCTCGCGACTGCTCTCCGATTCTTTTCGACTGATCGTCTGCGCACACAATTCTTGGGCTGAGTAGACGAGGGACCGTCAGTATTGTATTGTATCGTGATAACGAAACAATCATTATTCGACATCGCGATGCCTTCTGAGCGCCCGAGATGTGGTGGAACAAAACTTGAATTAAATATCAATGTACCCTTCGTCGTCGAACTCGAAACCCTCATCGTCCGAATCTTCCTCTTCACTGTCTTCACCCATGTCATCTTGCCCATCTGCCGCTTCGTCGTCATCATCCACCTCATCATCCGAGCCGCTAGTCTTCCAATGTGCTTTCTGGTCGTTTATGCAACCCCGTATCGACTTGCTCCGTATTCTCATTCGGTCGACCCTCAGGCTTTTGGTCTTTTGCTTCGCTTTCTTTCGAGGAGCGTTGTTTCTTCAACTTCAAGTTCTTGCTCGAGGCTCTGTCTCAGACTGTCTGATCATCATTCCTCCTTGCTATGTTTATATACTCTACTCTCCTACACTCGTATACGCACTGCTGTGTCGCGGAAGCATCTGACCCGATAAAATAAAATTTAATCGTTTCACCTGGCAAACTTTTCGAAATCGATGGAACCAGAGCGTCTTTGCCTCCAGTCGACCTGCCCCCTGCCTCGTCGGCCGCGAAAGGGTCTTCGTTAAACAATTTCAGCCGGGGCTATCAGGATACCCCTGCTGGGCTCACAAATGGGCGTTCGACGACTGTCCCACTTCGGCGCGGTGTCGTGCGTTGCGGATTGTGAGCGAATACAATATCTGGATAACGACGGCAACGGCGATGATTGTGATTCATTATTTCACTATAAATGGGCTGCAGTGCAAGTCCCGCGCATTGTGGACCGATTTATTGCGGGATTGACCGCTGGAACTGAGTCTTTGTTTCTCGTTTCAAGTTTGCGCATGTCATGCTGGAAACATGTACTTATACAAACTGATACAGAGCGTTCGTTTAAGTATACGAAAGGGAAAGGGAAAAAAAGACGCGTCAAATATCATGGTGTTGGACGGGACGGAACAGTAGTAAGTAACCCCTTCCTGCTCATGGCGTAGTCTCTCCTAGACAGACGCTTCAACAATTTTTGACCCCACCTCGATTTGTTGAATGGCCAGCCATCCACTCTCCGGCCCTACGTTTTAAAATGCTCCGACGCCCTCTCCAAACAAGAGCAGGCAGGTCCAAGTCCTTCCACAGATCCCGCGCACGCCGGGCGCCGGGCAGAATGTGCGTGCGGTGTGCTTTCGGTCAAGCATTTCGTTGATGAGGGAGGGAGTGTGAGAAGCCGGAAGTTGTGGGGAGAAGGCGTTAGGAAAGTGGAGGATTTGGAGCAAGAAAGTGCTGGAATGACATTAGAGGTGGGGTTGTCGAGAAAGGAAGGTGCAGTTGAATGCCCGATTATGAGTAGAAAGGCTAAATGCCGTTCTTCAACTCGCTCCAAGGAGGAAGATCGAATACGCCAGGCAGCTCGTCCCATATCTTCTTCCGACTGACAGTCATAGATTCTGTCATGCGTTGCCTGCAAGCAGCACAAAACTGGAAAATGTTCAAATCACTCGGCGGCCCCAGAGCCCCCACATAGGGAAAGGTGTCACGCAAATAAGCCGTCAGAATGGCCTCCCGCGAGGTACGACATCCCACTGAATCAGCACAGTTATTGAACTCCCATTTCCGGCTCCATCCAAGGGTGTAGCCTGGCTGAAACTGTTTGAGCAAGAGCCTTTCTCGACCTACGGCGCATCTGCGGAAGTCAAGGTCGGACAAAGAAGCCCGTGTTCCATCCGTTCTTGCAAATCCGTCGAAGAGCTCACCCTGCCAAACAAATGATCAGACATGAGCTAATTCCCTGCTTAGGATTTACCAAAGTCGCGCAGGAGACAATCACCTTGTAGTACACGCACGGAAGAACAGACAAAATGTTATTGTCACTTGCCAGAGTCATGACGTCGAAGAGCAAGCCACGATACGAGGGGATTGTCTGCATTGAGCGCAAGGCGTCGTAGTCCTTGAGTGTCGCGGGGAATTCAGCCGTAAGACGTGCCACTGCCGAATCCAAGAGATACTGGAAGTCGTACTTGCGCCCCAGTCGGATTAGGGCGCCAACAACCGGAAGCGGAAGCACCTTCTCACAATGGAAAGCCCTGCGTCAAAAATCAGACGCGTCTCCGAAAAGCCACAGGCACATACGGGTTATAGAGCGCCTTCAGTAGGTATTCCACGTCTTTAGCATCGTCCGACAGCTCAACAATGGGGCATCCGTCGATAGTAGGCTGGTCAGATGGCTGCGGCAGCCCTTCCATATCTCGGAAAACGGACGAGTGCTGCGCAAGCACACCCCAATGGACGCGAAACTGTGTATTGGTGGCCTGAAGAACAACACTCCCATCCCTGTACCACGATTCTGAGCGCGTTATGGCGGCGTTTTCGGTTCGTTGGCGTTTTTGCGGTAGCGAGGACATGGTGACAAACGCAAAAGACTGCCCGTGACAGAGAGCGGATCGACGTCCTCATCCGAACTCGGCAATTTTCAAGTTCTATGCGGTCCTTTTCCTTCGCGTACTTGTCGTAGACTTTTGTTTTATTTAGAAGATTACAAAGCGCAGTAATGCGTTCATTTATCCGAGGGACAAAAAAAGGACGGGTGGAAATTTGGAATAGGTACACCTTGAACTTCGAACTCGTGGCTAGCCAACCAATCTCCCGCCCTGTTCCTCGTGGCCCTGCCTCCGGCACTTACATAAAACCCTCTGCCATCTTTCCACACAACAGCAGGAAGGCCCACAAACGCAGCGCGTAGGCAGAATGCATACGGTGTGCTTTCGGTTGAGCACTTCGTTAATGAGGGAGCTCGAGAGGGAGTGGATACGAAAGTTAGCGGTACGTTAGAAGCCGGGAGCTGTGAGAACGAGCCGCTAGGAAGGTGGAGGATTTGGCACGAGAAAGTACTGGGATGAGAAAGGGAGTGAAGTTGGATATCCGGTTAAGAGTGGAAAGGCTACATCTCGTTCTTCATCAAAACCACTTCTACCATCCCGCGAGTATTATACTCTGGCACGCGCGCCCGGATCATTTCTTCCATAGTATCCATCGTGGAAGAGCAGTGTGCAATGAAGTTCAGCTGCCGCAATGCAGAAAAATGCGTGTAGATCTTGAGCGCGGTATTCAGGAACTGCCAGTCAAGATTATCGATGAGATCGACTATGTCGACGGATAGGACGATCGTGAGGGTATTGATGGGAAAATGTGGTGCTGCCAGGAGAGCCCACGGTGCGTGCATCGAGGATGTGCGTTGGAACCGACGGACGCTAACGTGGATAGTGAGGCTATGTAGATTCGAGTTCCGTGAGAGGTCGACATGGGCCCTAATGTCATCTGCGGCATTCGTTAAACTTTGCAGAGCGCAGTGAGACTGTAAACGTACCAGGGGTAACATGGTACATTAGTTTCAAGTTGAGATCACGCAGCTGGGGACCAAGTGAGTGGAGCAGGTTCCCGATAGACGGGAGACTTCGAGCATCAAGTATTCCCAGTTCCAGGACTCGTATGCTCTGGAAGGAAGCTCCGGCGTAAAACCAAAGGGCTACCTCGGGAAAGGGAGGGGGGAGACACCTAAGTGCAGGCGCAGGCGCAGATGCTCAAGATTACGTGGCATTTCATAACCCGATGCCTGGAAAGCCCCGTCTCGCAAGAAAAGAGGGGATAAGGAAGCGGTCCGGAGTTGTAGAAAACGCGAAACTAGAGCGGCCATATGGCGCGGAGTATCGAAAACCACTTGATAGAGGTCAAGCTCCCTTATATCGGGAAACATTGCCACAAGTGCATCGATGGTGATATCCGTGACTCCCGTCCAATACACATTCTCCAAACGAAGACGTTTCAATGTAATTGAGAATCTCCGCAGTCGGGATATCAGCTCGTTGAAAGATCCAGAACTTGAAATCGTCATCCCAGCGATAGATTGGGCGAAACTAGCGAGAGGTGACTCCAGAAGTTGAACAAAATCTTTCCAGTTGTCGTCGCGCAAAGTAACTGATGCAAAGAGGTGATAGCGACTCGAAATTAGCCAGGCTTTATTCACTAAACCACAGGTGCCCAAGGCATGTTTCTGGTCATGCATGTGGTCCACAACGAGATCATGCAGCTCTGGGGGAAAACTAAGCGATGTTGTCATCCTAAGGGAATGTGGTCAGCGAAATGGAAAATAAAGCAGAATACGAACTGGGAGCGGAGCGATGGACGCGGCAGGCTACCTGTCCACTTTCAACAGCTGCGGCGATCCTGATACCACTTCCAGAGCGCGATGTCCGACGCAAGGGCGAGACGAAGAGTGTGACGTGCTGTGACGTGGCTGGGTCAAATCACCGAATAGCACCGCCACTGATTCTCAGCTCCGTATGGAATAGGGGGTTGTTCTTTCTTCTCGCCGTTGGGGATATAAAAGCTGTAATGACAGCAAAGTGCAAAGTATCATGTGTTGGTTGCAAAATTAGCCCGTACCTCAGAGTATCGTTTTTTTTGGACTGGGTGAATCACGATCTTAGATACTGTATTCGACGAGCTGTTCAACTCTGGTTCACTCGATCGGCTCAGGCGGAATTACGCTTCAGGTTACCTCGACGATGAAGTAATTTGGTCAGCTTGTCGGCAATCGTGCGACCCTTCCACTCCACCACAGCCCCCTTGCACCTAATTTCCGACTGTGCATTTCGTCTAGGAAGAGCCGCTCATACACATAACTGGCCTTCTGGGCTGCGCTCCGCACTAATCTAAACCCTCTCCGCCGCCTTCTGGTATAGAGTGGGGCGTTAACCTCCGGAGGGTTCTAACTTACCATTTGGGGTGGTGAGGGCATACTTACCTCGCATCTCCTCGGATTAAAGGGTAAACTCAAGTGTGGTTGAATAAAAACTGAAAAGAAATCGACGCACGGAGATGCTTACTTCAATTCCAAGGGGTCTCAGTTGCCGGAGACAGATCGACCAAGCCAACGAATACCAAGAACACTTGGTCGTGAGACAGAAATGAGCCCTTGGCAAGTTTACGTTTGCTTGGTTGGCTTTGTTCCTCTCGTTTCTTTACCATAAGGCTTCCCCGGCCTCCACTCCATTCGTTTACCATGAAGCCCCAAATCATTGCCTCTCTTTTCTCTCTCCTAGGCATAGCCGTCGCCATGATCCCCGCCATACTCAAATTGCAAAGCGCCAGAGTGCTTCGGCGGCAGCAGGGACCGTTGTTGCTGGAGTTACCGTTCCTCCGCTGGCTAGTATCACCTTTGGGATGCCCACCTCTCCTACACCGGCTGCGACTGCTACAGCCACTCCTGGCGCTTCTCCGCCCTTCGCTGGAGCTCCTCCGCTTCCCTCACCTGCTTGTAAATTCAGTTTGACTTGAACTGCGGATACTTCTCACCGTTGTTCGTAGGGGTATTCACTCCTGGAGAATGGCCCGAAATGGACAAGCCCATCGACGCTGGTACGCCATCAGTGTTTGTTTGGAACAATTCACTGAAAAATATCTCGGCCCAGCGTCTGAACAGGTGCAGGAATGGATGAAGGAGCTCGACGGGTACAACATCCCCGACATTGATCCCACCATGGATGGCTCCTGTGTCAACGACACCGGTCAGTTTTTTTCCAGCCAAGCATTCTAAGACGCCAAGTCTAATGCCGAGCCCTTCCGCTTAGCCGCCGCTGCCGATGCTGCAAACCGTGGCTGGTGGACGTGCGGTGGGTACACCCGCGAGACAGACATCGTTGCCTGCCCCGACAAGCTCACATGGGGCGTTAGGTTGGCCTTTGGGGACATGGGCAATGCTCGTTACTGATAATCCCTACTTGACAGCTTCGACGACGGTCCAGCTCCTTATAGTACGTCTATCACTGGTTTTCCTGACGAAATTTCTGCTCACATCTCCGCAGCGCCGTATGTTCTTGTGCTCATTTACCCAGAACTCATATAAATTTGAGTTACAGCAATTTACTTAGCTACCTCGAACTGAAGCAGATTTCTGCGACGTTCTTTGTGGTGGGCTCGCGCGTCATCGAGTACCCCGGCATTCTCATCAACGAATATATGGCGGGGCACGAGATCAGCGTCCACACCTGGTCTCATCCTGTCCGTCGCTCATTCAACTAAGAATTCACTTCTTTCCCTCTAACTCACGATTACATAGCACCTGACAGTTCTCACCAACGCCCAAATCGTTGCCGAACTAGGATGGACGCGCAAGGCAATTCAGGCTGTCCTTGGCGTCACTCCCACGACAATGCGACCTCCTTACGGAGACATAGGTAAACGATTTGTTGATTCGCCCGACGGTCGACTGATGCCTACCTTAGACGATCGCGTACGCATGATTGCTCTCGCCATGGGCTTAGTACCCGTCATCTGGACTCGCACGGATGACGGTTACTCGTTCGACACATTCGACTGGATGGTTGCGGGTGGGAGCGTCCCCGGTGTTGACTCTTTCGCGGAGTTTGAGAATATTCTCGGCAATGCAACGACGTTGCCTACTGGGTAGGTGTTTGAACTCTCCCTCAGCGACGGTCTCCCTGAAATCTTTTAGATTCTGCGTCCTTGAACATGATCTCTATCAGATCACCGTCGACCTCGCAATGGGATACACCCTAAACGCAGCCTTGACACATAATCCTCCGTTCACGGTACACCTTTTCCTCTATAAAAAGTTACAGAATAAGCTAAATATTATGTCGTAGCTCGAGGCAATTGGCAAGTGCTCTCAGATCCCGACGGCGAACCTATACGTCGAGTCGAATACCAACAAGACGTTCCCCTTCCCTTCCCCGCCATCACACATGGCGAGTAACAGCAACAGTAGCTCATCATCGTCCAGCCCTGCAGACTCGAACAGTAGTAGCAACGGCAAGGCGGCGCAACAAGGGAGCAGCAGCACCGGCTCGAGCGGTGTCTCACGCTCGCTCGTGCTGAGCCTTCCATTTGGTGCCGCTGCGCTGGTTTTCGGTAGCTGGCTCGTCCTCTAACCACGTTCCCCGTGTCTCTCCTTCTAATCGCTGATTGCACTCCGCGGGATGCGGAGTACCTAGACATAGTACATATTGGACCCAGTACTTACCGCCACTTTAAAGTCGCCCAGAGGGTAGTACGTAAATCACAGATGGATTTGGACTTGAACGTTGATTTACACAATGTTATCAGGTTCTCGAAATTGAACTGTGTGAAAGTTGTGATGTACGTGCACTGCCACTGATGTTGCATTTGAGTCCGTCCGACTTCGAAGCGTCCAAGGATCCTGGTTGATAGCTTTGAACCTTAGCCTCGTGCCGGAAAAAAATTTGGCATTTTGGACCCCAAACCCAGGCTCGCTTGAACCTACGTTCTTTGCCTGCTGCCGTGGAACATTTTCAACCAGTGCACAGCCACATTTTGAACAACTTGGTACTGTGTGGCAAAAGAAAAAACATCAAACACAATGCGCACAATTCTACGACGCTCCAGACAACACGGGGGGGATCCGACGTGCGGCGCAATGAAAGCAGTCCTTAGCGTTAACGTAGGTAAGAAACGGGACCGTCACAAGTGCTTCGATAGCTCGATGGTCGCAGGATAAATTCAAATTGAATACCGTTAGGTGAGGCCATCGGTAAAATCCAAGGAACAATATATTCGAGTCATGGTATCGATATTAGCAGTCGATATGGACCGCTCCGTACGGCTGCGCTTTGAAATAAGAGCTGTCGAAATGATGGACCCGGACAAATCCATCCTCCCCACCAGTCGCAAAGCTTGTCCCCGCCGGGTGTACCGCGATGCTGTTTGGACATCAGCGTGCATGGTGAGAGCACAATATAAAGACCCACGTATTGATAGGCCCAAAATGACCCTTGACGCGGCCAACCTCCTCCTCGTATACCTGATGCCAGAAACGGGTCTCAAAGTTACTTTTTGATGTAGTCGGGATGCTCATCGCTTCTAGGCCACCGCCAAGAAGAACCTACGTGCCGTCAGATCAAGGGGAAAGTGACATGAAAACAAGTCAAAGGCGTACATATGGTCGGGTCTGCGCAAGTGCGGCGCTGTTCAGCGGGGTATCTGTCGCATAGGTCGTGATAACCTTCAAGGTTTTGGTATCGTGAATCCGTGCTATTTTGTCTCTGCTGCTGGTGATACAGTACGTGCGATCTTTACTGAGCTGCAGATCCATGACCCGGTCGCTGTGCGCGCGCTCGTTGCTTTCGATCTCTTCCCCGGTTTGGACATTGAAGAGTGCCACTTTGCCCGATTCGTGCCCGGTCATTATAATGTTCGGCGTCAGAGTGAACGCGCAGACTCTCGCTTTGCTTCCCATGGGGTTGAAGAAGTAGAGTGGTTCCTGCGATTCTGTGCGAATATTAGCGAAAGCGAGAAAAGGCGAATATGAGACGCACGATTTGTCCCGTCTCCTTCCCGATTGATATCGAACACCCGGATGGCGGATGGATATGCAATGCGCTGTTCTGTTATGCAAACGATCTTGGTGTCATCCTCGTTGAAGGCCACCCATTTGACCGCTGTCGGGAATTCCCATGTATACAAGCATTCACCGCTCGATACGTTCCATAATCGCAGTGTATTATCTGCGGCGCCAGAAACGAGGAATCTTGACTTTGCTGCAACTTCGGTCATTTCAGAGTAGCAAAATGAAGCATGGGTAGTTACAGTCGACATCCACGGTCCAGACGCTGCCATTGTGGCCATCGTACGTGCCTATTCTCTCGCCGTTGTGCGAGGACCAGACACTGATAACATAATCTTTTGAGAGGAGAAGAGTAGATCACCCTCAGCGTTGAATTTTATCTGCGTCAGGGGACGTTCATGACCTCTTGGGATCTCAGCGTGCAGTTCTTCAACACAAAGAATATATCACCTTGCAGCAGAATGGGTCTCTGTGAAAGCGTTAATATTGCGTATGAGTTCTGGGAAAGAACAAACCATTCTTCTGTAGACGTAAATTCGATGAAAAGCAAGACGACGTCGACCTTTAAAGTAGGTTTTCGGAACCGAGTTCAGTCACTCGCTTGATTTCATCATTTCGGGCCCGACAACCCCCACAATGGTCTTCTTTGTTTGACCGCATACGAAAGTAGTGAGGATGTGCATGTCAAACAACTCAGCAAAATTCAAATTCGGTTTATCCGCCAAATGCTCAATCTTCATTCTCGTTCCACAATCGCACCGCTCTTCACGGAAACTGGGTTAATTCCTCTTCGAGTTCGACGCCTCCTTCTCGTCTTGAACCACTTAATATATTTCCTTGGCCTGGACAAACACGTCAGAAGGGCCTCTCGCGATGCGCGACACTGTGCTAAATCAGTACAGTCATCAAACTCCCAGTTTCGGGCCCATCCAAGTGTGTAGCCTGGCTGAAACTGTTTGACCAAGAGCCTTTCTCGACCTACGGCGCATCTACGCAAGTCAAGGCTGGACGAAGAAGCCCGTGTTCTTTCAAATTTGTCGAAGACCTCATCCTGTCAAACAAATAATCAGACATGCCTAGCGAATCCCTGTTTAAAATTTACCAGAGTCGCGCAGGAGAAAACCACCTTATAGTACACGCACGGAAGAACAGACACAATGGTATTGTCACTTGCCAGAGTTATGACGTCGAAGAGCAAGCCACGATACGAGTGGATTGTCTGCATCGAGCGTGGCAAGGCGTCGTAGTCCTTGAGTGTCGCGGGGAATTCAGCCACAAGGCGCGCCATTGCCGAATCAAAGAGATACTGGCAGTCGTACTTGCGCCCCAGGCGGATGAGGGCGTGAACGACCGGAAACGGAAGCACCTCCTCGCAATGAAAAGCCCTGCAAGTCAAAACTCAGACGCGCCTCCAAAACTGCAGACGACATACGGGATATAGAGCGCCTTCAGTAAGTATTCAACGTCCTCAGCATCGTCCGACAGCTCCACAATAGGGCATCCATCGACGGTAGGCTGGCCGGATGGCTGGGGCAGCCCTTGCATATCGCGGAATACGGACGAGTGCAGCGCGAGTACACTCCAATGGACGCGAAACTGCGTGTTTGCCGCCTGAAGAATAACGCTCCCATCTGCGTGCCACAATTCAGAACGCTTCATGTGTGCATTTTCTGTTCGGTCTAGTACTGGAAGTGAGGCCATGGTGGCAAAAGGGAAGAGTTCGGCGCTTTGAATCTCTGGACAAAGCCAATTTCCAAATGACGTGGAGTGGTTCAGAGAACGATATCTGCGAGACTACTGAGATTGCTCGAGATCGCTTAACCCGCAGACCGTCTCAACTGGCAAAACAGAGTGTGTTGACAAAACGCTAGTCGCGGGATTGTCGGATCTAGATTCCGGCAAATCCCGATCGACTCTTCACAGGTTTTTACTTCCACCAGACGGCCAACAAAGAGCGCCGGAGCCTGCCAATGCCATAACGCGCTCGGAAACGTAGCGACGTGACGGAAACGTCGTCCTGCAGGCTGCAAATTTCGCGTCCATTGGAGCGTGCTGCGCCCTGCATTCGACCGTCTTCCCTGACATGGAGCAACTACCCCAATTTCCAAATATCAAACCGGGAGTGCCTAGAAAGCATAGGGTACTCACTCCAGGGCCTCCTGTGAACCATATTTTGAGCCGTACAAGTAACCTGTCAATAATAAGCAGCAGTTATTTTTGGGGTGCCTGTCAAAATTGCCGCTGGGCGCCCACCGATCCTCTTGTCTCTTGCGCTTGCCTCCGTCATGACAAGACTTGAGCCCGAACCCCCCATACCAGATCTCCCCATACCAGATCCTCCCATACCAGAGCAACAAAGTGGACAGAGTGACCCGGTCGTCGAGGCGGTTTTATCTGGAAAAGAGGAGATCGTATCTCACGTTGGCGCCAGTCAGTACCAAGGTGGCGGCATCGCTTCTTGTGGGCTTGCCGGGCTCAACTTCGTTCGGGTCGTTCTGGGAAGGGTAGAAAGGGGATTGGAGGGCGGCCCTTTGCTGCAAGATGTGCTCTCGCGGAAAACAGGCGAGGTGAGTGGCGTTCAGGCCGCCGTCGGCATCTAGCTGATGTCTGGAGAAGGAGGTCATCTCCATATGTTCTCGATGGGCCAGCAACGTCCATCTCGAAGTAGAGGATATATTCAAAGCCATGCCTGTATTCGAGAGGTCCTTGAGGCTGATCTCTTCGAGTTATGGCGAGCCCTCATTCCAGCGGTTCAGAGCGGTGCTCTCGTGAGTGTCTTTTCATTCCGACGGGATTGTCAACTTGAATATTTACAGAGAGCTTCAATCCCTTCCATCATACGCTGCGGTCCTCATAACGCGTCCGCCGGAAATCATAACCTGCTTCAAACTTCCTATCAACTCGCCGGCGGGCACGCAAGATGTGTTCATCATATTCGACAGTCATCCGAGGACAGAGTATCCGGATGGTGCAGGCCTCATACTCAACACATCCCTCGACGCGACTGCACAACGTCTCGACAACCTGCTCACCGTTGATAGCCGTTTACTCGCCGATCGCAGTCTGCAATGGCAAAGTCAACTTCTTGCCAACTTTTCAGGCCACTTCTTTGTGGCGAAAGGCGGCGCAACGAACAGCGTGGAGGAATTGACCCAGGCTGTCTTGGAGTCTAGTCTCGTCGCTTTGGGTTTACAGGCTGAGGTTTTGGACCTGAAATTCCAGAATTCGAGTTTAATACGAGAACGTCAATCCTTGGAAACAGAATTGGCAGAATTGAAGGATAAACACCGCTCGGTCCAGCGGAGGATGGATGGAAGTAAACGCCCGTGTGCGCAATGTAGCGCGAAGAACTCTTCTTCATCGTCGCGGCCATCGAGTGCGAACCATCATGACTCGCAATCTACCAGCGGGCGATCCAGACTTCCGACCTTTGACTCCTCTTCGTCATCGCACCTGAATGCACTCGAATATTTCAGTAGCCCCGCTAACATCGTACGCTCACGCCCACGATCCAACTCAGAATCCATGGACTATCTTCTTGCAACGCAGATGCAGAAAATTGAGAATGATGTCGACCACGGGCACTGGCGTTCTGGAGGTATTCCTCGCTCTAGCTACGCTCAAGCAGTAACCTCAGCGCCGAAGGACGTTCCTATGGACGACTATGCGGTTGCTGCGCAGCTGCAGAGGGATTGGGATCAAGCAGAGCGGGACAATGCCTTGCAAGCACAAGCAATGCAGCACGAGTTTGAGAAGGAGGACGCCCTGTTGGTCGCGCAGCGGGCAGCTCTACAGAAAGAAGCCCAAGTAGTATTGAATGCGGGGTTTGCCTCGACAAGTGTCCCGAGGACTTTGTCTCCCGCGTCCCGGAGTGCGCCCATGGGTTCTGTCGAGATTGTATGAGGGGGTATGTCGTCTCAAAGCTTAAAGACAAGCTCTACCCTATATTTTGCCCGATGTGTGTTACTGACCAAGCCCGAGTTGAGCCTGGAGGTAAGTCCTCCGCTCTAAAATACCTACACGAACATTTATAGGTTACCTAGTAATAACGGACGACCTGGTTCAGATGCTGGGCCTCGACGACAAGGAATATCAGATTCTACAAGAGCTCCAGCTCGCGTCCATGTCCATTTTACTTCATTGTCGACAGTATGCCGAATCTACCAATTTTACATTCTGAGCTAATGTAGAATTTTCTAGTTGCAAGGAGTCGGTGTTCGTTGATCGTGGGGAGTATGAAGCAGCACCGATCCTCGCTTGCCCACTTCCGAAATGCAATCATGCGTGGTGCAAATCGTGCCAACAAACAATCCCTATGGGCGGGCCGAAGCACTCGTGCGATGGCTCGTCCGAACTCGAACATCTCATGAAACGCCGAGGATGGAAACACTGTCCCGGTTCGTTTACTCGGCGTGCTTCCTTGAGAGTCGCTGACCTTCCTTCAGGATGTAAGACACCGTTTCAAAAGTCCGATGGGTGCAATCATATGACGGTAAGCTATCCCGCTTTTCTGTGCAACATTTTATTTACTGTCGTTTCCCTCGCAGTGCATGTCTCCGGGATGCAACACGCACTTTTGTTACCTCTGTGGAAATTCAATCGTTCGATCTGCCCTTCCACGAGAGGTTCGCTCGGCGGTGTCTGCGCATTATCGGCGTTGCCATCTTTTCGAAGATGTGCCTGAACGCTGATTGTACGCCTTTATATTCAACCTCATGTATTTTGCTTCAGTTTCGTGGGGATGTCTGGCACATGTGATGTAGGAATAGGAAGGTCGATTGCTCAATGCCATGTACAAAGTATAAGTAGGTTCATATGTATAACTAGGATGATTTTTCACCGCACATTCGCGGCATGAGAATCACGTTTCATTTCAACATGCTGTTCCTTGCTGCCATTGATGCCCTCTCTCTGATCGAGAAATACAAGAAAAGTAACCCATTCCATCGGCCAGTGTCGTCGTACCACACCCTCATCGTCGCTGCGCTTTCACTAGGGTTCTCTACCGTTCATGCTCAGTGTGTCGAAAATGGAGGCGCCGTGGATCCATTTGGCTCTAGTATCAAGTTCATTTTACTAAGTAATTTATTGTATGAACTGACATGAGCGGCAGATAAAATGGCTTCATGGACCGGACCGTTGAACCTGCGGGAAATCCTCAAAAGCAGGAGGACTTAGATGCCGTTCTTGCCGCCATCAGTTTGTCGTAATTGGCCCTCCTTTTCTTTTTTTTTGATGGCATCCGTGCGTGTGCTGAGAGCTCTGCGTCAGTTCTGGATGTTGTTGGATCCTGCGGCCCAATCTTCGAGACATCGAAACCATTGAGACGGTACCAAATTATCTACCTTCCTGGAGAAAAACAATGTAATAAAAAACAGCGAGCCATCAGTACATGCATCAGTTTTGATCGACTTCCGACTGGATTTTCCTCCCGGCCTCTCGTCGCTCTAGAAACTATTCAACATGGTCCTGTACTTCCCAGATATAATATTCCGATATGTACACTGGCATCACTCATAAATTGAGATGGAGGGGTCACATATTCCACCAGATATCAGCCAAACATGCAGTGCTCACGCCCGCCTAGCTCAATCGGATAGAGCGTCAGACTCTTATGCATCTGTGAGGCGGATAAATCTGAAGGCTGCGAGTTCGACCCTCGCGGTGGGCTATCGATGCTTTTTGCTACGGGATCTGGGAGCGAGATCGCTTGTATTACATAGCTTGGGACAACTTTGAAAGAAGCTCTGGAGTCGTTCGAGTATCTAGGAAACGGTAGTAAAGCGCCAGATGGCCTGTTGTTCTCAGAAAATGTGTGAAATTCGAACAGAGGGCATATTCTTTCAATTTGTGACTCAAATGCGCAGAAAAAGATTAGAGTTCAACTCCCTCACGTTTTGCGCATTTGAGAGCACAAGGAGACCACGGAGTTGGCAAAGCTAACCTACTTAGACTAAGGATCCGCGTAGAACGCGAAAAACTATGCAAAGCAACGGTGGGAAAATAACGGGAAATCCCGATGCGTGGACCGTCTACGCAGCACAACAACACCAATGTTCCCAATTTGGAGTTTATTTCAAGCTCCATCCATCACCGACTAATTATTTTCGCCTGCCACAACGCTCGGAGGATGGCAGTGTCGCGCTCGTCGAAAATCAAAGTCCTCCTCGCAATCGACGTCGTCTTCTTCTTCGTCGAGCTCATCTCTGGTACCCACAATCGTCTGAAGCCCTCACCGAAATTCTGATTTTCGTGGATGACTACTAGGCTATGCAGTTGGCTCGCTCGCACTCGTTGCAGACAGCTTTCATATGCTCAAGTACCCTTCTTCAGTACCCAACCATAACCCGGTCTTCTAACCGACTTGCACAGTGATGTGATGAGCTTAATCGTGGCACTCTATGCGATCAACCTCACCTCCCAAAGTGCGACCGATTCCCGCTACTCCTATGGCTGGCATCGCGCAGAGATCCTCGCCGCTCTTGTGAACGGTGTTTTCCTGGTAGCGCTATGTTTCTCCATCGCGCTGGAGGCAATAGAAAGGTTCTTTAGCACTCCAGGTGCGCTGCCTTTCGCATTCAATCCAATGCGATCGTGTTAATATCCATGCGGGTAGAAATTAGCAACCCCAAGCTGGTCATCATCGTTGGTGGTTTCGGGCTCGCATCTAACCTTGTTGGCCTGTTTCTATTTCACGGTAAGTTTCCTGTTCTGCATATGCCCTCCTCCATCTTGCCGTGCCTGGCCATCCTCGCTATTGCTCTGTGCAGATGTACTCTGCGACTCCGCAGGCAACAAGCAGCGTACCCAGTGACGCAGGCCGAAGTCGGCATGCTTACCAAGTCTGGAAGTCGTCTTCGACCGTTCTCAGCCCTTGCATTTCGACTTCCACTCGTTCTTGTTACTATCACACGACTACTTCTGACTCCACATCCCCAGAACACACCCACTCTCACAGCCATTCTCACTCCCAATCTCACACCGACACTCATGAAGCAATCAAGCCATCCACCTCCGCTTCTATCCCCGCGGCCAAAGCTTTAGCAGATTCGGACACCGCGTCCGACAGCGAGGACGACATCTACCCGGCGGTGGGCCCGGGCCACCCAGTCATGACGCGCGCGTCGATTGCGCGTGGTGCGTCTCCTGTTTCCTTTGTTCCTTCAGACGCACGAAGGCTAATGAATTGTTATACGGTGTAGTCGCGCACAGCATGGCGCGTGCCCGTTCTCCGTCAACTTCACGCCGGGGGCTTTCGTACGACGTTAATAGTCCGCAGCACCAGCCAAGTGAGCACACGCCACTCCTCGATTCGTCCTCTTCCCCGGCTCCGATCGAGCACTCTCACTCACAAGACCACGGCAACGGACACTCACACGACCACCCACACGACCACTCATCCACCCCGAAGCCCTCGACGGAGCACGGGCACGGAGATTCGCACGGCCATGGCCACTCGCACGCGGGCTCGATGAACATGCGTGCGCTTGTTTTGCACGTCCTGGGCGACGCGCTGGGGAACGTCGGCGTTATAGGCACGGGGCTTATCATCATGCTTGCCCCCGCATCGTGGAACGGGCGCGAAGTGTACTTTGACCCCGCAATCAGCCTTGTGATCGCATGTATTATCCTAGGGAGCGCGGTGCCGCTCGGTGTGTACTTCCGACTGCTCGTGCCTGGGGAGCGCATGCTGATGATCTTGTAACACAGTGCGCTCTGCGTCCTTCGTCCTATTGCAGGGCGTGCCGGCGACGATATCGCTCGATCAGGTGCGCACGGCGATCCTCGCAGTGGAGGGTGTGCAGAGTCTACATGAGCTGCACATTTGGCAGGTGCGTTATTCCCTCACCCTTGTCTTCTCCTTCCTCGAGTGTTGACTGGCCCTCATATTTCCCTTGCTTCTTCCTCCGTACCCATGGCATCTCACTCACTCTGACGTACAGCTCTCCGAGTCAAAGAACATCGCCTCCGTGCATGTTCTCGCGTCGCGCGAGCTCGACTTCATGCCCATCGCGGCAAAGATACGGAAGGTGCGTTGTCCGCTCCGATCTGCCTGTCCCACTGCTTTATCCGCTAACACATACTCACAGGCCCTCCACGACCACGGCATCCACTCGTGCACAATCCAGCCCGAGTACTACGGCTCGCGGTATCGCGGGGGCGAAAGAATCGTAGAGGCAAGTCCTTTTTCTCCTCCGTCTATTGATACAGGAGATTAATGGCTTTATTTCCTCTCCTCCCCTCTCTTTCAAACCTGCCGTTCCATTCTTCACAGGGTAGCAGCCCTGACACGGCGTGCCTCGTGCTCTGCCCGCCAGAGGAGTGCAACCCGCAGGAGGACGCATGTTGTCGTGCGTCTTTTTTCCATTTCTCCCTTGTTTGTGCATTGTCGTGCTAATATGGTGGCCAGCGCCGCCGGCTGTGGATGTCTGAGGCCCTGTTTCGCTTCGGTGTCGTGATCGAGAGGATGGTGTACTGAGATGAACCCGGAACGATTGGAGGAGGAGCACGACACACGCACGCCCAGTAAAATTGAATATTGCTGTAACTATGTACTCACTAGATAGAACATACGTGGAGGTAATTGGGGAGTATTTAAAAGACTAGGACTCGGTGGAAAGAGGTGCGAGATAGAAAGCTCAAAGGAAAGGCGACTTGTGTGAGTAGATTTTTCGCGAGTACATAGTAATCTCGTGTCGAAAGTTTTGCTCGTCAGTTTCAGGCCCAAGCCTTCTTTATATATAATAGTGCCCCGACCGCGAAGGACAAATCGAATCGATCATAATAAAAATAAAAAGGGAGTCCAGACAACTGTCAGACATATTTATTACAAGTACTACCCCAGTGCTTCACGAGTCACCTACACCAGCTCAAGCCGCATCGTGAAACGGTTGTTGACCGTGAATATCTCCTCTCTCAACGACTTTAGGGGGCAAGAGCCCTCTTTCTTCTGCGACAATCTTCTTTTTCCAAAGCACGCCCGCGAAATGGCCTGCATTATAATCCTTAGCTGGGTGCGAAGACTGCGTTCGATTCATGTACCACTCCCTGAATTGGGAGTACGGTCTAGCCTGCATCAGCCGGTCAGAGGTATCGGCGAGCGCCTCCACGGTAAAGATCGGCTGCGCAACCGGGAAGGTGTCGGGCATTTCAGCCTCTGGTCCGCTCCGGAGAACTGGCGCGGGGGCTTCTAGGCCTGGCGCTAGATAATGTGCAACAGGGTGAGCCGGCGTCGCGGTGCTGCGAGCTGGCAGGACGGTAATCGGTACCGTCGCCTTGAGGTACATTCTCCGCTTCCAGTTCGACTCGACAGGCTGCCCGACCCGCTTGTACGAGTCCCACATCTCCTCCTCGGCGGCGTCGTCGTCGGTTGGCTCTTCCTCCGTCAGCGAGCTCGAGCGGCCAGCGCATTTAGCAACTTCCGGAGAGTACAGCACGGTGAGGCGAAGATCGAGATGATTCTCGACAGTGGTGTAATACGAGGCAAAATTCACGGGCTGGGAAACCTGGAACTCGAAGTCGATGTATGGGTGCGCGGGAGTGACGAGCGCAGACATAGCCGTGGGCGCTGAAGCGTAACACCCGGGCCGCTCTACCTTGTCGCCAACCTCATAAAAAATGTGCGCGTATGCGTCGACGTCCAAGGCGTCGCGAAGACTCGATTGATGGCACATAGCAAAAGTGCCGTTGGAGAAATTAGTGTCGCCGCCAGTCGCAGCCTGTGCTTGCGCCCAGTGGTTTTTTTGTCGAGTTCGTAGGCCGACGGAAATGTCGTACATGATCGTCAACCCGGCCTTGAGGCTACGCACAGTCACTCGCCCCTTGAGCGACCCACCTAAGGAGTGGACGATCAGTCGGCGAATAAGAAAGTTACAACAGATACAGACCTTTGTGTACGACGTTCCCGTCGTCGAGAGATATTTCTGCGATAAAGGTGGAGCGCTGCGAGAAAGGCAGACATCTTTCGAGCTCTTCGTCGTCGCGGTTTTTTGATGCCGGGTCGTTGAGTCCGGTGCTGGATTCCTCGAATGTCGTACTCCGGGTGTACGGCCCTGGCTGAGCACTGTCCTGGAAAACGGGGACGAACGTGGTGCGGCCGGCCAACACATTCTCAGTACGCCCATCGATGAACTTGACGACCTGTGAGTCGTCGCATCAAAAAGGTAACTATCGTGGAATGAAACATCCATACCGCTATGTAGCGATAGCTGAGAACGCTGAAAGAGTGCCGCGAAATAGGGCCATGTACAGGCTGGGGGGTTTGGAGGATGGCGGGCGGATAATTCACGGCTGGAACAGCGACAGTGAAGGGCGTGACGATGGGCTGGGTGAGATCTAAGATAAATCAGCAGATATCGTAACCGGGGAGTGGGGTTATGAACCAGGATTATTTTCAAGGAGAATGGCCTCCGTCATCCACCCACGTCTCTCTTCTGCTTTGATTGTCCACAAATCGGGATTGCTCAGGCCATCGGTGTACGCTCGATAGTCATGCACGGTCCATTCCGCATACCCTGGCGCAGTCTGGTTCGCGGGCTGCAGTTCCGGGATGACAGCATCGTTCTTCAAAAATTTAAACTCGCCAAACTCGTCAAGCTGCAGGCGGAGTGCCACAGACGCGATCTGGTTCGCACAGTCTTGGCGCGGAACCTTGATTCGGAGCTCACCTTCATGATATTATTGTTGGGCAGGCTACTACGCAAACGCATGACGACGTACCACGGGAGATGTGATCGGGGGAGAGGTCTTCTGCGCGCACCCACGCCCGAACGGTGCAGACCTCAGGTTCAGCAATCGCAATCTGGGCCAAAGATCCATGGAATACAGTCCCCAATAGTAACAGGACCAGGAAACGGGTCATGGTGTTTGGGTGGAAAGTCGAGATGGCTTCGAGGGCTTTTTATACGCTTTGCCGGCTTCTTTCTATTCAACCTGCGCGGCAATCGACCAGCGCTAAAATGCGGCATTTGGAGATGATTGAGGGTAGGACGGAGACGTTGGCATCCCGCTGATTGAGTTCCGGGTCCCGACGACATCGAAGATTGCCAATAATGAATCCGAGTGGCAAAGTGAGTGCTCATTTGGAACCAAAACGCGCTGCACGCTCTCTAGGATATGTGATCTGAATGACTATCTTCAGATTTGACGCCTAGTAATCAGAGAGGCCCAGCTGCACGCATAAAAAGTCGTGAGAAATTTGGTCAATTATATTACGCTGTAACATCACCGGCATAGATGAGGCGCGCAGACGGTCCCGAGCGCATTCCGGGATTCGAAAATACGGTAGACGATTTACCGTGACTCCGGAGACTCCGAGTTCTGGAAATGGACACCAGGCCAACTTGGAGCCCCAGTGGATTCGAGAGCAAAGAAAAGGAGAGGAGCAAGGAATGCGTTTTTGTTTTTGTTTTAGTCGTTGTTGCTTGGCGGCGATCACGCAACCTTCAAGACAATCATACGAGAACACAGAAACTTGCGCGGCAAATTCAGAGTCGACCTACGGTAAGTAGTGGTTCGTAACAAGCCAGTCAGTTACCGTGACTGACCGTGACATGACGGTGACGAGCACTGTGACCTCAGGCTTTGCTTCAACTTTTCCATACAGTATGTGTGGATGCTCAACTTGAAGGTATCGCTCAAGCGCTCAAGACTGGCACTAGGATTTTACCGCTGTTTTCTCTGCTTCTTGCACCCTGATGCTCCGGATCAGCTGCCTGTGCTTTCTTCGAAATGTTCCGTCCAAGCGCGGTGTTCCAAAGTCTCTTCCTCTCTACAACGACACACATGTCTGAGTTCCCGAGTGCCCTGCGGTTGTTTGAGGCTCGCATTATGTATTATTTCGGATTTGGGGCTTGATACTGGGACCGATACTTATCCTTTAGTTCCGCCGATTCCGTCTGCACTTGACATTCACGGAACCAGGTCGAACTTTGAAACTCAGATCAGACAGGCATTCGCGCCGGGTATCGATAGAACTGGCCCGAAAATGCGCTGTACATCCTATTGCTGGTGCAGGCCAGTAAACCCTCATCGGCGGCGAAAACATAGACCACGGTTTGCTTGAGACATTCGGTCGGCATAATCTGGCTTTGGGTAGCTGTGGAATACGATGAAGGTATCTGGCCTCCGAGTCTGCTTTGATTGAACGATCTGTTAGATCGAGGAGATAAACCACAACATTTTAACTGAACGTTCGACCCGAGTAAAGTCCACGAGGCGGAATTGCGAGTTGAATTGCGAGTTGAATATTGGCAAACGGTGCTATCGACATCAACTGTAACACGATGGTGGCAGAGGGCACTGACTGTAATTGCGAGGTTACATCTTCCACCCAAGGAGGACCTTCAGATTGCAGCGTATTCGCCTTCTAGCTGAACCAGCCAGATATCACCTCTTCAAAATGAGTTGCGGGAGACGCCATGCAGTTGCCTTTCGGTGTTTTGTCACAGTTCTGAGCTATTCGAAGTCGGACATATCAAGGGCCAGGAAGAGGCTTTCACCCTAATAACGAGAAAGCCAGTGTTAGGTGAGGGATTTATACGCCCGTGGAGCCTGCGGCGTCCTGAGAGGCCTTGAAAAAAAAAAACAAGGGCGAGGAGACGCACAAGTATACATCATCGAGTTTCTGGTGTTAGATTAAACCTGTTGCTCCCGACGAACTTTGAACAAGAGCAGAGCAGAGCTCTTAGGGCGGAAAACAGTAGACATACGAGTAAAGTTGAGTGAAAGCAAAGAGCGACCGGGGTAATGCAACAAGACTTCTGCGTTTGCTGTATGCGACTAAAGTCTCTTGACGTCTCATGAGACAAATCTATAAATTATTGTTGAGCGTGTATTTCGAGGATGTTATGTTGAGGAGGAGGCTCTATAAAGAGCTAGGGAAAATTTCATTGCTTGGACCCTGGTCTTGTTGTTCTTGCTGGAATGGCATTGAAGGATTTGGTCTAACTTTGAAGGATTTGGTCTAGCGGCCGCCGATATCATTGGATGGAGATCTTGATGAGCGCCCACTTCCGAAAACCAGGAACGAGCTGGAGGACGCCAGACTAAGCCGAGAAAAGCGTTCTGTTCTGTTGTTCTGTCGTCCTTCTCTGCCACGCAGAACATAGTCATTTCAAGTTTTTGAGGCGCTTAAGTTGCTGAGTTGTGACACCGGAGTTGCTTGTTGGTGGTCTGGGTTAATTTCAATTCGATGATGTCCAGGATGCCTAGCGCGTCCGACGAGTAATTTTCGAGCCCTACGAGGCTACGTGGACCACTGGCACTCGGCGACGACGGTGTTTGATTGTTGAGTTTGCGGCCCGGCGTCCAACATACTTACATCGCGCGCATCAGCGCGCATCACACTCGGAGAAATTTGACACCGACGTCGTGCGTTACGCCCACGAACGCCCACAGCCTGGGGCCACATTGTCATTCGTCGTGTGCGTAATTCGGTTGTAGTCAAGCATACCTCGTTTTTTCCGCAAGCAAGTCGGATCGACTCGGATATGAAGTAACCCGTAGACGTCTTAGACTGTCATCGGGTCCGGGAGTGGGACGCTGGGACTTCGCCGCTTTTGCATGCGCATGCCGCAGAATATTAATGTTGCCTATCGCGCGTCCTCGTGAACGCGGGAGGCCCAAGTATAAGGTGCCAAGGAAGCTAGCTTGAAATGGCCAAAGACTTCCCCGAGATGAATCCGAGCCATCCCACCAGGTGAAGAGAATTCGACGAATGAGAGGAAAATATCGCCGTAGTACGCGTCGGGATATTGAGGGACCGGCATCCGTCGTTGTCGTTGACGAAAGGTGGCATCAAGGTGTTACAACCGAAATTTGAATTGTGCCGCCTGCTATCCCAATCGGGTATGTTTATGATACAGTCCCTGTCTTTCCTGTACACTCATCCTCTGAGGCTCTCCAAACCATGGCCGGAAAACAGGTTAGCCCTGCCAAACCAATCTCGCACACTCATAAATGCGTTCAAACGTAGCTTGGAAAATTGCGACAAGTCAGTCGTCTGTGGCGCACGCGCCGCAAATGAGAGCATGCTAATCGAACCACTTTTTCCTGATTTTTTTCGACGCAGTGGGCGGGTGAAGTTATTTCCTCAAGCATCAAGACGACTGTGTCGGACGAGTTCAAGGCGCTGGAGAAGGACGTGGAGTTGCGCAGGGACGGGGCACAGCGGTGCGTACTTTGGCAAGTCTGCGAGGTATTTATTTATTTCGCGGACAGCCTCTTTCTGGCGTCCGAGACTTTCCATAGGAATTTGGCCAAGAGGAAGGACAACGGAGCCCTGGATGATGCGGAGAAGCTCATGCCTATCGACGCACTTGGGATCGTGATGATCATACACGGCGAGGAGTTTGGCGAGGACTCTCCGTTTGGTACTTCCGTCTTTTGATTTTTCCCCGACCGAGCAGAATGTTGATATGGGGCAGGTAATTCCCTCGTTACGCTGGGTCGTGCGCACTGCAAGGTCGCAAAGCTGCAGGAGGCGTTTGCGCAATCTTTCCATGACAGCTTCATGGCGTCGCTTGTGCGGTTCGCTGAAGATATCAAGGACTATGAAGCGCTCCGCAAGAAACTCGAGAGTAGACGGTGCGTCTTGGCTAATTTCTCCAGATGCCATTTTAATAACATTTTATAGACTAAGCTACGACGCCGCCACCGCCAAAAACGAGAAGATGAAGAGCAGCAAGAAGGAAAAGGAGCGGAAGGAGGCCGAAGAGGAGTTCCAGCGTTCCAAGTCACGCTAGTATGTCCGCCACACGCGTTCCACCGCTCCCTGGCTGAAGTGAAGGTTTTTTCAGCGAGGAGACTGAGGAAGAGGTCGAGGCGCACATGCACGCCATCCAAGAGAACGAAATTGTGCAGCTACGCGAGCTCACGAGCTTCCTCACCCTTGAGCTCAACTTTGCCGAGCAGTACGTCGAAGTCTTGAAGGAAACGCGCGCGAACTGGCCCAGCGAGTGGGTTTTCACGTTACGAGACGATATGCATCCTGACCCGCACAACAGCTCCCCCCCACCGAAGCACGCGGTTCCCTCGCATGCCAAGAACGCAGGCTCGGTGCGCTCGAGGAAGTCTGAGAAGCCCGCGTCGCGACGCACGTCTGAGAGCTCAGAGGACGAGGGGGCGTCTTCACGCCCGTCCAGTCGGCCTCCTTCTCGCTCCAGCCGGCCTCCCTCGCGCCCGGCGTCGCGTGCATCGCGGCCACGTTCCGATAGCGCAGGCACCGCCGGTGGGGACAAAGACAAACGACGTTTGAGTGTCGCCGGATGGGCGACGAGCGCGGTTGGGTCTGTCACAGGCCGTTCGAAGAAGAGTAAGGACAAGGAGTTCGCGAGTCTCACGGACGAGGGGGACTCGGGGCATGGCGAGTCGGACAACGCCAACGGGGGCGTGCTGTCGGGCACCCTGCACTCGATCACACGCCGTAAAAGCGGCAGCACGAATCCTGGCGGCGGCAGCGGCATTGGCGGCGGCTCGACGCCGAAGCTCCCTACACGGATACTGAAGCCGCCGTCGCAGGTGCCGCGTAAGGTCGTTAAGGCATTGTACGACTTTTCGGGTTCGTCGGACGAACTGGCGTTCAAGGCAGGGGACACAATCGTCGTGGTGAACGAAGTGCTCGACGGATGGTGGATGGGCGAGCTCAACGGCAAACAAGGGCTCTTCCCCACGCCATATACCGAAGTCGTTGCCGATCGGCCCCCGCTTCCCTCACGCGCTGGGCGCTCGGATTATAGTGACGACTCGAGGGACATGTACAATGATGATGACGAGGATGATCAAGACTCAGACGCGAACGAGCACTATGGGCGGCCAGTGACGGCTGCGAGCCCGTTCTACGGCGGTGCGTCGGACGCGGCGAGCATCGTGAGCAGCGTGGCAGACGAAGATGACGACGGGCGGAACCTTATATCGCCCTCCGTAAATCGCATGGCGCCGACCCTGGCCTCCGCGTCCGCGCCGCCACCGATGGGGCGCCGCTCGACGACGAGCGAGCTTCTCAACGCGGGGGCACAAAGCAAGAAGGCGCCTCCGCCGCCCCCACCGCGCCGCTCCACGAACGGCGGAAGTATGAACGCCAGCCCGATGATCCCCGAACGCCGCCCGCCGTCGCGCGGGACCATGTCGTCCTCGTCCGGCTCACTCTCACGCGGACACGACCGCTCGCCGTTTGACAGCGCGACAGAGCTGACTACAACGACGTCGCCTGTGGGCCCAAGCGAGAATGGATGCACGGAGTTTAAGCAGAATCCATTCAAGCCGAAGGGGATGTGCAGTAACTGCTTCGAGTTCCATGGATGATCCATGTGGGCGAGTGAGCTAAGTTTCCATGGGCGCGGCGGGCATTCTGGGAGGATTGTATGGGTGGTTGGCCGCCGGCGATGGACTGAATCCCAGAATGGGTTAATGGGTGTGGGGAGAGCCATGTATTTATTTTATTTTACTTCTCGCAAATATTGTGGGTCCACATAGACGCAGCCCCAGAGCTGCCTAGAGCTGTTGGGTATTTCTTGCAAGCTGCAAGCAGTGGATCGTGTGCGTCTTCGAGGGAGAATCATTATTACGCAAAGATTTGCTGTGAAAGCTCGATCGACGTCGCTTCGATGCCTTCAATGCCGCTGTGATGCCGCGCGCAGCGGCCTTTCCTTTTCATCCACGACCACCTCCACTACTTACCGCCAGGACCCTCACGCAGTGCTCGCTGGTTCCGACCACACCCAGCCCTAGCTAGTCGCGCCTACAGTCCATTATACCCATGCCTGGAATCGTCACGCTCAACACTAGGAAGATCGTCATCCTGGGGTCTCGGTCTGTGGGTGAGTCGTGTTCTACAGCTATATTGTTGCGTGTCGGCTCCCCTCACGCGGCTTGGATCCAGGGAAATCATCGCTCGTGAAGCAGTTCATAGACGGAAATTTCTCCGAATCGTACTACCCCACGATCGAGACGACAGCGACAAAGACGATCATGTACAACGGGATCGAATACCCTTGCGAAATCATAGACACGGCAGGTCAGGTAGGTCTACCTGCGCACCACTCCATTCACTCCCTCTCCACATCGAGCTCACTCCGAGGACAATCTGCGTTGCCTGCCGTTTTAGGATGAATTTTCACAGCTGAAGTCTCAGCACGCCATTGGCATACACGGCTACGTATTGGTCTACTCGATCAACTCCCGCGCGTCGTTCAATATGATACAAGTCATATACGACAAGATTCTGAACTACTCAGGCCTCTCCGAGATTGCTGCAATTATCGTCGGGTCCAAGGCGGATTTAAACATGGAGTTCGTGCATGCACCCCCAAATCCCAATAATTAAAATGAACTTTCTTTCTCCGTGAAGCCGCCAAGTAGACTCGAGGGACGGGCAGGAGCTTGCGCTCCGGAACAAAACCGCCTGGATCGAGGCGAGCGCGTTGCGAAACGAGAACGTCGGTGAGTCGTGTTTTACTTCGTGCATAAAATGCGAATAGATGATTCACGCGGAACCATGCTCGAATTATAGCGAGGGCGTTTGAGCTTTGTCTGGCGGAAATAGAGAAGGGGAACGCGCCCCCGCCCCCGCCTCCGCGCAAGGGCGCATGTCTTGTCATGTAGGTTGGTCGGTCTCGTCACATTGGTTGTTTGGTGGTGCGGATGGTGCGGATGGGGACGACATATATGTATGTATGTATTTCAGTGCGTGCTGCAGGCCTCGATGGCACTGGTCAGATCTATAGATTGTTTGTTTGTTTGTTCGTACTACGTATGTCTTATTTGTGGCGTATACATGGGAGCGCCTTTCCACGCGATAGTGCATAGTTGTGTCGCGCGGGCCCACGTGCAGCCGTGCAAAAAATGTGACTAGTGTTCGAAGCGGCTCGAACGATGGTCTCATTAGAGTATTAATTCAGACACCTCGCGACACTTCTCGCTTTATGTTTTGGACATGCTATAGCACGGACAGTGCAAGCATTCGTTTCACACAAACAAAGGTTGGACTACTTAGTGCCATAGAGTCACAAGAAAATCACAACTACTGCATCAAGCGGTTTTCAACCACTCGTACAGCCACCGGTTCAAGTTGAATTCGACCCCTCTGGACGAAAATAAATTATTCGAAAAGTGGATAATTGTCTGGCTCAGATCTTGTTTCGCGACCCTCCGAGTTGGAATATCGGGTTCTCAATCGCGCAGCAACCCTGATCTCTTCCGTGACGGTCGAAGGGCTCCGTCCATCAATTTTTGGAAGTAGCCACTGCCAGTGACAGGACCGTTAATATTTGCTAGATACGCTAGGCGAAACAAATGCGATATGTGCATATTATGGACATGGTTTAGGTACGGGTTACTAGAGCGTCGCGGATTAAGTGTCCAATGACAGAAAGTAATGACCGATATAATACGGAGATGGGAACTTGAACTCGATAAGTCTGGGCAAATTGTTGCGACGACAGTCGTTCGTAAGCTACTGTAAGAATATTTTCACTGGCCGCATGGTGGGGGAGACGCAATAATGTTCAAGCCAATCAACGTCACCCGGGTCACCTACTACTGAGTATCAGTAACTGGTACATTGCAACCATTATTCAAGTTGGCGCCGCCGGTGCCTGCAATAAATCGCGGGAAAGACATCTTTCATTGAGCCCTTATCTTGTCTTTGGTATGGCTACTGTATAATTACAAGCTTTCAACCTTCAGTAAACGAGTAACGATCGAACACATCGATCGCTGCAGTGCTCGGGATAAGACTCAGAATAAATGAGAAGCCCGGCCCGGTCCCATTTCTGAACGTGCCAGGTTGTAGTCTACTGTACACCGGCCTAAATGATGTACAGCACTTTTTGCTCGGTTTGCATCAACCAGGTCCAGGTTGCCAGCAGCTTCCTTCCTTGCGGATTGTTGCAAATAGGCTGCACTTCTCTGCACGGATGTGGCGGGGATGAATTCAGGTGAATATGATCTTTTTAAGAGCCTCAGGTTGTTCAATATTTCTCAACTTGCACAACAGCGAGCTTTTAAATTTTCCGATGCTTTTGATTCAGATCAGATTACCACCTGTCACGGCACGTGCTTTGCACCAAGTCACGGTAACTCTCCAACAACTCTCACAGAATGACTTCAACCGCCCTTCTCGCTCAGGCCATTCGGTCGCTTCAGGATCCCAAGAATCCGACTTTTTGCTGCAGATATTATATTTGTTTGCTTTCGCACATCAAAATGGAAACATGCATCTTTTGGGAAAATCCTATCACTCGGGACGCGTCGTATGCCAGCGACGACCTCCAAATAAAGCTGACTACTGCAGCGAAGCCGACTGCTGCAGCGGGTTCCAAATCGCTGCTCGATGCTGTCTCCGCTTTCCTCACTACGAACCGGTCGCGCGAGGACATGACCACCCTCGCTCATCGTATGGAACGCTGCACATGCGATCGCACCGATCGCCTCGTAGACGGAATGCACGCTTGGAAGTGGGACCATACCGCGTATTGCCGGGATCCGGATGGCTTCAGGTGTAGAACAGACACCTTAGAGGGCCTTATTGGCGTCGTAGCCGAAATCTTTTACGATGCTCTCCAACAGCACGACTGTCAGCGGCTTCGCTGGCCTCGAAATCGCCGGCAATGCCTCGTTGAACGTGACGAGGTAGCCGCCACCATGCTCTGCCGATGGCTAGATTTATATCCGATCTTGCCACTTCTCCGCGCCATCGCCGCTGCCGCCTTCTCATTCGATGCACTCGTCCTTGTTCCCTTTCTTCTCAGTGCACATCTCCCCAAGAATCTCGTCGCCATCCTCAAACGCGGCGTCGACTCGCTACCAGTGGATTTTGCTGGAGATGGCAATCCTTTTGGTATCGTTTACCCCATCACCCTCGTGTTCATCACGATGAACCAATTTTCCAAAATCGACGACGGCGTGTCCTCTGCCTATTTTTACCGCGAATATTGTCCCCTGCTTCTCGAAACTCTTACACGCGTGGCTGAGATCGATGACAAAATGGCGTGGCTCCTCGATGCACATTGGGAAGCGGGTATAAATTTAGGGGGGGTTGTGCATGCGAAACTGGTCCTTCCGTTCGACGAGACCAAATACCACAAGAGAATTCTAAAGTATTCGAAACAACATCGGACCACGATTCTGCTAGTCCAGACGCCATACCAGTTGGCCAGGAACATCATGCTCACACTGGCTGAGCTGCCCCTGCAGTGCATGAATGCCAGATGCGCTAAGGCGACCCCGGCCTCAATCTGTTCAGGATGCAAACGTGTGGCGTATTGCAACTCTGAATGTCAGAGCCACGATGTTCGCAAGTTTTTTGATATCCTATCTGATTTGACTAACTTCAGAATATCAGTGGAATGGACCACTGCCTCACAAGAAAGTGTGCAAACAAATCCGGGCACTGGGTGATGCTGCGGGGTTCCCTGTTTATGCTGATCATTATACCAACGACAGCAGCTTTATCTTGCCACAACTTGATGTCGATCAATTTCAGTTCGCAGTCGAAGATGAGGTCCCACTGTTAGCAGCCAACGGGTTCAACAGAAACATGATTGAGGACGACAGGATCCGCAAGGTTGTCAATGATAGTACGTCCTTGTTCGGCTTGTGGCGGCTATGGTTTGACTCGATAATGTCAGAATATAGTGCTCGTTATCCGCGCCTGCTAAGTTGAAGAGGCGCGACTGCCCGTATTGATTGAGAAACACAGCGAAATCGGGTTTCCACCTGGACGCAGAATTGATAGTCAAGTATGTTCATGTTTCAAAAATGTATCAAGCCTTTTGGGCACTTGTTTCAAGTTCTGAACCGGAAAGATATTCGGACAGAAGGCAATCCTATAAATTAGCCAGCCATCTTGTTGCACTGCTTCAGCCACTCCCCGAGCCCGATCCTAACTTGATTTGATTCCTTCTCGATCTCCCTCTCGGTGTCTTTGCTCAATTTTCGCCCCCTCTTCTCAAAGCTTCTACAAGTGCAAGTTTCTGGTTACTCCTTAAGTGTTTAGAACTCCCAAAGCACCGGTGCGCCCGTCGAAGAGGAGAGGGCAACCATGGTCGGGCCCCGTCAGGGTCGGGGAGCGCGGGTCAAAAGTGAACTGCACTTTGTTTGCTGTGCCGGCCTGCGTCCGAGAGAGCGCGTCTTTGGGGTCGAGTGACGCATCCTTGCGGATTAGATGTCGATCAGATTGACTTGGCTGAATGGTTCAAAAGTTGTTCTTCACCACAAAAAAACAGATTATATTATGATTACAGTATTCTCCAAATCGTCGACATGACTTCATGAGCACATTACCAAGCAAAGATACCAAGAATTAGCTATAATTTAACCGAACGCCCAACTCGTAACTTGAAGGCCAGCCAAGACACGGTTGGTTGAGCGTGCGATGGGTCAAGCTGCGCCACCTGCAGCGGCAGCGGCCCTCGCAGCCTTCAACGTCCCAGATTGCCCGCGCATAAACGTGTTCCACGCCGCGATCGTTGCCTCGGGATATACGAACGTCGAAGTCGCAGTGCCTGAGTCGTAAACAATTCCGTTCGAGCCAGGGAGGATGTCCCCGACGAGAGGAGAGTCTTCGCCTCCTACGACCATGGTCGTCCCGCCGGGGGTTTTGACGACCGACCCAGTGAGGTTGTTGCCGAATACGAATTCGCGGACAAACGTCAAGGCCTATAAAATGGTTCAAATTGGATAGAAAACCAAGGGAGGAGTGCGCACCGCTGCGGGCGTCTTCGCCGCGACTAGGTGTCCGGCGCCGTTGAAGAGAACATACGTCCAGCCACGCTCTTGGTGGACAATACCCGCGAACTTGCCACTGTCGTCATTCCATGGTGTGGAAGGCTTGCGAGTGAAACCTTGGATACCGCCGAACGTTGTGTTCTAAAGAAAGAAAGAAAGGATGTTGGTAAAAAACGCATCGATCTGGAGATAAACGGACTTGAATCGTTACTGTAAGACAGTATGAATGATGCATCAATGAACCAAAAGCCCGATTATCCGCACCTTCGGTTCCTCTATGGGAGATGAGAGAGTCGTCGTTACCAGAATACAATATAACCGAGATGCTGTGGGCAGTTGCATTGGTTGCAAATTCCGACAGAAAATTCATGGGACTATGGCAAGGTCAAGTTCGTGCGACGAGAACGAGGGGAAAACGGCTTACGGCGGGCCTGACAGGGATTCTCGAATTCAGTTACGGCTCCATGGATACGACAAAATACTTACTGGGATCGTCATCTGTAAGATTGCATCGTTAAGAAGAGTGGAAGGTTGAATTCGCGAACGAACCGAGGTCACCGAATACAAAATCGAAAGTCTCTTCCCAAGGCTGGCTGGTGGGGGCGTGAAGAGCAGCGACAGTGCGTGGGTCTATGAAAATCTCAGGAAAGATAGTAACTCCGATGCAGAGTCACGGACCATTCAAAAACGTAGGCGAGAGGGCCGGTGAGTTATCAGGGTCCGTGATATCGTAAACCTACTCAAGAAGAGTTGAAATCCGTTCCGCGCATGTTGCCGTTGTCACGCACATTAAAATCTTCTCCGTTAATATTCCAGGGAGCGGAGTAATTCAAGGCGTAGTCGATGAATTCAGGCAGAAGCGCACACCCGTACTGCCAAAGAAGATGAAGAATTAGAAAGATTCTGTGCCAAGTTCAACTGCGATACATACCCAGGGATCCAGAGTCCCGTTGGCACGCAGGCTCAGATCGCGTTTCTGACGCTGACGGGTAATGAGGTCCCGCTCAGTGGGTTCCAACTCCGCATAACGTTGCATGATCTCTGCTACAAGACCCCGCCTCAGGCTACCACTCGCGAACATACGTTTCTGACGCTGGCCGGCATTAAGCTCCCCCTCAGTGGGCTCGATTTCTGCCGTAAGGTCGCGCTTCGCGTACGGAACGTCCCGGTCAAGCGCGTCAATGAAGCCGATTGTTGGGATAATGCCGTTCTGGGGATAGGTCAAGTTCACGTCGAAGCCGCAGAGATGTTCCCTGGGTTGAATTAGTATGCTATAGCGATTAGATCTCGGTACAGACTTACTGCTCCTTGAAGTAGTTGTAAACGGCGACGTCGTACCCAATGAGTTGCGGGTATGTTGCCAGTACACTCAGCTAAGAGCTGTTAGTTTGATGTTGTCTCGCAAATGACCAACTCACAGCTGGGAGAAGTTCAAATACTTCGCCTGAGGCAATAGAACCGTCTCCGATGGCAATCTTCGCAATCTGAACCGGAGGCTTTGCCATCGAAAAATACGTCTAATAGGGTTCGAATTAGACGGAAATTTTCGCAGGTGAGCCGACTCAACCCACCTTCATTATATAGGGTATATATCTGTCAGGACGCTAATAAGTATCAATCAATACATCGAAGGAAAAGCACTCACACTCCGGAGTAGCTCTCTCCTGTGAGATGAAGCGGACGGGTGGCGAGATTGGGGAAAACCTTGACTAGATTTTCCAAGAAACCCATCTTGGTAGAAGATTGATTACTGAG
This sequence comes from Mycena haematopus, assembly GCA_029281435.1. Lineage (NCBI taxonomy): Eukaryota > Fungi > Basidiomycota > Agaricomycetes > Agaricales > Mycenaceae > Mycena > Mycena haematopus. Next base: position 226,343 of record JARJCV010000059.1, read on the forward strand.
ATCGGGGAACGAGGCGTACTCACGAAGTCTGCGCCCATTTGGTCTTCATCGGCAACTTCAAACCATCAGTCAAAAACTTGAGCCGCACACGTAGATAAATCAAATCTCACTGTAGCCAGCTGCATCCGCCGTTGAAAATCCCGTACCTCTGTATGTGAATCTTAGAATAATGGAAGCCGTTTCCAAAGTAGAGATACGAACACTGGTTGGTCGATCCAGATGTAGTCGGCAACCTTGTCCCAACTATATGGATTTTCGGAGATAGTCCCGTCGGTGGCGATCCGAATGGGTCCATTCTATCGTGGGCTCAACGAAACGAGCCTTGTAACATCAAGTACGAACGTACCTCGAGGAAAAATCCAACCATACTCGAAGAACCAGGCCTACAAATAAAGTTGATTTCACTGGGTTAGACGAGAAGAGCACAGACTGACCCTCCATTTAGCCAGATACCCCCAGGGCTTATTGCTCTGAGCTACCGTCAAAGATCCAGGGGAATTCTCTACAGCCCAGAAAAACAATGTGTTGTTTGGATGGCCCACGCGCTGCACGTCGATGTTGCCAGCAAAACTCCGAGGTAAAGAGAATGGGACGTTGGGTAGAGGGGCGGTAACTTCGAAATCTGGGACGTACAACCTCAGATATGGTTAACCCGTGGCTCACGGTCGAAACATACACTTCTGCCATGCGGGGCTGTAATCACCTGCCGGCCGGCCCGGATATACCTGAGGAAACGAGCTCGGGAGGGCGCCGGATTGGGCCAGGACGACAGATACAGCTGTCAGAATGGTGAGGGAAACACCTCGCAAGGAAGACATGACAGGAAATCCAGAGAGGTAGTGGTTCATCGGATGGGCCATTCGGTTTTTATAAATGGCGGGGGCGACGCTTCTGAGTTCTCCCAACCCGCGCGGCGCACCGACAATTGAAAGCGCTTAAAATAAGCACATTCCAGGGGCACGGCTCACTCGCTATTGTGAAGTTAAGCAGATTTGGGTTCTGAACCGAGGCCAATTGTCTTTTCTTTATTGTTCGGCACAAGTTCGGCACCAGATTAGGCAAGTGCGGCTCCGAGATAGTGAGGACCAGTCAGACGAGCGAGGACGAGTGTTGTTCGTCTGTTCGGAAGAGGAACCAACAAAGATGCCTTGAACGTTCGGCCTTGGGCCACCGTTGGCATCAAGTTGAAATCACAACTTTCGAGTTTCAAGCTTGGGCCTCGGAGTCGGACTAGGGAGTCCCTCTGAGTCCGTGACGGGTCGGAGTTCGGCAGTTTGGCTAACGGTGAGGGCTCCGCGTTCGCTGCTCAAGACGGGCCAAAGGTACATTTGAGGTACAGTGTAAAAAAGTAGCAAGCTGAGTCTGACATGGTCACGGCAAGGTCACGGTTGAGTCAAAGAAGCATTATTTGTTTCTGTGTGATCCAGTCGTGTTCGCCTCCGCCTCATCTCTCGCTTGACCCTCATGGCCCGTCGCAAAAGAATCCTCGACGACGGAGACGACTCCGGACGCTTCTTCGGTCTCGGGCGATGATGACTTTGACCGCAATGAAGTGCTGATGCACGAGCTGCGCGGAATCTCTTCGAAAACCCATATCAACGCAAACGCAGACGGGTCAGTGACGAAGACGAGGAAGACGGCCTTGAGGCTGATCTTCAGCCCCGTAGACGCGCTTCGCGGAATAGTAACTGGACCCAGGCACCTGCATTTGTCTCCGGCGACGCGTCCACCTCCAAAATGGTTGTCGATGAAGAAGATGGTGAGGATGACGGGTCGGAGGATGACGGGTCGGAGGATGGCGTGGAGAATGGCGCAGATGATTCTGACCAGTCAGAATCTCCCAGACCCCCGTCTCCTCGTGTCCGGGATGAGGAGGAGGACATTGAAATGCCGCAGATGCGCGGGATAGGATCCATGTCTCGCCAACCGCCGACTGAGAGCACGCCCATATCGAAAGTTGGGATCGGTTTATCGAAGGGCGGCATTGGCTCCTCAAGGGGCGGGATCGGTTCGTCTGGGGGTACAACTTTCTCGAAGAGCGGACTGGGATCTGCATTTGCAAAGAGTGGAATGGCAGCCTTTTCTAAAGCAGGCGATGATACCCCTCCCCTTCAGTGTCTGCGAAAGGTGGCATTGGTTCCAAAGGCGGAATCGGGTCGCGCGCCCCTCCCTCATCCGAAGATGACCTCCCATCCTCTTTCGCCAATCGCAGCAGGTCTTTCGTCAGGGATTCCTCCCCGTCCACGCGTCCTGTGACTCCATTACCTGCGGCAGAGCAGGCGCATTTCAACAAAATTCAAGGAACGATAGGAGCGCGTCTGCTTGCAAAAATGGGCTGGCAAACTGGGACGGGTCTTGGTGCCTCGGGAGATGGTATCGTAACGCCGGTGGAAAGCAAGCTGCGGCCGCAGAAGATGGGTATGGGCTTCCGCGGTTTCAAGGAGAAGACAGAGCAGTCCAAGATGGAGGCGCGCCGAAGAGGCGAAGTTGTCAGTGACGATGAGGCCCCTGGAGCACGGCGGACCAGAAAGAAAGAGAAAGAGGCCAAGGAGAAACGGTCAGACGTGTGGAAGCGACCAAAGAAGGTCAAAACGAAGGTGGAGCATAAGACCTACGAGCAGATTGTGGCGGAGGCGGGACAAGACCTGCCAGCGTCTTCTGGCCTTGGACAGATCATAGATGCGACCGGAGCCGTGGTGCGTAATTTGCGACCGTCACATAAAACTCATCTCAATATATTTTCTTGC